>OZ020515.1:19324987-19416707 GCA_963971425.1 Bryoerythrophyllum caledonicum
AGAAACGGTACTTGTGTAACGGCGCTACAGGACTAGAAGCTATGGAGGCAAGATTGATACTCATTATCCAAAATATTGCCAATGAAGTAAATTTTCGCGAAGATAAATTGAGACATTCAATGGATACATGGCCCAGCTTGTTTGCCAAACAAGCTATTCACAACCCCGTGAAGACTATTTGGGATGTCTATTACAAGGAAGATGTAAGCGAACAAGCAATGGAAGTGAAGTTATTGTTTGAGAGACTCAAAGAGGGGGTAGAAGCAATCAAGCCGAAAGGGAGAACTAACCTCGCTATTCCTTGGATTGATCAAGATTTGGTTGCGCGGGTTGCGAGTAGAGGTCGTGAAGGTGTAGTGTGGCTTCCAATGCATGCGGAGGTAAAGGCGTTGGATACTAGAAATTATGAAGGAGGCTTTGGAGTTGTCCGTCGTGTGAGTATTGACGGTGTAAGTTGCATTCCAGCACACATGGAGTTTGCGGGGAAAACAATGAAGGAGGATAGTCGTGAAAAAAACCGGGAGAAACGTTCAATTGAGGCGTTAGCATGTCCAGTGGACCATGCAGGGGTTATCAAAATCCAGTACCTGGATAGAAGAACATACGAGTCGTATACTCTATGGTGGAACGGTGGCTCACTAGCATCTATTTGGAGGATCGATTCAAAATATGAGGAGGAACACGAAGATGATATTCTTAAAACAGCTGGAATCGACCTTGAGGCTCGTATGGAACTATGCGTGTATCGTAAAAATCGGGCCTATTTAGCATGGGCACTACTGTGCATCATGGATGTGATACATTCCCAGCGCATTTTGCACAACGACTTGAGCCCCAACAATGTTATGCTTCATTTTCCGCAAGAGAAAAAAGATGTAGTGTACATCGGGGTGTGTGATTGGGGAATGGCATCATGGGACGGCGAAGACAAGATGTCAAACTACGGTCGACCTTCTAGTACAGAGCTCGGTGCTTTCCGAGCTAAGTATCGTCATGCTGCCCCCGAGCTATTCCATGTATATGGGAAGCCCGGAACACCAACGTCACCGAGGAGAATGGGAATAAAGCATAAGCACAACCATAGATCTGAGGCGTATGCAGTGGGGTACTTGGCAAGGAGGATCTACAACCGCGATTGCTCTTCAAGCTTGTTCCAAAAGAACAAAGATCCGAGTTCATTGTCCAAGCGATTTGAGCAAGCCATGGACGAGTTGTTGAAACCCGATCCACTAGAGAGATCAACCGTCACGCATGTAGTAGACTTGTTGAAAGGACCGCCCTACAACCTAGCTACACCATGGGATTTCTTCCGCAATGAGTAGTATATAGTATATTGTGATTTCATAGTCCTTAGATACTGTAGGGTATGTAGCATCTTCTCTATGTTGTGAAGTGTTGTCTAATTTGTATTCGGTTATTTGCAAGAAGAGAATGCCTTTTTGGACTTCCCTATAATTTTGAATGAAGAACAACTTTGTACAAATTGTTTTGAATTGGTCTCTGTGAGAGCAAAATATTGCTCTCTTGTTTTGTTATTGTTCATTTGTTACTTTTATGAATGTAATGTTAACAAACAATGTCATCTTGAGGTAGTTTGACGAAATTTAAGTTAATTAAGTCGTGAATGCAATATGCATGTTAGAGGATAGTTGTTGCAAGGCCTTGGGTAGGATTTTTGGCACTAATTTAAGCTTTAGGTTTGATTTAGTGGAGAAGGACTAGAGGAGGGAAGATCCCCCCTAGTGAATCCTAAAATTAGGAATAGGGTTAGTTGCTTAATTTAGAGTTGAGTGTTTTACCGTGGGCCTTGCGCAATTAGCTTGTAATGTTCATGGTTGTGTTTATGGCTTGATTGTCTTGGTTTTGTTCATTTAACTTCGTGGTGGTGTTTGTGAGTTACATTCATTCGTGGAGGTTCGTCAAGAATGGAGCTCTATGGAGGTTGGGAGCAACATTCATCCGTGGAGGCCTTAGGGTTAGGGTGAGCCGCCTCTTTGGCGGCTCCTTTTTTTGTACTTAAGAGCTTGTTTTCAAGCTATTCTCAAGCCTCAAGTTCTCAATCAATCCCTCTCTTTGTATCTTGATTCATCTTGTGTCTCTCCCTCTTTCTTTTGTTATGCTTAGTTGTTGAGAGAAGGAAGGCCATGGGCCTCCTTCTCTCTAATATTGATCCCCTCTTCCATTGTGTTTGTACTTGCATTGTACTCAAGTATAGTGTGGTATTTTTGCTCATTTCCATGGAGTGTCTCTCAGTCAATTGCTCATCAGTCCTTCAATTGTTGTCCAAACAGATCAAGATTTGAGATGGTTGTAGATCTCTTCAGTAGCTTTCCGTTGGTATATGGCGCGTCCAATTCGGAGTTATAGGGAGTGAGATACACCCCTCCAAAGTTACGGGTGTAGTAAGGGCTTTCCCCGCTGGCAGTTGAAAAGTAGGCCCCAGTCTTTTAGCAATCAGTCCTAGGGTTTTGGTCCTATGCTTCTGAGATTTTAGGGGTGGATGCACAATTGGCTTAGCTTTCCAAAAAGCTATGGCACGCCCCAATCGGAGCTAGGACAAAGAAATGGCAAGCAAAAAGCTAGAGGTCACTTCCAAGGTGATCCGGCGGAGCAGTTTCCTACTCAACCCCTTCTTGTTTTTCATCCTCTTCTTGTCTCCTCTTCTTCCTTGATCCTCTCTTCTTGTGATTTCTTTCAATTAAACCCTTGTGACCAAAGACCACCTCCATGGTGGTTTTTTGGGCTCACAGTCTCCCAATCCGCCCTTTGTATCTTCAGAAATAAAAATGGAATAACGTAATTAAAAAATATCCTAACTACCATATCCGCGCTCCCCCACTCCCAATCCGCGTTGCATTGGCGCCCCCACACCTAGGCCGGTGCGAGTCCGCGATCAGTCCACGGCCAGTCCGCGGCAGTGACCGCGATCAGTCCGCAGAAGTGTCCGCAGCGAGTCCGCGGCAGTGTCCGCGGCCAGTCCGCAGCAGCGTCAGTAGCAACGTCCGCAGCCAGTCCGCGGGTCTGCACTCAATCCGCGGGTCCCCATCCAGTCCGCTGCGTATCCGCAGCCAGTCCGCGGGTCCACATCCAGTCCGCTACGTATCCGCGGCGAGTCCGCGATCAGTCCGCGGCAGCGTCCGCAGCCAGTCCGCAGCAGCGTCCGCAGCCAGTCCGCAGCAGCGTCCGTAGCCAGTCCGCAGCAGCATCCGCAGCCAGTCTGCGGGTTCCCATCCAGTCCGTTGCGTATCCGCAGCCAGTCCGCGGGTCCACATCCAGTCCGCTACGTATCCGCGGCAGTATCCGCAGCCAGTCCGCAATCAGTCCGCAACAGCGTTTGCAGCCAGTCCGCGATCAGTCCGCAGCAGCGTTTGCAGCCAGTCCGCGATCAGTCCGCAGCAGCGTTTGCAGCCAGTCCGCGGGTACATATCCAGTCCGCTGCGTATCCGCAGGCAGTCCGCGGGTCTGCACTCAGTCCGCGGGTCCAAGTTCAGTCCGCTGCATATCCGCAGCCAGTCCGCGGCAGTGTCCGCACGTAGTCCGCGGCATGTCCGAGGACGGTCATCGCATGTCCGCGTGCAGTCCGCTCCTAAACTGCTCCCTCTGAAAAACCCCCCAACTTAATTGATTTTCACTCAAAGGTTAATACAACACAGCAAAGGGTAAAAGTGGTGAGAGACACGTAGGATGTCAATGCCACATAGGACGGCCACGTCGACGCCAAGGTAACATATATACCATACATAGGGTTAAAGTTCAGCTTTGACCCTAGGTTGACTCTATTGTGTCGTGACGAGAGGGTCCGTCACGACAGGTCACGTCATGACGGCACGTCACTGTCACAATGTCACGATAGACAACCCTGGTCATGGTGAGATCAATCCCTTGTTTCATGTATCCATGTCATGTTGGTAGGCAAATAGATAGACCCACTTGGCACTTACAATCATACAGATTACATATATTCTAGTTCCAGGTTTGAAACTTGTCGCCTATCCTTCGACTTCGGAGCTTGCTTGACCTGATGAATGCATCTGTCGATTTCCCAGTGGCCATGGTGAGATCGACCTCTTTCAGATAAATACGTACTAGAATTTACGATTACCCTGGACTCTGTGAGCGACATAGCGGCACATATGGCAAGGGAGCACATCATGTAATAAATGACATCGGTTACAAAAGTTCAAGAGTGTATGTGCTAGAAGTTGAAGTCGTGCATCCGTTACGGTTTGTTGATTGTTCATGTTCATTTCCAACCATCGATAAGAAATCGGATCTCAACATTGTGCCCTCGACTCTCGCTTCCTATCCAGGAGCTAGATACTGCGGGGATGGTGGTAAAGTAGCCGCGTAATACCCGTTGAAACTCCAGGTCCCGTACTGGGAAATGGATATTGAGGAACATCACGTTGTAACCATCATGCGGCGTAAGTAGACGAGGTCCGGGGACAAAGACAGCCAGGATCGGCATACATGTAACCATGGCAGATGCCAACAAATCCTCCAGCACCTTGGGACATTGCTCTCCACAAATGCTTGCGAAATGCCGCAAAATCTAGTGTTCGTGAACGTTGAATTACCTCAACACAACAACCAAGTCGCTATCAACCCACCCGCCATCACTATCCCAGAAACATCAATGAACGCGCATCTTGTTTTAATAATGGAGAGTCGGGTTTTGATAGACCTTTGTGGACATTGGATGTGTTTAGAGACATTTACGTCCTGCATACTGTGAGATTTCCTACTTCTAATCCTCTAGGCTCTTATCACAATTGCACATACATATCTCATTTACAGAAACACTCTTCAAGACACGATTAATCCTCACATACACAGTATTGGATTAAGGCTCTTCAACCAAGCTCTCTTTATTCAATCAGAAACTAAGGTCAATTTAGCTAAGTCACATGATCAATTCACTACGCTTCATTGACAAACTACAGCTCTCAATTCTAACGTTCAAACGCACTAACTTACACTAGAAAAGACGAAGGCACAATGGACAAGTAAACAGAGATATAGTTGATTGCACGAGGAAGACGAAGTGACGTCATCAGAAGATTCTAGTCCTAAAGTCCAATGGACGAACAGAGTGGATGAAAACGAAGATCATCTAAACAAGAAACAACAACACTCCCACTTGATCAAGTGAAGTCCACAATGCATGTCCTTTGAACGTTAATTGAAAGTAACCTCCCACTCGTTCAAGAGACTGCCAATAGATCCATCCCAATAAGTGCTCGAAGGTGAGTAAACTGGTCCTTGGGAAGACTCTTCGTAAAAATATCTGCAAGCTGTGACTTAGTGTTGATGTAGGAAACATCGATATCACCAAGTTCAAACTTCTCGCGTGAAAAATAATATTTACGATCAATGTGCTTAGTGCGCTTGTGAAACTCTGGATTTTTCACAAGGCGAATTGCAGACTGATTATCGCATAGAATCATGGTAGGAAGTTTCAGAGGAATCCCAAGGCTTCGAAGAAGACGTCTAAACCAGATGGCTTCCTTAGTGGCTTCGGTGAGGGCAACAAACTCTGCCTCAGCAGTACATTCAGATGTACAACCTTGCTTCTGTGAAAACCAAGAAAAAGGACCATTTGCCATCTTAAAAACAATACATGTCCTTGACTTTCGGTCACTGTGATCACCGCTGTAGTCTGAGTCAACATATCCAATCACATTCAAATCAGAGGATGATGAGAATGTGATACCATAAGAAAGAGTCTCTCTTAAATACCGCATTATCCTCTTGACAGCAGCCTAGTGAGACATTCGAGGTAGTTTCGAATATTGAGCACACTTGGTCACGGCATATGTAATATCACAGCGCGTAAGCACCATTGCGTACATAAGACATCCAATTGCCTGGAGATATGGCCCATCGAATGGTAAGTCATCAGCATTTGCTTGATGAAGAAGATCAAGGTGAGAATCACTCGGGGTAGAAACAGGGTTGGAGTTCATCATTCCAAACCGAATAAGAACATCTGTTATATACCGTGTTTGGTGGAGTGTGATAGATCTCGTAAGAGGGTCACGTTGTACTTGCGACATAGTAGTCCATAGCTCCAGTCACAACCTTGAAAAGGGTCTCCAGATAGTGAATAACAGCTGTAAGATGCTTCATATCGGCCGATGCACCTAATCCGTCATCAATAAAAATCGCAATGAGAAGTGTCATGGTTGCATTGTGATAAACACACGGATCTGCTTCGCTTGGTAACAAATCATGTGTCTTCAAGAATCCATCAAATTTGATGTTCCATTGATGTGCACTCTGCTTGAGCCCATACAAGCTCTTTTTGAGTTTACACACAAGGGAATCAGATCCTGGTTGTGTGAACCCTTCAGGCTGAGACATGAATATATCCTCATTCAAGTCGCCATTTAGGAATGCAGTTTCAATGTCGAACTGGAGGAGGTGCATGTCACCGGTAGCTGCGATAGCAAAAACAACTCGAATAGATGAGTGTTTAACGACTGGAGAGAAAGTCTCAGTATAATCCACACCTGGTTTTTGAGAATAGCCTTTCCCAACTAATCTCGCCTTAAAGCGATCAAGTTCACTTGTGGAGGTATACTTCACTTTGAAAACCCACTTGCACTTGATTTGCTTCCTATCAGGTGGAAGTTTAACGAGCTCCCATATATGATTTTCTGTAAGAGAGTTATACTCTCTTTCCATTGCACACTTCCACTCATGAGAATGATCGGAGTTGAGCGCCTGTTGATAAGTCTGAGGCTCCATATAGACAGCTCCTGTTTCGCCAAGAAAAGCTTGAGAATGACATTGATCTGACTCCAGAGTAGTAAGGGAATATATGGGGTGAGAATTATCAATTCGGGTTGTAGATGAAAGCAAATCTTGAACCAACCGATACCGGGGAACTAGAGGTTCGCTAACCGAAAGAGGATCATCAATACCAGGTGCTTGTTGCTGATCTCCCACTGCTCCCATTGAGCCCACTGTATAACTCGGAGAATTAGCTCCTACTATGTCAACTGCTCCCACTCCTTGAACTAGAGGATTTAGTGATGTAGAGGTATCCTCCACTTCATTAGAATGAGGTATAAGAGATGACGATTGTCCCTGAACTGTGCTCTCGATGAGAATATTTGGGAATCTATTGGGAATCAAGGAGAATGATCTAGAGAGATCAAAGAAAGCGTATTGAAAACGAGGTTGTTCTTCATCCAGATGACATTTGTCACCATACTCATTGAATAGAACATCGGAGCTTTCAAGAATCTTGTTGGTAGCAACATCCCAGAACCGCCACCCTTTGCTGGTGGAAGTGTATCCGACAAATCGAACAAGCTTTCCTCTGGCTTGGAATTTGGTCCGTTGTGTCTTATCAATAAAGACGTATGCAGGAGAACCAAAAATTCGATAATGATTGATAGAAGGTTTAGTTCCATACCATAATTCATAAGGAGTGAGTTGTCCTGTCTGATGGTTGATCGTTCGATTAAGGATATGAACAGCAGTTCCCACCGCTTCAGCCCATAGAGTTGGTGGAACATCCATTGCATTCATCATACTTCTGGCAGATTTGCAGATAGTCTTGTTGTCTCGTTCTATGTAGCCGTTCTGTTGCGGCGTGCGAGGTGTACTCGTCTATTGCAAGATTCCTTCAGAATCAAGTAAAGCATCAAATGCTGAGCTACAAAACTCTCCTCCCCGATCTGAACGAAACTGCTTGACTTTATTCCCAATATCGCGTTCAACTCCTCTTATAGTCCGCTTGAATAGAGTCACTATAAGAAACCCGTGTTTTTAGTGATGTTCCAAAAAACGCAGAAAAATGTCTAAAAAAACAGGGATGATGTCCATGAAAACATCACCTAAAATTGGATCAACCGAAACATGCAAAAATATGGCAAAAATTGCACTCAACATAGACAATGTTTACCTTAACATTTTTGCCAATATTTACACGTGTCCTTGCTAACATCTCCATGTTTGGTAGCTAACATCCCCGTGTTTGGTAGCTAACATCCCCATGTTTGGGAGCTAACATGCCCATGTTTGCCAACTAACATCTCCATGTTTTTTACAACGTCTTGTTAATTCTGATTTTTTTCTAGATGTCACTTTTCAAAATGTTAATGTCCAGCGGAACGTCTATGATTTTAGGTGACATCACAAAAAACACGGGTTTCTTATAGTGAGTGAGTACTTCATCTTTGGTTCAAATAAAGTATACAATCCTGAAAGAGGTTGCATCATCTTTAAAAAGAAGATAATAATAGGATTTACCAAGAGAAGGAACAATGTTCTTTCCTGATAAGTCTACATGTAGGAACTGTCAAGGAACTTCACAACGCCGTTTCTCAGGGTCTCGCTTGTATGATGCTTTGTGCTGCTTTCCGAGAGCGCATCCTTTGCATATAGATGGAAAATTGTCAAAAGAAGTGATAGGAAAACCATCTAAGGAGTCGGAGCATGCATGTTCTTCATGGTCTGGATATTGACGTGCCCCATTCGCTCATGCCAGAGCAGCAAATCTGATTTCTGTCGTGTCGCTGATGTAGCAAAGGCTGTTGATAGTTCAACATCTCGTATTGCTACATGAAGTGAATCATCCGGAGGAACAACACGGAAGGACATCAGAAATAGTTTTCCGTGTCGAGTGCCTTCAAGTACTTTAGAACCTCTGCCCTCATCCTTTCGGAATTCACAAGCTCTTCCTGCTGTCATGAACGATAACCCCTTCTCAGTGGCGAAACCAATAGAAAATAGATTGCGCTTTAAATCAGGTACATAGAGCACTCCTTCAAGAGAACCTTCTAATTCCACACCATCAACTATACGGATGATTTGGATCGATCCTGTGCCACGAACTGGTAATTTCCGATCATCAGCTACTGCAACATGCCATGATGAATCAGTAGAGATAGGAGAAAAAGTACTGAACCATGACTTATTATCAGTCATATGGTCAGTCGCTCCTGTGTCTCCAAACCATATGTCCAGATCGCTTGACACTGATAATGCCTCTGAAAGACGAGAAGTCGTCATAAATGCGTATGCATCATGCGATGAAGTATCACTATCTGAGTTTTCAGGTATACCATCATCTGGTAAGACGGAGTTTATGGAATACGCATTACTTTCCTTGGAAGGATGATGATAATTGCGTAATCCGTCCCTGGAGAAATGTCGAGAAGACTGAGGTTCATCACGTGATCGGGACTTCTCATGCTTATGATGCTCATGTTGATCACGGGGAGGCTTGTTGCAGTCACGTGACCAATGCCCTTGCTCACCACAACCGTAACAATACGATCGCCTCTTCAGGTCTTTGATGTAGGCTGCATCACACTCGCGAATCTCCTGTTTCGACATCTTCTTAAGATTAGAAGGGGCTCGGGTGAAAAACGCCGTATCTGTCTGGTTCTCCTTGTCCTGTTGCTTCAAAATATGTTCCTGCTGGAGAAGGCGTGTAGTAATTGTGGAAATAGTCTGATCCTGGGAGGGAACATTCGCCCTCGCTGCCACTATCGAGTTATAAGAAGCTGGTAGACTCATTAGAATTTTTGTAATGACCTGCGTATCACTCAGGGGCTCGCCTAAATCCTTCAAGACTCGAGCCATGTGCTCAATGCAATTGAGATGAGACTTGGTAGAATCACCCTTCGTCATTTTGTAATTGTAAAATTCAGCATGAATCATGTAGACATTCTCCGCTGACTTGAGCTGGTGAATCGAACATAATTTGGACCACATCTGAGCAGCAATAAGACAAGAGGTTAAATCTTCCATTGCTAAAGTAGATACTGCTTGCATGATTAACATGCGAGCATGATCATTCTTGTCGTCCCAGACAGAGATAGAATCTACAAAAGAACCAGGCGGAGGCCGTAGCTCTGTGCCGTAAACTACTTTCAGCACCTTCTTGTAGGCAAATAAAATGTCCATGGAAGATTTCCAGACATTGAATTTTGTTTTGTCAAAAACTTTGATCCCTAACATCTCAGATCGTTCCATCGAACTCAATTAGAGGATAAGGTTTCCTAAACGAAATTTAAGACGCTATGAATACTCGTTTACGTTGAATAAAGGTTTTAGAAAACCATAGCCAAAGAAAATGGTCAAAAAACTCCTTTCTGAGAAGAGCGAGTAGAGATTAGGGTTCTAGATAGATGGAATACGCATACATGACAGCGTAGAAGAAATTAGAGCGAAAAACTAACACTCAAATGGTCTGAAAGAGTTTTCTAAAAATTCTATGGAAAGATGAGGAAAACAGGGAGTAGAAAACCTAAATTACGGCCCATAACCTGTGAGATTCCCTACTTCTAACCCTCTAGGCTCTTATCACAATTGCACATACATATCTCATTTACAGAAACACTCTTCAAGACACGATTAATCCTCACATACACAGTATTGGATTAAGGCTCTTCAACCAAGCTCTCTTTATTCAATCAGAAACTAAGGTCAATTTAGCTAAGTCACATGATCAATTCACTACGCTTCATTGACAAACTACAGCTCTCAATTCTAACGTTCAAACGCACTAACTTACACTAGAAAAGACGAAGGCACAATGGACAAGTAAACAGAGATATAGTTGATTGCGCGAGGAAGACGAAGTGACGTCATCAGAAGATTCTAGTCCTAAAGTCCAATGGATGAACAGAGTGGATGAAAACGAAGATCATCTAAACAAGAAACAACAACACGTACATTGGATTTGATCCGATATGAGAGAAAACTGTTGTTGAACAACATAGTCGACTGTTGGTCACAATTGTAACAGTTGGCACATTTGGTTCACAAGAGATGTTCATGTGAGCATGCCTGGTTCCGTAGAAGTGAAGGTTCAATGCATATTAATATAAAAAACATGAGGACACTGACCACACCATAATGTGTCCAATGTAATATGGTGGACGTGAGTGGGAACGCCCTGAGCGGTTCGAATCTATTACTTGCTTGTAGCTGGCCCAGGTCAGAAGGCTGTATCGGCTACTTTGACCGACGTCTCGCCTTAACGGACTTGTACGTGATTTCTCTGCTCGCTGGATGTGATCACCTTCAACAATTTGTGCCGCATCCGGAGAATAGGGGCTACTTGGATCTGATTGTAAACTAATCTTGTGACTTTTATTGGCTCTACTTTGGTGCTAGGATATGGACAAGGATCATCACGTCGTAACCATCTTGCGGCGTAGGAAGACGAGGTCCAGGGACAAAGGCAGACAGGATCGACATACTGGTAACCGTGGCAGGTGCCAACAAATCCTCCAGCACCTTGTGACATTAATCTCCGTAAATGCTTGCGAAATGCCGCAAAAGCTAGTGTTCGTAGAAATTGAATTACCACAACACAACGACCCAGTCGCCATCACCATCCCAGAATCATGCACACGGTATCCAAAAAGCATAACTCACGACATTATGCTCATCATATATTCATACACACAACGCCTGCGCTGCAGAAAAGCTAAATACAGCTGTGCACACCCACGCAGCACGAACAACGAGCCACATCATCAAGCCAAGGTCCGCACTTGGCCTGGAAAACTATACAAACTAACTGGAAACCCAGTTCTTCCTCTAGAAAAACTTCCAACTTGGCTACCTCCTCAAGAGCACTGTGCAGTGACCTCTTGAAAACCGGAGCTGGAAACAGACATACTGCTAGAGGACAGGACGGGAAAAAAACCGGGAAAAACAGACACCACTAGACTTCATCGATCCACTCTCCTTGTTCTGGCCATGCACATGTGCATGCACATGCATGCCGCGTCAGAATCGCAGCACCGTCGTCGACGTGACCAGCTTCGGTTCTACGCCAGCGATCGCCTAGAGACGCACCTGCAAGCTCACGCAAACGAAGCCTAACAGGGTCTGCACCAGCCCGAGGAGGAACCTCACGGCCTTCACCTTCACCTTGATAAACACGCCGTCGTACACCACCGCCACCACCGTCACGTCCAAGGCCACCGGAAACTTCTTCGAATAAGGCTTGCCGTCCGCGCCCAGCACATAAAGCTCCACATCGACCCCGATCACGATCTCGATCAACGCCTTCCCGAACGCCGGCACATCCTTGCCGTTCATCTTCACGGGCTTGCTGCACTTGTTCTCGCACGTTATGGTCCGCTTGTCGGCGTGCGCCGACGCCACGGCCGTCAGAAGCAGCACCAGCACCAGGGACGCCCTCATGACGCCGCCTGCAGAGGAGGAGTGCTTAGCCGCCATTGGGAGCTGATCGAGGAGTAGGAGCAAGCACAGTGACGAGAGAGAGAAAGAATGTGCGAGAGGGTGATCAACAGCCGATGGTGAGTTGCATCGGTGCTGGATACATGGGCGCATATATACCTGATCGTTGCTGCATGGCTGGAGGATGATGCGCGATAGTGTATCCTTCCTTGCCGTGATGAGTTCATCGCGCTACGGATGAAGACCCACGTGGATCACGAGCCGGAACGTCGGGGAGCAAGGTCGCTGCTCTTTGGACTTTAGTCAGCTGGAAATAATGATCTACTCGTGGATCACGAGCCGGAACGTCGTAGAGCAAGGTCGTAGCTCTTTGGATTTTAGTCAGCTGGAACTAATGATCTGCTCGTGGACTGTTGACTTCAAAGTTGGATAAGACACTTGTTACACAGTTCACATGATGTAGGTTGGGCCAGAGTGGTTGGTGTTTCGACACTGAGACGAAATCTACGTCCAAGCCTTCGCTGGCACTCCCTTGCCTGAAAATGAACACCTAATCGGAAGTTGGAACTCGACATGCATGGTGCAAATCAGTGTAGATTGATCCACTTCGTAGGTGCTACAGTCAAGTTACACTTTATCAGGTGATCGGTGCGCTGTTGTTAAGGGTCGAGGAGATCAACGGTGTGCGGATGGGTTCGTTTGGATTAGTTACACCATGGAGCAACCTAAATTAGTGAAAGGCTGGCAGACATAGACTGGTGACATGTCGTACGGCCCAACCCAAGCAAATTGTCAACAACCCGAACCATCAATTGCATGCGACACAGTGATCATCCAAGTCAGACTACGTGCCAAGCCGGAAAACAGCCATACGTCTACTCTTGATGGCAGAAGTCAGGCCCTTTCTCCAAAGAAAGGGCAGGTGCCAGAGCCAATTTGGTAGAGCGCGAGTGCAGCCAGTCACTGTGTAAAACAATCGCAATTAGGTAGGGATCACTAGGGTACAGCTTGCTTGAACCGTCAAGATGTTGCTTCGAGCATGTGGAATTTCCATGTGGAGATGTAAGATGTAGCACGGGAAGTCGCTATGTCATGGGGATCGGTCGCGTTCGTCCTAACTTTTACCACCAACAGCCCTTCTCACAGCACAGTTGCAGCATCCGCACGGCGCTCAGATAGCACATTGCCGACGATGAACACTCAACAGCGGTTCCTCCACCTGTTCATTCCTAAGTTCGTTTCCGATTCGCTCCGACTCCGATGCTACAGTCATTGAATCTGCACATACAAGGCAAGACATGTGCAACTCTCTCAGTGGTTGAGGAGAAGGTAATTAGCTGCTAACTCTGCGATTCGACGATCGGTGAAAGCGGACGGCCGGAAATGTACCCTGCTAAATCAGCGAAATCCAAGGCACTAAGTTCCCAGAGACCAATAAAAATCTAGGACGAAAGTCAACGCCTGAGAATATCGAGGTCTTAGGAACTATTGTATATTGACTATTGTATGGTGGCTTGTGGAAAAAATATAAAGTAAAAAAATTGAAGATCTCTAGGTTTTATGTGGAAAAGAAGAAGTTCCTTTGGTACCTTACCCGACAATAAGTGAGAATGTGTGAAATGCTTGGCTTAGGTTAATATGTTATTTTTCACTAAAGACGAGAACTTTCCTTTGACAAAATGAATGGAAACAATGTTACTTGCGAGCGTTGAAAATCTCACATTCAATAGAGTCACGTCCTAGCAAGTGTCTTTGGAGGTTCCCGGGAAGCTCGCTCTCCCCATTTGAAATTCAAAACCCTATAACTTTTTAATCAAACGTCGGATTCAAGGAAAAACTTGTTCTCCCACTAAGGTCTCAGTAATGTCGTTCTACAATAGAACTTCCAAAGAGGAATGTTGGAAATTGACACCATAGGAACTTGACCGAACTTTCTAAAAGCCCATTTTTGACACTTGGTCCTTTAGGGGTTAGAGTTCTTTTTCCTTTAAATTTTTGAATGTTTTATGTTGCCTACTACAAGATGTATTGTATAACTCCTATTGGTTGAATGGATTCTCATTTTAATACATGCATAAATCGCAAAAGAAATAAATGTGGAATGACAATTTTTGAACCTCCACTCCTTGTGATACACAATTGTTGGAATATGTTTTTTAACCAGCAATGTGCCTCTAAGAATTGGTGGCAGAGGAAAAACTAAGCCCATGTTTAACATCATGGTAAAAAGTTGGGTCTGACCTCGTGTACTAGATAAATTTGGCATCGAATGAAGTCAAAGTTTGTTCATCCTCTTGATGCACTAGGGAAGAGCACGCTTCAATCTTTTTCTCTACTTCATAACATAATCTTTCAATCCGTGTGGGCAAAGTTTATGTGATTTTGTGGGCATGTTATTTTGTTCTTCAAGGACAAGGGACTATCTAAAATTAGGTCGTTTTTGGCACATTACCTTCTTCTAGCAAGTGCTGTTGTTCATCTCCGAGGAGAATTTGAGGAAAATTTAGCAGTGGATGAAGATGAGCATCTACCAGGATCGGCGCCACCAAAATCGATACAAGCATTGGCGAGCTACGGTGATTTCCATGAAGTTGGATTGCGATGAAATGTACCCTCTATTAAACGATGTTGTGCATGATCTATAACAGCTGCGGATTCTCTAAGGCCTTCTATGCTGATGGGCCGTAAAGGAGGGTTTACCGTCAGAAGACCAAATCTCAAAAATGGGCTTTTGGAAGCTTTGTGACTCTTTTTGAAGTATTTATTATAGATGGCCATTACCAAGACCTTAGTGGGAGTACACTTTTATTCTAATCAGTATGTAATACATTTTATAGGGTTTTGTATTTCAAACGGGGAGAGCAAGCACGTCGGGCAACCTCAAGAACTTTGACGCCCCAACACAGTCTCCATTGAATGTGAGATTTTCAATACTAGAAAATAATATGATTACCTTTCATACAGTCAAAATAATTTCTTGCCTCAAACTTCTTGCATATTAACCCAAGTCAAACATTGTCATACGTTGTCACACATTGTCCGGCAAGGTACTAAATAAACAAATTCTTCTTCTATTGTACGTAAAACTTAGAGATCTTCATGCTTTTTACTTTATATTTTTTCCACAACAATATGTGGTGTGAACCATTTTATTGACCACTTGGAGTATCATTCAAAAACACGTTGAATTCACAACAAAACATAACTTGAACTCGCAAATATCAAACCTTCATGGGCCTTGCACAATCGTTTTGATTCATATCATGCTTCACCCCATCTCTACCTCTAAAAATTGGTGTACAAGCCTGCAGTTAGAGTATCGTGCTTCTCATGATAATAATGAGTTTGACCTTGTGTAGAGCAAAAATTTGACACCGGGTGGAGTCAAAGTCAAATTTGCTGATCCACTCAACGCAGGAAGGAAAATGGATCGTTCTGTCAGCTACTTCAAACTTGACAAAAATTATTCAATCCGTGCGGACAAAGTTCATGAAACTTTGTGAGTATGTTTCATAATTATGATCCATAATTAGGATCATAATTTGAGTCATAATTAGGACTCTTGATTGAAACTTTGTGAGTATGTTTCATAATCAGGACTCTTGATTGAGATCGTACGTCGAAGCTAGAAATACAAGTGTTCGTTTCCTTCCTTCCTCATTGAACCGAAATCACCAGTTTTGAAGCGTGTTTTGCTGTGAAAATGTCACGGTCCTTTGACGGTTAAGAAGTCATGATCAAGATCATTTGATAGTTTAAAGTAGAAACACAGATGTTTCTGTTTCCTTCTCCACTATTTATACTGGAATCAACAGTTTTGAAGTGTTTTTTTGGTGCAAAATTGTGAAGCAAATGGATACAATCCGAATATCCGGGTCAGCTGCCATCAACCGAGTTGGTTGGTCATGGAGTCACCAAATTTCCTTGATCACATCATATGTATCAATGAACGCGCATCTTGTTTTAATAATGGAGAGTCGGGTTTTGATAGACCTTTGTGGGCGTTGGATGTGTTAGAGACATTTACGTCCTGCATACATTGGATTTGATCCGATATGAGAGAAAACTGTTGTTGAACAACATGGTCGACTGTTGGTCACAATTGTAACAGTTGGCTCATTTGGTTCACAAGAGATGTTCATGTGAGCATGCCTGGTTTCGTGGAAGTGAAGGTTCAATGCATGTTAATATAAAAAACATGAGGACACTGACCACACCAAAATGTGTCCAATGTACATATGGTGGACGTGAGTGGGAACGCCCTGAGGAGTTCGAATCTATTACTTGCTTGTAGCTGGCCCAGGTCAGAAGGCTGTATCGGCTACTTTGACCGACGTCTCGCCTTAACGGACTTGTACGTGATTTCTCTGCTCGCTGGATGTGATCACCTTCAACAATTTGTGCCGCATCCGGAGAATAGGGGCTACTTGGATCTGATTGTAAACGAATCTTGTGACTTTTATTGGCTCTACTTCGGTGCTCGGAAATGGACAAGGATCATCACGTCGTAACCATCCTGCGGCGTAGGAAGACGAGGTCCGGGGACAAAGGCAGCCAGGATCGACATACTGGTAACCGTGGCAGGTGCCAACAAATCCTCCAGCACCTTGTGACATTAATCTCCGTAAATGCTTGCGAAATGCCGCAAAAGCTAGTGTTCGTAGAAATTGAATTACCTCAACACAACGACCCAGTCGCCATCACCATCCCAGAATCATGCACACGGTATCCAAAAAGCATAACTCACGACATTATGCTCATCATATATTCATACACACAACGCCTGCGCTGCAGAAAAGCTAAATACAGCTGGGCACACCCACGCAGCACGAACAACGAGCCACATCATCAAGCCAAGGTCCGCACTTGGCCTGGAAAACTATACAAACTAACTGGAAACCCAGTTCTTCCTCTAGAAAAACTTCCAACTTGGCTACCTCCTCAAGAGCACTGTGCAGTGACCTCTTGAAAACCGGAGCTGGAAACAGACATACTGCTAGAGGACAGGACGGGAAAGAATCCGGGAAAAACAGACCCCATTACACTTCATCGATCCACTCTCCTTGTTCTGGCCATGCACATGTGCATGCACATGCATGCCGCGTCAGAATCGCAGCACCGTCGTCGACGTGACCAGCTTCGGTTCTACGCGAGCGATCGCCTAGAGGCGCACCTGCAAGCTCACGCAAACGAAGCCTAACAGGGTCTGCACCAGCCCGAGGAGGAACCTCACGGCCTTCACCTTCACCTTGATAAACACGCCGTCGTACACCACCGCCACCACCGTCACGTCCAAGGCCACCGGAAACTTCTTCGAATAAGGCTTGCCGTCCGCGCCCAGCACATAAAGCTCCACATCGACCCCGATCACGATCTCGATCAACGCCTTCCCGAACGCCGGCACATCCTTGCCGTTCATCTTCACGGGCTTGCTGCACTTGTTCTCGCACGTTATGGTCCGCTTGTCGGCGTGCGCCGACGCCACGGCCGTCAGAAGCAGCACCAGCACCAGGGACGCCCTCATGACGCCGCCTGCAGAGGAGGAGTGCTTAGCCGCCATTGGGAGCTGATCGAGGAGTAGGAGCAGCAAGCGCAGTGACGAGAGAGAGTGTGTGTGTGTGTGCGAGAGGGTGATCAACAGCCGATGGTGAGTTGCATGGGTGCTGGATACATGGGCGCATATATACCTGATCGTTGCTGCATGGCTGGAGGATGATGCGCGATAGTGTATTCTTCCTTGCCGTGATGAGTTCATCGCGCTACGGATGAAGACCCACGTGGATCACGAGCCGGAACGTCGGGGAGCAAGGTCGCTGCTCTTTGGACTTTAGTCAGCTGGAAATAATGATCTACTCGTGGATCACGAGCCGGAACGTCGGGGAGCAAGGTCGTAGCTCTTTGGACTTAAGTCAGCTGGAAATAATGATCTGCTCGTGGACTGTTGGCTTCAAAGTTGGATAGGACACTAGTTACACAGTTCACATGGTGTAGGTTGGGCCAGAGTGGTTGGTGTTTCGACACTGAGACGAAATCTACGTCCAAGCCTTCGCTGGCACTCCCTTGCCTGAAAATGAACACCTAATCGGAAGTTGGAACTCGACATGCATGATGCAAATCAGTGTAGATTGATCCACTTCGTAGATGCTACAGTCAAGTTACACTTTATCAGGTGATCGGTGCGCTGTTGTTAAGGGTCGAGGAGATCAACGGTGTGCGGATGGGTTCGTAAATTGGATTAGTTACACCATGGAGCAACCTAAATTAGTGAAAGGCTGGCAGACATAGACTGGTGACATGTCGTACGGACCAACCCAAGCAAATTGTCAACAACCCGAACCATCAATTGCATGCGACACAGTGATCATCCAAGTCAGACTACGTGCCAAGCCGGAAAACAGCCATACGTCTACTCTTGATGGCAGAAGTCAGACCCTTTCTCCAAAGAAAGGGCAGGTGCCAGAGCCAATTTGTTAGAGCGCGAGTGCAGCCAGTCACTGTGTAAAACAATCGCAATTAGGTAGGGACCACTAGGGTACAGCTTGCTTGAACCGTCAAGATGTTGCTTCGAGCATATGGAATTTCCATATGGAGATGTAAGACGTAGCACGGGAAGTCGCTATGTCATGGGGATCGGTCGCGTTCGTCCTAACTTTTACCACCAACAGCCCTTCTCACAGCACAGTTGCAGCATCCGCACGGCGCTCGGATAGCAGATTGTCGACAATGAACACTCAACAGCGGTTCCTCCACCTGTTCATTCCTTAGCCCGTTTCCGATTCGCTCCGACTCCGATGCTACAGTCATTGAATCTGCACACACACAAGGCAAGACATGTGCAACTATCTCAGTGGTTGAGGAGCAGGTTAGCTGCTAACCCTGCGATTCGACGATCGGTGAAAGCGGACGGCCGGAAATGTACCCTGCTAAATCAGCGAAATCCAAGGCACTAAGTTCCCAGAGAGCAATAAAAATCTAGGAGGAAAGTCAACGCCTGAGAATATCGAGGTTTTGGGAATTATTGTATGGTGGCTTTTCACAAACTATGGCATCTCGAAGAGCTGTGAAATCTCTGAGAATTAACCCCTCTAGAGGTACCGTGACAGTTTCACACGAAAAACACTTCAAAATTGTTGGATTCTAGTGCAATGAACAACAAAGCAGGAAACAAATAGTTTTATTTGTAATTTTGACCGGAGGATATCAATTAAGACTTGTCAAGTAATAAACTCACAAAATCTCATAGACCTTGACCGCACGGATTGAAAGAGTATAGAAGTGTTTGAAGTCAAGGAAGTGGTTCATTTTCTTCAGATCTGCGTTATGTGGATAAGCAGACTTTGACTTCACTTGGTGTCAAAATTTTGTACTACACAAGGTGTAAATCATTATTACCATCTTGTTAAGCATGATGTAGTTCTTCATACACCAATTTTTAGAGGTAGAGGAGGGGTGTAGCATATTCAAAATGACTGTGCAAGTAGCGGAGGTTCAAAATTTGCCGATTCACGCTTTAGTTTTTTGTGAACTTTACATGTTTTAGATTGATAATCCGAATGGTCAATAAAAAGGGTTACACCACATATTGTTGTGGAAAAAATAAACAGTAAAAAGTATGAAGGTCTCTAGTAGGTTTTATGTGGAAAAGAAGAAGTTCTTTGGGTACCTTGCTGGACAATGAATGACAATGTGTGAAAATGTTTGACTTAGGTTAATATGCTATTTTTCAGTGTTCACTAAAGACAAGAACTTTCTTTTGACAAAATGAAAAGAAACAACATTACTTGCGAGCATTGAAAATCTCACATTCAATAGAGTCACGTCTTAGCAAAAGTCTTTGGAGGTGCCCGAGGAGCTCGCTCTCCCCATTTGAAATTCAAAACCCTATATTTAGTTCTTTTTCATCAAATGTCGGATTTAAGGAAAAACTTGTTCTCCCACTAAGGTCTCAGTAATGCCGTTCTACAATAGAACTTCCAAAGAGAAATGTTGGAAATTGACACCATAGGAACTTCACTGAACTTTGTAAAAGCCCATTTTTGACACTTGGTCCTTTAGGGGTAAGAGTTCTTCTTCCTGTAAAAAGAAGATTTTTAAAGTTTTTGAACGTTTTGTGAATATGTGTACTACAAGATGTTGTGTGTAACTCCTTATTGGTTGAATGGATTATCATTTTAATACATGCTTAGTTCACAAAAGAAATAAAATAAAGAATGATTATTTTTGAACCTCCGTGACTCCCTGTGTTCTGCAATTGCTGGAATATGTTTTGAAACCAATAATCTACCTCCAAGAATTGGTGACCGTGGAACTCAGTCCATGTTTAACATGATGGTAAAAAGTTGGGTATGATCTCGTGTACTGGATAAATTTGGCACCAAATGAAGTCAAAGTTTGTTGATCTTCTTGATGCACCGGGAAGAACACGATTCAATATTTTTCTCCACTCCATTACACAATCTTTCAATCGATGTGGCCAAAGTTTATGAGATTTTGTGGGCATGTTATTCAACCCTTCAAGGGCAACAGACCATCTAAAATTAGGTCGTTTCTGGCACAATACCCCTTCTAGCAAGTGCTATCATTTCATCTATCTCCAAGGAGAATTTGAGGAAAATTTAGCGGTGGAGGAAGACATTGAGCATCTACAAGGATCGGCGCCACCAGAATCGATGCAAGCATTGGCGAGCTACGGTGATTTCCATGAAGTGGGGTCGCAATGAAATGTACCCTCTATTTAACGATGTTGCGCATGATCTATTACACTTGCGGATTTTCTAAGGCCTTGTGAGCTGATGGGCTGTAAAGGAGGGTTAACTGTCAAAAGACCAAATCTCAAAAATGGGCTTTTGGAAGCTTTGTGACTCTTTTTGAAGTATTTATTGTAGATGGCCAAGTTACCAAGACCTTAGTGGGAGTACAGTTTTATCCTAATCAGTATGTAATAAAGTTTTATAGGGTTTTGTATTTCAAACGGGGAGAGCGGGCATGTCGGCCAACTCCAAAAACTTTTGCGCCCCAACACTCCATTGAATGTGAGATTTTCAATACTAGAAAGTAATATTATTTCCTTTCATATAGTCAAAATAATTCATTGCCTCAAACTTCTTGCATATTAATCCAAGTCAAACATTGTCATACGTTGTCACACATTGTCGGGCAAGGTACTAAATAAACAAATTCTTCTTCTATTCTACGTAAAACTTATAGATCATCAAACTTTTTACTTAATATTTTTTCCACAACAATATGTGGTATGAACCATTTTATTGACCACTTGGAGTATCATTCAAAAACACGTTGAATTCACAACAAAACAAAACTTGAACTCGCAAATATCAACCTTCACGGGCCTTGCACAATTGTTTTGATTCATATCATGCTTCACCCCATCTCTACCTCTAAAAATTGGTGTACAAGCCTGCAGTTAGAGTATCGTGCTTCTCATGATAATAATGAATTTGACCTTGTGCAGTGCAAACATTTGACACGAAGTGAGGTGAAATCCACTCAACGCAGGAAGGAAAATGGATCGTTCTGTCAGCTACTTCAAACTTGACTAAAATTATTCAATCCGTGCGGACAAAGTTCATGAAACTTTGTGAGTATGTTTCTTAATTAGGACTCTTGATTGAGATCGTACGTCGAAGCTATAAATACAAGTGTTCGTTTCCTTCCTTCCTCATTGAACCGAAATCACCAGTTTTGAAGCGTGTTTTGGTGTGAAAATGTCACGGTCCTTTGACGGTTAAGAAGTCATAATCAAGATCATTTGATCATTTAAAGTAGAAACACAGATGTTTCTGTTTCCTTCTCCACTATTTATACTGGAATCAACAGTTTTGAAGTGTTCTTTTGTGCAATTTTTGTGAAGCAAATGAATACGATCCGAATATCCGGGTCAGCTGCCAGCAACCAAGTTGGTTGGTCATGGAGTCACCAAATTTCCTTGATCACATCATATGTATCAATGAACGCGCATCTTTTTTTAATAGTGGAGAGTCGGGTTTTGATAGACCTTTGTGGGCGTTGGATGTGTTAGAGACATTTACGTCCTGCATACATTGGATTTGATCCGATATGAGAGAAAACTGTTGTTTAATTACATGGTCGACTGTTGGTCACAATTGTAACAGTTGGCTCATTTGGTTCACAAGAGATGTTCATGTGAGCATGCCTGGTTTCGTGGAAGTGAAGGTTCAATGCATGTTAATATAAAAAACATGAGGACACTGACCACACCAAAATGTGTCCAATGTACATATGGTGGACGTGAGTGGGAACGCCCTGAGGAGTTCGAATCTATTACTTGCTTGTAGCTGGCCCAGGTCAGAAGGCTGTATCGGCTACTTTGACCGACGTCTCGCCTTAACGGACGTGTACGTGATTTCTCTACTCGCTGGATGTGATCACCTTCAACAATTTGTGCCGCATCCGGAGAATAGGGGCTACTTGGATCTGATTGTAGACGAATCTTGTGACTTTTATTGGCCTAACTTCGGTGCTCGGAAATGGACAAGGATCATCACGTCGTCACCATCTTGCGGCGTAAGTAGACGAGGTCCAGGGACAAAGACAGCCAGGATCGACATACTGGTAACCGTGGCAGGTGCCAACAAATCCTCCAGCACCTTGGGACATTACTCTCCGCAAACGCTTGCGAAATGCCGCAAAATCTAGTGTTCGTGAAAATTGAATTACCTCAACAAAACAACCCAGTCGCCATAACCATCCCAGAATCTTGCACACGGTATCAAAAATGCATAACTCACGACATTATGCTCATCATATATTCAAATACACAACGCCTGCGCTGCAGAATAAGCTAAATACAGCTGTGCACACCCACGCAGCAAGAAAAATGTGCACACCCACGCAGCAGGAAAGATGTGCACACCCACGCAGCACGAACAACGAGCCACATCATCAAGCCAAGGTCTCCACTTGGCCTGAAAAACTATACAAACTAACTGGAAACCCAGTTCTTCCTCTAGATAAACTTCCAACTTGGCTTAGACCTCCTCAAGAGCACTGTGAAGTGACCTCTTGAAAACCGGAGCTGGAAACAGACTTACTGCTAGAGGACCGGACGGGAAAAAAAACCGGAAAAAACAGACACCACTGGACTTCATCGATCCACTCTCCTCGTTCTGGCCATGCACATGTGCATGCACATGCATGCCGCGTCAGAATCGCAGCACCGTCGTCGACGTGACCAGCTTCGGTTCTACGCCAGCGATCGCCTAGAGGCGCACCTGCAAGCTCACGCAAACGAAACCTAACAGGGTCTGCACCAGCCCGAGGAGGAACCTCACGGCCTTCACCTTCACCTTGATAAACACGCCGTCGTACACCACCGCCACCACCGTCACGTCCAAGGGCACCGGAAACTTCTTCGAATAAGGCTTGCCGTTCGCGCCCAGCACATAAAGCTCCACATCGACCCCGATAACGATCTCGATCAACGCCTTCCCGAACGCCGGCACATCCTTGCCGTTCATCTTCACGGGCTTGCTGCACTTGTTCTCGCACGTTATGGTCCGCTTGTCGGCGTGCGCCGACGCCACGGCCGCCAGGAGCAGCACCAGCACCAGGGACGCCCTCATGGCGCCGCCTGCAGAGGAGGAGTGCTTAGCCGCCATTGGGAGCTGATCGAGGAGTAGGAGCAGCAAGCGCAGTGACGAGAGAGAGTGTGTGTTTGTGTGCGAGAGGGTGATCAACAGCCGATGGTGAGTTGCATGGGTGCTGGATACATGGGCGTATATATACCTGATCGTTGCTGCATGGCTGGAGGATGATCCGCGATAGTGTTTCCTTCCCAAGTGCCGTGATGAGTTCATCGCGCTGCAGATGAAGACCCACGTGGATCAGGAACCGGAACGTCGGGGAGCAAGGTCGTCGCTCTTTGGACTTTAGTCAGCAGGAAACAATAATCTACTCGTGGACTGTTGTCTTCATGGTTGCATAGGCCACCAGTTACACCGTTCAAATAATATCGGTTGGGCCAGAGTGGTTCAAGTGTTCATAAATTTTACATCTAATCCTTCGCTGGCACTCCCTTGCCTGAAAATGAACACCTACTCAGAACTTTGACATGCATGCGCTTGATGCAAATCAGTGTAGATTGATCTACTTTGTGGATGATACATCCAACACAGTATAAGGTGATCGGTTCGCTGTTGTCTAGGGTCGAGTAGATCGACGGTGTGTCGATGGTTTCGTTCGGATTAGTTTTATGGCGGGGGAACCTAAATTTGTGAAAGGCTGGCACACGTAGACTGATGACATGACGTACGGACCAACCCAAGCAAATTGTCAACGAGCCGAACCATCAATTGCATGCGACACAGTGATCATCAAAGTCAGACTACGTGCCAAGCCAGAGTGTCGGAAACAGCCCCGCGTGTACTCTTGATGGCAGAAGTCAGACCCTTGCTCCAAAGAATGGGCAGGTGCCAGAGCCAGTTTGGTAGAGTGCGATAGCAGCCAGTCGCTCTGTAAAACAATCGCAATTAGATAGGGACCAGGGTACTTGCTTGAACCGTCAAGATGTTGCTTCGAGCATATGGAATTTTCATATGGAGATCTAAGACGTAGCACTGGAAGGAGCTTATATATCATGTGGATCGGTCACGTTCGTCCTACCTATCGTTACCAACATCAGTCCTTCTGACATCACAGTTGCAGCATCCGCGCGTCGCTCGGATAGCATGCCGACAATGAACACTCAACAGCGATTCCTCGATCTGTCCTTTCCTAACGTTTTCGATTCGCTCCACCTCCGATGCTACAGTCATTGAATCTGCACACACAAGACATGTGTAACTATCACAGTGGTTCAGGAGCAGGCTAGCTGCCAACCCTGCGATTCGACGATCGGTGAAAGCGGACGGCCGGAAATGTACCCTGCAAATCAGCCAAATCCAAGTCACTTTTTTGGGTTCCCAAGAGGAAATAAAAATCTAGGAGGAAAGTCAACGAGTGAGTATAATGAGATATTGGGAATTACCGTATGGTGGCTTTCACAAACCATGGCATCTAAGAAAAGCTGTGATAACTGAAGTTCTTCTCCTTCCTATATAATGTAGAATTTTATTTTATTTCTTACTTTTCATTTTTCCCTACTACGAGATGTAGGCTGCTTATAACTTCTTATCGATCAATTGGATTCTTGTTCTAATACATGTTTAGTCAACGAAATAAAATTAAATAGAATGTGGAATGGCAATTTTTGAACCTCCACTCCTTGTACAATTGTTGGAGTATGTTTCACTAGTAATCCATTTCTACGAATTGGTGACCATGGAACTAATTTCATGTTTAATATGTGGGTAATAGGTTTAGACCTCGTGAAGTGGATAAATTTGACACCAAGTGAAGTCAAAGTTTGTTGATCCTCTTAGCGCAGGGAAGGAAACAAACCCTTTTCTCTACTCCATACACTAGTATAATCTTTTAATCCGTATGGGCAAAGATAATAAAACTTTTGTGAGCATGTTATTTAACCCTTCAAGGACATTGAGTGACCATTTTTGGGTTGTTTTTGGCACATTTCCCCCTCTAGCAAGTGCCATAGGCCATCTCCAAGGAGAATTTGAGGAAAATTTAGCGGTGGAGGAAGATGAGCATCTACTGGGAGTCTCGGACCTAAGCCACCAAAATCAATCCGCGCAAATTTAAGCAAGCTACGGTGATTTCCACGAAGTCACGGGGTTGCGATAAAATGTAACCTCTATGTAAATGATGTTGTGCATGATTTACTACACTCGTGGATTCTCTTAGGCCTTGTAAGCTCACCAGCCTTAAAGGGGTAACCGTTGAAAAATCTCAAAAAAGGGCTTTTGGAAGCCTTTGGTCAAGTTCCTATGGTCTCAATTTATAACATTCTCCTTTGAAGTATTTATTGTAGATTGACAATACAAAAACTTTAGTGGTAGTAAAGTTTTTTCCCAATCCAATATTGAAAAAAATAATGTCACAGGGTTATATATTTTAAACACGCAGGGCGGGCAAGTCGGGCAACTCCAAAAACTTTTGCTAGAACATGCTTTCGAATGTGAGATTCTCAATACCAGAAAAAAACATATTATTTCCTTTCATATAGTCAAAAAGATTCCTCCCAAAGTCTCCGAGAGCCAATTAACTGGCGACATCGACAAAGTCACCACCAAGGACGAGAGAAAGTTGAGTGAATTCAGGATTAAGGTGCAATACCGGGTGTTTGGCGATGGCAACGTTGTGGCGAGCTACGACGTCCAGCCTTCTTGCAAGGCTTCCACCTTGCCAAGGGTTGGCGTCCAGTTCAACGTGGATAAGAAGTGCAGCAAAGTGGAGTGGTATGGCCGCGGTCCATTCGAGTGCTACCCTGACAGGAAATCAGCGGCGAGAGTTGGCACTTACATCAAGGACGTGAAGGATCTACACGTGCCGTACATTGTACCTGGGGAGAATGGAGGCCGCGCTGATGTGCGCTGGGTTGCCTTGAAGAGCATGACCATAGGTGTAGGACTTCTTGCGATTGGTGATGAGGGCATGCAGATGAGCGCCAGCTTTTACTCGAGCCAGGAGCTGGACCGGGCCACTCACGAGGAGGAGCTTCAACCAGGCAAGAAAATCGAGGTATATTTTCAATCATCCATGGCTGAACTCAACCAAACCATCATACTACACAAACATGAGAAGATGCTCTGAAGTGGTCGATAGTTACACTCTCCTGGTCGATGTCTACAAATTCTTCTTGTGTGCAGGTTCATTTGGATCACAAGCACATGGGCATCGGAGGAGACGATAGCTGGACGCCGTGTGTGCACAAAGAGTTCATGGTTCCACCGCAGCCCTACGAGTTCTCTATACGGTTTTGCCCTCTCACACGTCAAAGCTCTCCGCTGAAGATCTGCCAAACCCAGCCTGAGAAGGCGTTGTAAATGCCATGTCTTGAGATCTGACCGAGTTTTGAAACTGTACTGCTCCGAAGCCGGAGAAAAGTCTAATGAATACGTATCTTGGGTTGAATGTACAAGGGCTTCTGAGTTGGTGCTTGTTTGTACAGCAATCTCATACCTTCCTTCGACAATGCGGTTATTTTCAAGGGGCCACTTCGGTTGTAACGCAAATTCAGAGAATTTTAGAACCACGGTTTGAAATTTGTCGCCTATCCTCCAACTTCTGATCATAGCTCCTAAACATGCTTGACTTTGGTGATCTTGCAATTTGCAAGTGGTCATGGTGAGATCAATCCCTTGTTTCATGTATCCATCCCATATTGGTAGGCAAATAGATAGACCCACTTGGCACTTACAATCATACAGATTACATATATTCTAGTTCCAGGTTTGAAACTTGTCGCCTATCCTTTCGACTTCGGAGCTTGCATGTGCATGACCTGATGAATGCATCTGTCGATATTCCAGTGGCCATGGTGAGATCGGCCTGTTTCAGATTAATACGTACGAGAATTTACGATTACCCTGGACTCTGTGAGCGACATAGCGGCACATATGGCAAGGGAGCACATCATGTAATAAATGACATCGGTTACAGAAGTTCAAGAGTGCATGTGCTAGAAGTTGAAGTCGTGCATCCGTTACGGTTTGTTGGCTGTTCATGTTCATTTCCAACCATCGATAAGAAATCGGATCTCAACATTGTGCCCTCGACTCTCGCTTCCTATCCAGGAGCTAGATACTGCGGCGATGGTGGTAAAGTAGCCGCGTATTACCCGTTGATACTCCGGGTCCCGTACTGGGAAATGGACATTGAGGAACATCACGTTGTAACCATCATGCGGCGTAAGTAGTCGAGGTCCGCGGACAAAGACAGCCAGGATCGACATACATGTAACCATGGCAGATGCCAACAAATCCTCCAGCACCTTGGGACATTGCTCTCCACAAATGCTTGCGAAATGCCGCAAAATCTAGTGTTCGTTAGAATTGAATTACCTCAACACAACAACCCAGTCGCCATCACCATCCCAGAAACATGCACACGGTACTATCAAAAACGCATGATCGTGTTCAAAGCATGGCTTACGACATGAAGCTGATCACATGTTCATATACACAACGACTGCGCTGCAGAAAAGCTAAGTACAGCTGTGCACAGCCACGCAGCACGAACAACGAGCCACATCATCAAGCCAAGGTTGCCACTTGGCCTGGAATACTATACAAACTAACTAAAAATCCAATTCATCCTCTAGAAAAACTTCCAACCTGGCTACCTCCTCAAGAGCACTGTGCAGTGACCTCTTGAAAACCGGAGCTGGAAACAGACTTACTGCTAGAGGACCGGACGGGGAAAACAAACCGGGAACAACAGACACCACTGGACTTTATCGATCCACTCTCCTTGTTCTGGCCATGCACATGTGCATGCACATGCATGCCGCGTCAGAATCGCAGCACCGTCGTCGACGTGACCAGCTTCGGTTCTACGCCAGCGATCGCCTAGAGGCGCACCTGCAAGCTCACGCAAACGAAACCTAACAGGGTCTGCACCAGCCCGAGGAGGAACCTCACGGCCTTCACCTTCACCTTGATAAACACGCCGTCGTACACCACCGCCACCACCGTCACGTCCAAGGCCACCGGAAACTTCTTCGAATAAGGCTTGCCGTTCGCGCCCAGCACATAAAGCTCCACATCGACCCCGATCACGATCTCGATCAACGCCTTCCCGAACGCCGGCACATCCTTGCCGTTCATCTTCACGGGCTTGCTGCACTTGTTCTCGCACGTTATGGTCCGCTTGTCGGCGTGCGCCGACGCCACGGCCGCCAGGAGCAGCACCAGCACCAGGGACGCCCTCATGGCGCCGCCTGCAGAGGAGGAGTGCTTAGCCGCCATTGGGAGCTGATCGAGGAGTAGGAGCAGCAAGCGCAGTGACGAGAGAGAGTGTGTGTGTGTGTGCGAGAGGGTGATCAACAGCCGATGGTGAGTTGCATGGGTGCTGGATACATGGGCGTATATATACCTGATCGTTGCTGCATGGCTGGAGGATGATCCGCGATAGTGTTTCCTTCCCAAGTGCCGTGATGAGTTCATCGCGCTGCAGATGAAGACCCACGTGGATCAGGAACCGGAACGTCGGGGAGCAAGGTCGTCGCTCTTTGGACTTTAGTCAGCTGGAAATAATGATCTACTCGTGGATCACGAGCCGGAACGTCGGGGAGCAAGGTCGTAGCTCTTTGGATTTTAGTCAGCTGGAACTAATGATCTACTCGTGGACTGTTGACTTCAAAGTTGGATAGGACACTAGTTACACAGTTCACATGATGTAGGTTGGGCCAGAGTGGTTGGAGTTTCGACACTGAGACGAAATTTACGTCCAAGCCTTCGCTGGCACTCCCTTGCCTGAAAATGAACACCTAATCGGAAGTTGGAACTCGACATGCATGGTGCAAATCAGTGTAAATTGATCCACTTCGTAGATGCTACAGTCAAGTTACACTTTATCAGGTGATCGGTGCGCTGTTGTTAAGGGTCGAGGAGATCAACGGTGTGCGGATGGGTTCGTTTGGATTAGTTACACCATGGAGCAACCTAAATTAGTGAAAGGCTGGCAGACATAGACTGGTGACATGTCGTACGGACCAACCCAAGCAAATTGTCAACAACCCGAACCATCAAGTGCATGCGACACAGTGATCATCCAAGTCAGACAACGTGCCAAGCCGGAAAACAGCCATACGTCTACTCTTGATGGCAGAAGTCAGACCCTTTCTCCAAAGAAAGGGCAGGTGCCAGAGCCAATTTGTTAGAGCGCGAGTGCAGCCAGTCACTGTGTAAAACAATCGCAATTAGGTAGGGACCACTAGGGTACAGCTTGCTTGAACCGTCAAGATGTTGCTTCGAGCATATGGAATTTCCATATGGAGATGTAAGACGTAGCACGGGAAGTCGCTATGTCATGGGGATCGGTCGCGTTCGTCCTAACTTTTACCACCAACAGCCCTTCTCACAGCACAGTTGCAGCATCCGCACGGCGCTCGGATAGCAGATTGTCGACAATGAACACTCAACAGCGGTTCCTCCACCTGTTCATTCCTTAGCCCGTTTTCGATTCGCTCCGACTCCGATGCTACAGTCATTGAATCTGCACACACAAGGCAAGACATGTGCAACTATCTCAGTGGTTGAGGAGCAGGTTAGCTGCTAACCCTGCGATTCGACGATCGGTGAAAGCGGACGGCCGGAAATGTACCCTGCTAAATCAGCGAAATCCAAGGCACTAAGTTCCCAGAGAGCAATAAAAATCTAGGAGGAAAGTCAACGACTGAGAATATCGAGGTTTTGGGAATTATTGTATGGTGGCTTTTCACAAACTATGGCATCTCGAAGAGCTGTGAAGTCTCTGAGAATTAACCCCTCTAGAGGTACCGTGACAGTTTCACACGAAAAACACTTCAAAATTGTTGGATTCTAGTGCAATGAACAACATAGCAGGAAACAAAAAATATATATTTTATATTCGACCATAGGATCTCATCTAAGACTTGTGGAGTAATACACTCACAAAATTTCATAGACCTTGACCGCACGGATTGAAAGATTATAGACTCGTGTTTGAAGTCAAGCAAGTGGTTCATGTTGTCCGCTCCCTTATGTGGATAAGCAGACTTTGACTTCACTTGGTGTCAAAATTTTGCACTACACAAGGTGTAAATCATTATTACCATCTTGTTAAGCATGATGTTAGTAACCTAGTTTCTCATCCACCAATTTTTAGAGGTAGAGGAGGGGTGTAGCATATTCAAAACAACTGAGCAAGGAGTGAAGTTTCAAAATTTGCCAATTCATGCTTAAACATGTTTTTGTGAGCTTAATATGTTTTAGATTGATAATCCCAATGGGCAATAAAAAGGCTTACACCACATATTGTTGTGGAAAAAATAGAAAATAAAAAGTATGAAGATCTCTAGGTTTTATGTGGAAAAGAAGAAGTTCTTTGGGTACCTTGCCCGACAATGAGTGACAATGTGTGAAAATGTTTGACTTGGGTTAATATGCTATTTTCCACTAAAGACAAAAAGTTTCTTAAATTGACAAAATGAAGGGAAACAACGTTACTAGCGAGCATTGAAAATCTCACATTCAATAGAGTGCCCTAGCAAAAGTGTTTGGAGGTGCCCGAGGTGCCCGCTCTCCCCACATGAAATTCAAAACCCTATAACTTTTTCATGAGAAGTCGGATTTAGGAAAAACTTGTTCTCCCACTAAGGTCTCAGTAATGCCGTTCTACAATAAAACTTTCATGTTGGAAATTGACAATAAAGAAACTTGACCAAACTTTCTAATGGGCTTTTAGAAAGTTTGGTTCAGTTCTTTTATTGTCAATTTCCAGCATGAAAGTTTTATTGTAGATTTTTCTCAAATTCTCCTCAAAAACACTTCGAGTTCTATAGGGATTAAAGTTGTTCTTTGTCTAAAAAGATTTTAAATTTTTAGTTTCTTAAACTTCTATGTTGCCTACTGCAAGTCGTAGTGAATAACTCCTTATTGGTAAAAGTGTGTAATGGCAATTTTTGAATCTCCACCCCTTGTGTTAAGCAATTGCTGGAATATGTTTTTGAACCAACAATCTACCTCTAAGAATTGGTGACGGAGGAAAAACTAAGTCCATGTTTAACATGATGGTAAAAAGTTGGGTCTGATCTCGTGCACTAGATAAATTTGTCACCAAATGAAGTAAAAGTTTGTTGATCGGGCTCTTGATGCACGAAGGAAGAGCACGATTCAATTTTTTTCTCTACTCCATTACATAATCTTTCAATCCGTGTGGGCAAAGTGTATGAGATTTTGTGGGCATGTTATTCAACCCTTCAAGGACAAGGGACCATCTAGAATTAGGTTGTTTTTGGCACATTATCCCTTCTAGCAAGTGCTATTGTTCATCTCTGAGGAGAATTTGAGGAAAATTTAGCGGTGGAGGAAGATGAGCATCTACCAGGATCGATGCCACCAATATCAATGCAAGCATTGGCGAGCTACGGTGCTTTCCATCAAGTGGGGTCGCGATGAAATGTACCATCTGTGTAAACAATGTTGCGAATGATCTATTAGAGTTGCAGATTCTCTAAGGCCTTGTGAGATAATGGGCCGTAAAGGAGGGTTAACCGTCAGAACGACAAACCTCAAAAATGGGTTTTTGGAAGCTTTGTATTAACTCTTTTTGAAGTATTTATTGTAGATGGCCGTTACCAAGACCTTAGTGGGAGTACAGTTTTATCCTAATCAGTATGTAATAAAATTTTATAGGGTTTTGTATTTCAAACGGGGAGAGCGGGCACGTCGAACAACTCCAAAAACTTTTGCGCCCCAACACTCCATTGAATGTGAGATTTTCAATACTAGAAACTAATCATTATTTCCTTTCATATAGTCGAAATAATTTCTTGCCTCAAACTTCTTGCATATTAACCCAAGTCAAACATTGTCATACATTGTCACACATTGTCGGGCAAGGTACAAAATAAACAAATTCTTAGACTTCTATTCTACGTAAAACTTAGAGATCTTCATACTTTGTACTTTATATTTTTCCCACAACAATATGTGGTGTGAACCTTTTCATTGACCACTTGGAGTATCATTCAAAAACACGTTGAATTCACATCAAAACAAAACTTGAACTTGCAAATATCAAACCTTCACGGGCCTTGCACAATTGCTTTGATTCATATCATGCTTCACCCTGTCTCTACCTCTAAAAATTGGTGTACAAGCCTGAAGTTAGAGTATCATGCTTCTCATGATAATAATGAGTTTGACCTTGTGTAGTGCAAAAATTTGACACCGAGTGAAGTCGAAGTCAAATTTGCTGATCCACTTAACGCAGGAAGGAAAATGGATCGTTCTGTCAGCTACTTCAAACTTGACTAAAATTATTCAATCCGTGCGGACAATGTTCATGAAACTTTGAGAGTATGTTTCATAATTAGGACTCTTGATTGAGATCGTACGTCGAAGCTATAAATAGAAGTGTTCGTTTCCTTCCTTCCTCATTGAACCGAAATCACCAGTCTTGAAGCGTGTTTCGGTGTGAAAATGTCACGGTCCTTTGAGGGTAAAGAAGTCATAATCAAGATCATTTGATCATTTAAAGTAGAGACACAGATGTTTCTGTTTTCTTCTCCACTATTTATACTGGAATCAACAGTTTTGAAGTGTTTTTTTGTGCAAAATTGTGAAGCAAATGAATACGATCCGAATATCCGGGTCAGCTGCCAGCAACCGAGTTGGTTGGTCATGGAGTCACCAAATTTCCTTGATCACATCTTATGTAATAAGGAACGCGCACCTTTTTCAATAATGGAGAGTCGGATTTTCATAGACCTTTGTGGACGTTGGATGTTGGTCACAATTGTAACAGTTGGCTCATTTGGTTCACAAGAGATGTTCATGTGAGCATGCCTGGTTTCGTGGAAGTGAAGGTTCAATGCATATTAATACAAAAAACATGAGGACACTGACCACACCATAATGTGTCCAATGTATGGTGGACGTGAGTGGGAACGCCCTCAGGAGTTCGAATCTATTACTTCAAGCTTTTAGCTGGCCCAGGTCAGAAGGCTGTATCGGCTACTTTGACCTACGTCTCGCCTTATCGGACTTGTACGTGATTTCTCTGCTCGCTGGATGTGACCACCTTCAAAAATTTGTGCCGCATCCGGAGAATAGGGGCTACTTGGATCTGATTTTAGACGAATCTTGTGACTTTTACTGGCCTAACTTCGGTGCTGGAAAATGGACAAAGATCATCACGCCCTAAACAATCTTGCGGCGTAAGTAGACGAGGTCTGGGGACAAAGACAGCCAGGATCGACATACTGGTAACCGTGGCAGGTGCCAACAAATCCTCCAACACCTTGGGACATTTACTCTCCGCAAATGCTTGCAAAATGCCGCAAAATCTAGTGTTCGTTAGAATTGAATTACCTCAACACAACGACCCAGTCGCCATCACCATCCCAGAATCATGCACACGGTGTCATAAAAGCCTAACTCACGACATTATGCTCATCATATATTCATAACCACAACGCCTGCGCTGCAGAAAAGCTAAATACAGCTGTGCACACCCACGCAGCAGGAAAAATGTGCACACCCACGCCAGCACGAACAACGAGCCGCATCATCAAGCCAAGGTCCGCACTTGGCCTGGAATACTATACAAACTAACTAAAAATCCAATTCATCCTCTAGAAAAACTTCCAACCTGGCTACCTCCTCAAGAGCACTGTGCAGTGACCTCTTGAAAACAGGAGCTGGAAACAGACTTACTGCTAGAGGACCGGACGGGGAAAAAAAACCGGGAAAAACAGACACCACTAGACTTCATCGATCCACTCTCCTTGTTCTGGCCATGCGCATGTTCATGCACATGCATGCCGCGTCAGAATCGCAGCACCGTCGTCGACGTGACCAGCTTCGGTTCTACGCCAGCGATCGCCTAGAGGCGCACCTGCAAGCTCACGCAAACGAAACCTAACAGGGTCTGCACCAGCCCGAGGAGGAACCTCACGGCCTTCACCTTCACCTTGATAAACACGCCGTCGTACATCACCGCCACCACCGTCACGTCCAAGGGCACCGGAAACTTCTTCGAATAAGGCTTGCCGTTCGCGCCCAGCACGTAAAGCTCCACATCGACCCCGATCACGATCTCGATCAACGCCTTCCCGAACGCCGGCACATCCTTGCCGTTCATCTTCACGGGCTTGCTGCACTTGTTCTCGCACGTTATGGTCCGCTTGTCGGCGTGCGCCGACGCCACGGCCGCCAGGAGCAGCACCAGCACCAGGGACGCCCTCATGGCGCCGCCTGCAGAGGAGGAGTGCTTAGCCGCCATTGGGAGCTGATCGAGGAGTAGGAGTTGCAAGCGCAGTGACGCGAGCGAGAGAGAGTGTGTGTGTGTGTGCGAGAGGGTGATCAACAGCCGATGGTGAGTTGCATGGGTGCTGGATACATGGGCGTATATATACCTGATCGTTGCTGCATGGCTGGAGGATGATCCGCGATAGTGTTTCCTTCCCAAGTGCCGTGATGAGTTCATCGCGCTGCAGATGAAGACCCACGTGGATCAGGAACCGGAACGTCGGGGAGCAAGGTCGTCGCTCTTTGGACTTTAGTCAGCAGGAAACAATAATCTACTCGTGGACTGTTGTCTTCATGGTTGGATAGGCCACCAGTTACACCGTTCACATAATGTCGGTTGGGCCAGAGTGGTTGGAGTTTCGACACTGAGCCGAAATTTACGTCCAAGCCTTTGCTGGCACTCCCTTGCCTGAAAATGAACACCTAATCGGAAGTTGGAACTCGACATGCATGATGCAAATCAGTGTAGATGATCCACTTCGTAGATGATACATCCAAGTTACACTTTATCAGGTGATCGGTGCGGTTTTGTTAAGGGTCGAGGAGATCAACGGTGTGCGGATGGGTTCGTTTGGATTAGTTACACCATGGAGCAACCTAAATTAGTGAAAGGCTGGCAGACATAGACTGATGACATGTCGTACGGACCCACTCAAGCAAATTGTCAACGACTCGAATCATCATTGCATGCGACGCAGTGATTAGGTGCAAGTCAGACTACGTGCCAAGCCGGAGGGTCGGAGGGTCGGAAAACAGCCCCACGTGTACTCTTGATGTATTGTCAATACACACACAGACTTACGACATCAGACTTGTACACAAGCTATGGCCAAGAGCGGATGCTCAATATGACACTAAGGTGAAAACAAAAAATAGCCGGGAAAACAGCAATGTCATGATCGACCGCAGACATTAAGTACGTCTGGGAAGAAGACATAGTTCAAGGATGAATGTCATCCAACATCCAGCTAACTAAATATCATCTGACTAACTATAGATCAGAGTATCTAACTCACTAACTAATCTATCAACGGAACGATGCAATACCAATACTCCCACTCATTGTATAGAGTTGAGAGATCACATATTAGCATAGTAAACAAAATCTCCCACTTGATATTCAACGCTTCACGATGTTTAGAAGAGATCGCAGCCGAAGAAACCGCTCAGGAATCACTGGCTTGGTAAAGATATCCGCAAGCTGATGATCCGAAGGAACATAAGAAACATCAATCACACGAGCTGTCTGCATCTCACGGATTTTGTGATAAATCACATCAATGTGTTTGGTCCGCTTATGAAACTCAGGGTTGAGTACTAAACGGATCGCTGATTGATTGTCACTTTTAAACGGAGTAGGGCCTTGAAAAGAAACTCCCAAGTCAAACAGCAACCGGCGAAGCGATACAATTTCCTTGCCAGCTAGACAAGCAGCCACATATTCTGACTCTGTTGTGGAAGTAGAAGTACAAGGCTGCTTTCTACTAAACCAAAGAACTGGCGCGCTGTTGAACAAAATCTCGCATCCACTTCTGCTCTTCCGATCATCCAAGTCACCGGCAAAATCAGCATCCGCAAAGGCTGTAAGTGGATCAGATTTGGTTGCAGGCATGTAGCACAAAGCATACGAGGAAGTGCCACGAAGATACTTCATTATCCTTCGAACAGCAGTGCAATGGATCTCTCGGAAGTTACTCGAATACTGAGCAACAGTAGTAGTCGCTTGAGCAACATCGGGTCGTGAAAAAACCATGACATACAAAAGAGACCCCACCATATTCTGATAAGGGAAGTCTGGTGAAGACTGGTCATCATCAGGCAACGGACGGTAAAGATGAATATTCGCATCCGCCGGAGTGGAAACCGGATTGATAGAGCTAAAGCCGAACTTTGCCAACATGGTTTCGATGTACAGTAGGGTGACATTCAAATTGGCGTTTGGGCAATTCCAGGGATGGTGTCCCACACTGCTGCCAACTTTGACGCCCTCCACAGGGCTGAAAAATTGTTCTTTTACCCTGAAATTTTGCGAACAGCATCACCTCTATGTTAAAAACATGCATACCAAATTTCAAGTCCAGAGGACTTATAAAACAAAAGATATTAAAAATTAACCACCATGAGGTAGTTGTGAGAAAAGTTTCTCAACCGCCAACTTTGACACCATCCCAAGGATTGAGGAAATTTTTTTTGCCCATGGAATTTTTGGAGTGAGAACACCTTTATGTTGATTACGTGTGTGGAAATTTTCAAGTCCAAAAAATGCACAAAAAAAATCACATCCCAAATCTACCAACATGTGTAATTGTGAGAAAAAAAGGGAAAAACCATTTTACTACTTCCAACTTTGACACCCTCCCTAGGATTGAGGGTTTGTTATTTCAACATGAAATTTTTGACACATGGTAACCTTTATGTTGATAACATGTGGGAAAATTTTCAAGGCCAAAAAATGTATTCAAAAGAAGATATTCAAAATCTACTAACATGGGGGTTAGTTGTGAGAAAAGTTTCACAGCTGCCCACTTTGACACCCTCCCAAGAATTCAAAAAATTTTATTTGTCCATGAAATTTTGGGTATGAAGTCACCTTCACGTCAAATACAAGTGTGGAAAATTTCAAAATCCAAAAGATTTACACAAAAAAACATATACCAAGTCTACCAACATGTATTGTTGTGACAAACAAAGGGGAAAGTTTACCACTACTTCCAACTTCAACAATCTTCCTAGGATTGAGTTTTTGTTGATACATAATGAAATTTTGGCCACAAGATCATCTCTATATTGGTAACATATAAGATAGATTTCAAAGCTAAAGGATGTATATACAAAAAAAAATTATTCCGTATCTACCAACGTGTATGTCCTCCATTAGCATCAATCACCGCTTGTAACCTTGAGGGCATAGAATGACATAGTTGAAGGAACTTTGTACCACTAACCAAATTCCACTCTTTTTCAAGAACTACCTTCATCACTTCTAAGTTTCTAGGGCATTCCTTGCCATGTTGCACAACATCTTTTAGCATCCTCCAAACATTCTCGATTGGATTGAGATCGGGAGAGTTTGCAGGCCAATTGAGTTTTTCGAGTTGGTGGGTTTGTCTCCATTCTTCACATGTTTTGCTACGATGAACACGTGCACCATCTTCCATTAGCACTCCTTCTGGAAATCTACTCAAGAAATGAATCAATTCGCCATCGTAGACCACTTCAACAAAATCTTTAGCAGAACGTTGAGTTTTTGGCATAACGACAAGTTGTGACTTTTGTCCTCCACCTTTTAAAAGTAGGAACTATACAACTTGATGAATAACGCTCATATGCACTTCTCCAAACATGAATTTGCCGAGAACTTTTTCCAATCTCAAAAATAGATTCATCTATCCAAACAATACGCTCCCACTCTTTTGGACTCCATCCATGGTACTTCTGAGCAAAAGCTAAACGTTGAGACATGTCATGGGATGTCAAGAAAGGTTTTTTGACTGCAATTCGACTAAAAATACCACTTTTATGTAATACCCTTTGAATAGTACGTCTACACACTTGAGTACGGCACATATTAGTAATCTCTGAGACGGAGGAACGACGATGAGTTTTTGCATAACGCACAATATTATTCACATCTCTCTCACTAAGTTTTTTAGCGTGACTTCCACCGCAAGGTTTGCGCTTATAAGTTCCATCTTCTTTAAACGTTTTTACTAACCTCTGAACTATCTAACAGAAACTACAGTATTGGTTGCAATTTGAACTCCTGTATTTCCTCCCTCACTCAAACCTATAATGCGAGCACGGATTTCATCTGAAATTGCCATTATAGATTATTTTTTATGATGTTGATACAATACTAAATGCTCTTCAATAAGTAATCAATATAACACTCAATCTATGGCAATTGGATTATATAATTCAATAAACACAAAGGACTCAGCTTATGGCATGTGCACTAAATAAATCAATCAACAACATAACACTCACATTGGCATGTGCATTAGGTGATAACCATGGCATGTGCATTAGATGATAACCATGGCATGTGCATCAATTGAGTGAACCAAAAAATACTCTTGGACATACTCATGCCACATGTGATTCGTCAACACTCAGTAAACTAGTCAACAACACTCAACAAAAAAAAATATATATATCCACTCAATAAATCAGCCCATATGTGATATGCCCACTCAATGGATCAGCCCATATGTGATTTGTCTACTCAATCAGTCAACAACACTCAGCCCATATCTAATATGTCCACTCAATACCATCTCAACATTCACTCTCAATACCATCTCAACATTCACTCTATTACAAATCACATGACAAAATACACACAACATTTCCTTTACATAGTGCTCAACAGATATTTGGAGGAGAAAACTCGTCATACGTGCATAATGCACACCAAACCTTATGACAAGTGGATTCTTCTACACAAAACAACTCCACAATTCTACATGTAGATTTCATTGATCTTTTCAAGATGCATTTATGTTTGGTAGCTTAGTCACATGAATAAAATCAATGAAGAGTACGAGGTGTCAAAGATAATTTGACATTCTCAATATGCCCCTTCAATATAGTTTCTCATTGTTACAAACATTGGTAGATATGGAATAATTTTTTTTTGTATATACATCTTTTGGCTTTGAAATCTATCTCATATGTTACCAATATAGAGATGATCTTGTGGCCAAAATTTCATTATGTATCAACAAAAACTCAATCCTAGGAAGGGTGTTGAAGTTGGAAGTAGTGGTAAACTTTCCCCTTTGTTTGTCACAACAATACATGTTGGTAGACTTGGTATATGTTTTTTTGTGTAAATCTTTTGGATTTTGAAATTTTCCACACTTGTATTTGACGTAAAGGTGACTTCATACCCAAAATTTCATGGACAAATAAAATTTTTTGAATTCTTGGGAGGGTGTCAAAGTGGGCAGCTGTGAAACTTTTCTCACAACTAACCCCCATGTTAGTAGATTTTGAATATCTTCTTTTGAATACATTTTTTGGCCTTGAAAATTTTCCCACATGTTATCAACATAAAGGTTACCATGTGTTAAAAATTTCATGTTGAAATAACAAACCCTCAATCCTAAGGAGGGCGTCAAAGTTGGAAGTAGTAAAATGGTTTTTCCCTTTTTTTCTCACAATTACACATGTTGGTAGATTTGGGATGTGATTTTTTTTTGTGCATTTTTTGGACTTGAAAATTTCCACACATGTAATCAACATAAAGGTGTTCTCACTCCAAAAATTCCATGGGCAAAAAAAATTTCCTCAATCCTTGGGATGGTGTCAAAGTTGGCGGTTGAGAAACTTTTCTCACAGCTACCCCATGGTGGTTAATTTTTAATATCTTTTGTTTTATAAGTCCTCTAGACTTGAAATTTGGTATGCATGTTTTTAACATAGAGGTGATGCTGTTCGCAAAATTTCAGGGTAAAAGAACAATTTTTCAGCCTTGTGGAGGGCGTCAAAGTTGGCAGCAGTGTGGGACACCATCCCTAGAATTGCCCAAACGCCAATTTGAATGTCACCCTACTGTACCTTGACTAATCAATGTACAAAGTCCAAAGAAAACGGTCTCTGGTGATGTGTAGGCCGATATAAATATCAGTAGGTCCCTCCGTCACGTCAAAATGAGTCTTGAGATACTCAATCATACTTTGAAGCTTTACAGTAGATTTGCACATGCCCAAGCCGTCATCAACAAAGATCGTTACAGCAAGGAGTGGTTTCGAATATGAGAAGAACACGCATGGATCAGCTGTGCTCTGATGAAGCTCATATTGACATAAAAATCCTGAGAACTTCTTGTTCCACTGTCTGCTTGCCTGTTTTAAACCATATAAGGATTTCTTCAGTTTGCAAACTTTCCCATTGCTGTCACGAAGGAGATACCCGGTAGGAAGATCCATGTAAATCTCCTCTTCAAGATCACCATGCAAGAAAGCCGTCTTTGTTGAAGTACAAAACGTCACAACACAAGTAACGTGAGGTCTGCGCTAGTGCGCTTAACTGTATTAGACAGAGACTGAATATATACATGAGAGATGATCAAAGTGAACAGAGGAGAAGGATGAAAAGCAACAAAGCTAACAGGATGAACAGAAAATACTGAGTCGAGAGCGGTGATTTTCAACAGCCCCCCTCGCTCTCGACTGTTCTATTTTGTCTACTGACAAGAAGTATCGAGAGCGGTGATCATGTCAAGATGGCGAGTCTTCCCGGCAAGCGTTTCTCAGCGATGGAGGGAGCAAGACAATGAGCTTTCAATGGTAAGTTTTCTTGTCTTGAAGATTTGATGTTGAGAGGTGGTCTCATAGGGTTGTACGTGCAGGTGGAGATTCTTCTCCGAATTGTAAGTTTGGTGTTCCTATTTGTCCGGCGTTGCTGTGATGCAGTAATTGAGGTCTGCTTCAAATGGGTGATGTGTACACGGCAGACGTCATTCAGCGAGGTATGGTACACAGAACTAGAGCCTGTCAACACGGGTTCTACGTGTAGTGGTTCTGTGGAGAAGAAGGTTGAAGCAACTAGGGTTTTGACGGAGGATAGTTGGAAGGAGTATTTTGATGATCCAACTCAGTGGTGGGACAACAGGAGGTCAAAAGTTAATCCTCGAGCTCCCGATTTCAAACACAAGAGGACAAGGAAGGCTTTGTGGCTGAACAGTTATTACACACCTGAGTGGGTGATTGCTAAGCTGAGCTAGGGTATTCTTGAATTCCTGCGTTGTTTCTGTCAAGAAGAAATTTGCTAATAGAGAGTGGCTTCGTAAGGAAGTCGGCTTGTTGCAGGGCTGTTGGTGAGTATAGTACCTGCACTTGCCCGTTTTGAGTGGTTTCACGTATAAAGTGTGCCTGTATTCCTATGTGTTTCGTTCTAGAGTGAAGAACTGGGTTGTGTACTAGTTTCAGGCAGGATTGGTTGTCGCTCATGAGATTGGTGGCTTCTGAGATTGGTATACCAAGCTCTGCTAGTAATCTGCGAAAATAAAGTATATCTTTTGCTACATCAATTAGCACTCTATATTCGGCCTCTGTTGTGGAAAGATATACCGTGGGTTGTAGTTTGCTTGACCATGAAATGCAAGATGCTCCTAACTTGTGTAAGATACCTAATGTAGAGCGTCTTGTGTCTGTGTCTCGGCCCCAATCAACATCCGCGTATGTATGGTAATCATCAAAGTTGTTTGATGAGAAAAGGATGCCATGGTTCATGGTGCCCTTTAGGTATCTTAGGATTCGTTTTGCTGCCTGTAGATGCGCAAGTTTGGGTTGAGGCATGAACCTAGCTACAGACGCTACTGCGTAGCAAACATCTGGTCTTGAGTTGGTCAAGTATATAAGACTCCCTACCATCGACCGATATAGCTCGGGATCAACCAAGTCGGTGCCGATGGATTTCTGCAGCGTCAGATGACGATCCATTGGAAGCTGACTAGGGTTGCATGCAGTCATGCCAAACCTATGAAGCAGTTTCTGTATGTATGCTCTTTGAGTCACCATAATGCCATTCGGCAATCGCCTTATTTCTGCCCCTAAGTAAAGGCTTGCTAAACCCATGTCAGTCATCTCGAATTCATGCTTTAGTGCGTCCTTCAAGGCTGTAATTTTGTTCTTGTCGTCTCCGGTTATTAGTAAGTCATCTACGTAATGGAGAACGAAAACACGTTTCCCTTCCTTCTTTGCTAAATATAAGTTTGGATCATATTGGCTGCGTGTATAGCCCTGATTGCGAAGCCACGTATCCATGCGTGAGTACCAAACTCGTGGAGCCTGTTTAAGTCCATACAAGGCTCTGCGAACACGACATACTTTTGTTTCATCACCCGCGTGTGGAAAACCCTCAGGAATCTCCATAAATACTTCCTCATTTAAAACTCCATTTAAGAATGCAGTCTTCACGTCCATTTGGTGAAGGTCCCACTTGTTTTGAGCAGCAAGTGCAAGGATGACACGAATTGTTGACCATCTAACCACAGGAGCAAATATGTCATCATAATCAACACCCGCACGTTGTTGAAAACCTCTCGCAACTATTCTTGCTTTCAGTTTCGATATGTCTCCGTTTTGTTTAGTTTTGAACAGCCACTTTGCCGTTATTGGTTGTCGACTTGTAGGTCGGTCGATAACATCCTAGGTGTTGTTCCGAAGAATAGAGCTGACTTCGCTGTGTATTGCCTCACGCCATCCATTGTGGTTCATGGCTTCTTGATAGGTGGTCGGATTATCAGTTGTTTCAGCGCTCATCATCCAAAAGTCATGCATGCGGGTCGAGGGTTGTCTGTCACGAGATGGGTAGCGTTTTCCTGACTGAGCTTCCGTTGTAGGTTGTTCGATGTTCGCTTGGCATCCTGAGGTAGGTGATATGTCTGTACCGCTCGCTCCTTGTAACCTGATTGTGTCCTTGGTTGAGAACTGAGAACCGACGGTCTGGTTAGGAGGTGACAAATCTCCACTAGCTTCTTGTGTATTACGTGGACTCCGTGCTGCCAACTGTTGTGCTTCTGACGGTTGGTATTCATAGGTTTGAGATCGTGCAAGTGGCTCTTGGGCACTCCAACTGCTCCCCTCTGAGTCAGACATCTCCTCGGAGTAAGTCGTCCTACCGTTTCGAAAAGTTCCAATATTACCATGTCCACTTGCTGAAGGAATGAGATCATGGGCTGATTTTTCTGCACTACCTGGAAAGGAGAGGCTCTGATTGGGTGCCGTCATGGAAAGTGGTTCCAGGTATGGGTAGATGCCAGCTTGCGCCGCATCGTCAACTTGTAAAGGTGAGATTTCATAACTCGGTTGAGAGATTTTTGGCGATGATTCTGCTTGCAGGTATTGATATTCAACGTGCTCCTCATCGAACACTACATCCCTGCTAATTATTATTTTCCGTCTAAATTTGTCATACAGTCTAAAAGCTTTTGACTGGGAATCATATCCAACGAACATGCATTTTCTTGTACGTGCATCAAATTTCTTTCTTTTTGTTTGTGGTTCATGAACATATGCTATAGATCCGAAAATCTTAAGATGCTGAAGATTCACAGACATACCTGTATAGCTTGTTTTGGGTGGTATGCCAAAGTTCGTCCTCGTGGGGCTCCTGTTGATAAGGTAGGTCGCCATAGAGAGTGCTTCTGGCCAGAGAAACTCCAGGAGATTGCTATCTGCTGCTATGCACCGCGCCCTTTCAAGAATCGTGCGGTTGCGCCTTTCTGCAACACCGTTTTGTTGCGGAGTCTTCGGTTGTGTCAATTCACGTTTAACTCCATGACGTGAACAATAATCAATAAAGCTTTGTGACATGTACTCTCCTCCTCTGTCAGACCTCAATGCACGTAAACGTCTTCTTGTTTCTACTTCTAATTTGTTTCTGAAGCTACAAAAGTGGTTGAATGTTTCTCTTTTATGCTTCATGAAATAAGTCCAACTCTTTCGCGAATGGTCATCAGTAAACACTAAAATGAATCTAGAACCTTTTAGAGATGGTTTGGGCATAGGACCCATGACGTCTGTGTGGATCCTTTCACTTGGAAAGTTAGCACGTGTTTCTGACTTTCGTGGAAAACGCTCTCTGTGATGTTTGCCTGCCAAACAACTAGCACATACTCGAGAGTTGACGTCAATTCGAGGAAGTCCTACATGTGGTGATTTTGACAGAAAGCTAAGGCCTGAGAAGCTAACATGCCCCATCCTCCTGTGCCATGTTTCTGCTAAGTCAGATTCTTCTGCTATGAGCGCCTCAGGTGCGGTTTCTTGTAAGTAGTACATGCCGTTCACTCGATTTCTGCACCCTGTAGCAACTACTTGGTTGTTTTTGTAAATCCAACAATGTGTTTGTGTGAATGTCACTATATGACCTGTATCAGTGATAGATCCTACTGAAGCTAAGTTTTTCTTCAAAGATGGCACATAGCGAACATTCTGTAATTTTATTTCTCCAGAACTGGTGTTCAAAGTGGATGTCCCCGTTCCTCGTACAGGATGAGATTCACCTCCCCCTGTCTTGACAGTACTTTCAATTCTAGTTTGAGCAGGTGGATAGTCCATCTTGTTGACATCCGATGCAACATGAGATGTTGCACCGCTATCGAGATACCACAGATTGTAATCATAATAAGTTGGATCACTATAGTAGGGATCGCTCATGTAGGTATCAAAAACTTCAGCTGAATATGCATATTCGTTACCTCCTTGATCATGCGATGGCGGTTGTCTGCATTCTCTTGCGATGTGGCCGCTCTTGCCGCAGTTGTAACAGATTATGGTTGATCTGTTTGCTGTGGCCTGTCCCGCTGCAGGTGGTCTCCATGGTGAGCCATGACCTCTGGAGTGACCTCGGCTTGGAGATCTGGGAGGTCCTCGTCCACAGGGTGATGGCATGCGCCACCATGGTGGAGGGCGTCCCCAGCGCCCACGTCCTCTGCCTCTATCGGTATGTTGTTGATTGTTGATTGATGCTTTCTTGTGAAAACTTGTTGTCAATGCTTCTGCATCTCCATGAAGTGTAATGCGGTGCTCGCGCCTGTTTTGTTCAGTAAGCAGCTTGGAGGTGAGTCGTGCAAATGATATGTCGGGATCGAGTTGTGCCAGTGTCATAACTAGACTTTCGAATGACATTCGGAGGCCATTGAGCACAATGCCGTTGAGGTCGCTGTCAGTCATCCTCTCTCCCATCGCTGTGAGGCGATTCCGCAATTCACGAGCTTTCTTCAAATACTCACCCACCGAGCCTCCTTCCCCCATCTTGAGCGAGTTCAACTCGGCCTTCAACATCAGGACCTGCGACTTGTCTCCAGCTGCGTACAACGCTCTGAGTTCCTTCCAGATAATAGCTGGATCTGTGTAATCTTCAATGAGATCTACAATATCATCACTCACGGAGTTAGCTATAGTCGACATGCTATAGCTTTTCGCTTGTTAAAGACGACCTCTGATATGCTCTCGTTTTCCATAGTGACTGGAATTGTGTCTGGCTTTCTCTCTTCCTCAGTGATGTACCACAGGCTCTCGGCCCTCAGATTTCTCTTCGTTCTCAAACTCCATATGTGGAAGTTTTCTATCCCTCTCAGTTTCTCACCTTCTTTCACTGCGGCAGTTTCTGTCATGATGCCGGCCTATTCTAAAGTTGGGTGCAACACCCCTCCAGCTGCTTTTGTAAAAGGTACTCTAAGATCAGGTGCAGTGCACTCCTGAATGCTTCTGTCTCAGTGTTCTCTCTAGAGTGACACTGCTATGCTTCTACTCTACTCGTAACTGTCGCTCTGATATCATGTTGAAGTACAAAACGTCACAACACAAGTAACGTGAGGTCTGCGCTAGTGCGCTTAAGTGTATTAGACAAAGACTGAATATACACATGAGAGATGATCAAAGTGAACAGAGGAGAAGGATGAAAAGCAACAAAGCTAACAGGATGAACAGAAAATACTGAGTCGAGAGCGGTGATTTTCAACAGTCTTAATGTCAAACTGTATCAACTCTAAATCGTCTGCAGCAGCGAGAGACAGTATAGTCCGAATGCTATCAGCTTTAGCAGTTGGCGCAAAAGTCTCATCATAATCAAGTCCAAAAACCTGAGAGAAGCCTTTTGCTACCAAGCGGGATTTGAAGCGGTCAATTGTGCCATCCGACTTTACTTTGATTTTGAAGATCCACTTGTTTTTAACAGTCTTTCTGCTAGCAGGGAGTTTGACCAAATCCCATGTGTCATTGCGAATGAGAGAAGATATCTCATTGTCCATGGACAGTTTCCATTCCTATGCATGTTCTGACTGTAACGCCTCATGAACTGTAAGTGGCTCTGTGGGTAAGAGATACTGATAGGTCATAGAAGACTTATCTGAAATTGAAGCTGCCAGAAAAGAAGTCGAATAAGGATGACCTGGGGAAAGTGTTTGATTATATATATCAGTTAGGCTCCTGGTCTTGAGCACTGGAATTAAAGAATCAGGAGAAGCTGAGATGGATTCTCCAAGAGTCGATGACGGCAAAGTATGGGAAACACTCCCATTGATCTGCGTATTGTCACTGCCACGAGCACTCCCACTGGAACTAATAGTGCCTAAAAAAGGTGCACTACCACTGGTTGAAGGCACAAGTTCTCTGATGTTCAAATCTCCTTCGGAACTGGGTATCTGAGAAATTTGTCTCAATAAAGGTGATGTCTCGCCATCATTGGTGTTGTCAGACAATCTCCCACTGAGGCTCGTACTCCCACTGAGTCGAGTATTACAAGGATCATAACTTTCTGACGAGGAGAGTAGAGTAGGTGTATTCCCTCCAAGACTCTGAGAATCAGTCGATATAGATGTAGAAATTCCCGGATCAACATGAACAAAAGGAATAGGAAAAAGCTAATCAATCGAAATGACGTCAGGCTCAGAAATATGTTGACGAGAGATGGTACTGTCCTCATCAAATATGACATCCCTACAGATGATAAGGCGTTGAGTGTCGAAATGCCACAGACGATAGCCCTTACTCGAGCTGTTGTATCCGAGAAACATACATTCACGCGTCTTGCTGTCGAGCTTTTTCCTTAGAGCATTCGGAACATGGGCATATGCCATGCTTCCAAATATACGGAAATGTGACACATCTGGTATTTCACCTATCCACTTCTGTAGAGGTGTAGAGTTGTGAATGACTCTTGAAGAAATACGGTTGAGAGTGTAAACTGTTGTATTCACAGCTTCCGCCCAAAATCGAAGACGAACATTTTTCTGATAAAGCATACTCCGTATGCACTCAACAATTGTTCGATTGTCCCGTTCAGCAACAGAGTTCTGTTCCGGTGTGTAGGGCACAGTCAGATCATAATGAACTCCTTTCTTGAGCAAATAAGCCTGCATCTTCTTGTTGACATACTCTTTTCCATTGTCTGTTCTAAGACGCTTGATAGAATTTCCAGTGATGTTTTTGGAATACCTGAACAATCCCTTGAAGTGATCTAGTACTTCGGCTTTGGTTTTGAGGAAAAACACAAAACGAAAGCAGCTATGATCATCTTTAAATGTCAAAAAATACCGATGTCCTCTAGTTGACTCAACCTCAAACGGTCCTGAAATGTGACTATGAAAAAACGTCCCTGGAGTCTTCACACGCTTCCGTTCATTATTCACAGGGAAAGGACTTCGATGTTGTTTTCCGTGAGCACATCCTGAGCAAATGCCCATATCAACCTTGGCACAAATATCCAAACCTTGAACAACATCACTGCGTCCCATGAGTTTAAGGGTTTGAACATTTATGTGCCCAAGTCGAGCATGCCATCTTCGAAAAAGCAAGGTAGCTTTCGATGGTGTAGAACATGTTGTCGCGATTACATGAGCCTCACTCAGTGGAGCTTGTGTCTTGATGTCTAGCCTCCACAGATTGTTGTCTCGGTACCCAGTCATGAATAGGCGACCATGGCCATAATCGATTATCATCTTGCACTGGTCACGAACATGAATTATGGCTACTCTGTTTTTCGTAAGTTGTGATACAGAGATGAGGTTCCTAGCTAGGTTTGGAACATATAACACATTCTTCAATCGAAAAGTTAAAGGCTCATTGTTCACGATGGATGTGACTATAATATCACCGATTCCACAAACCCACAATCGATTGTTGTCCGCAATAGTAACCCCCCAACAAAATTCTGGAATAGCCTCAAACGATGAGAACCACGGCCGTTTGTCGGTCATGTGCTCTGTGGCTCCTGAATCGGCAATCCACGAAATAGTCTCCCACTCATCAGATTGATGATGAGAAACGGTAAACGCCTCACTGGAAACTGAATCCGTATCTTCTGAAACAGAGTCAGAATCTTGAATATGGCTTGAAGAAACATGAGCATGGCTTTGCTTCTTAAATCCTGGCTTACGAGACTTCTTGAAATGAGAACTTGCCCTTGGAGATTCACCAGAAGAGGAGCAGGAGGAATTTGGACATTCTCCCGAAAAGTGTCCACGCTGACCGCGCTTATTACACCGAGAGTGCTTCTTTAAGTTTGCTAACCTAGTCGCCTAAGATTTCTTCTGATCCGTAGTGAGAGCTGAGCGAGGTTGGGATTTGGATTTTGAACGAGAAGTACTAGAAGGGTTGCTATGAGAAAAGAAAGCACGCTCCACCTCCATATCTGTTCTTCCACCTCTATCTTTCAGAGCGATGTCACGTTTGACCAATCTGGGTTGAAAATCCTTGAGGGTTTGTTTCTCTAATGGAACACTGTCCCAGGCTAACAAGAGAGAATCATAACTAGGCGGTAAACTGCATTTGATTTTGCTCAAAACCTACCTCTCATAAATACTTTGTCCCAGATCATTTAATAGCTTGGCTAATTTCTGTACATTGCTGTTAAACACCGCAATAGTATCATCCGCAGATAGCTTACACCGGTAGTATTTCTCTTGAAAAGAGATAATGCACTCCTCCGAATGTTGCTGATGGTATGCGTTTAACTGGTTCCACATAGCAGCAGAGGTTTCGCAATTAATTACCTCTTGTTTGTGGTGACGATCCACCGCTGACAGAATTGCCACTGCCGCTGTCTTGTCGCGACGATTCCATCTCGCATGCTCCTCCGGAGTAGCTTGATCGCTACTCTTTGACACACCTGTGACAATGTCATACAGATCCCGTGCCTGAAAGATGAAGGACATGTGCATCTTCCATAGCTGAAAATTAGTGCCATCGTATCTTTCAACGTTGGCTGCCTCTCGTATCGCTTTCCCTTGATCAGCCATCTTGACTCGTACTTACTGAACTAATAAGAATTGTGTGGCCATGAACAGAGAAGTCACTCTTTCACTCTTTTTTTAAAAAAAAACAAAACCCTAATGCTCAACACAGAAACAAGCCACTACACGCATGTCTCACAAACGTCCGCAACATGAGAAACCTAAAAAAAAAACGTGCGTCTACCAAGCGTTGGTAACGGCCCATAACCTATTGTCAATACACACACAGACTTACGACATCAGACTTGTACACAAGCTATGGCCAAGAGCGGATGCTCAATATGACACTAAGGTGAAAACAAAAAACAGCCGGGAAACCAACAATGTCATGATCGACCGCAGACATTAAGTACGTATGGAAAGAAGACATAGTTCAAGGATGAATGTCATCCAACATCCAACTAACTAAATATCATCTGACTAACTAAAGATCAGAGTAACTAACTCACTAACTAATCTATCAACGCAACGATGCAATACCAATATGATGGCAGAAGTCAGACCCTTTCTCCAAAGGGCAGGTGCCGGAGCCAATTTGGTAGAGCGCGAGAGCAGCCAGTCGCTCTATTAACCCTTAAAGGACTAAGAGCTATTTCGCTCTAAAACCAGTCCAAAGCTGCCACTGTCAAAAAGAGACATGAAAATCACATTTTAAAGTGAATTTCGGATTTTCAACCGTAAGATCTTAAAATAGACTTCCATATAAACATGCCATCAAATTTTGGTTGCAATCCACCGCACGGATTGATAGATTTTAGTGTTTAAAGTCAAAACAATGGTTCATTTTCATCCCTGCGTTGAGTAGATCAACTGACTTTAACTTCATTTTGTATCAAATTTTTGCATTGTACAAGGTCGAAATCTTTTACCACTGTCTTAAGCATGATGTTATTTCCCAACACACCAATTTTTAGAGGTAAAAAAGTGGTGTAGCATATTCAAAACAAGTGTGCAAGGAGTGGAGGTTCAAAAATTGCCATTTCACGTTTTATTTTTTTGTGAACTACGTATGTATTTAAATGATAATCCAAACGGTCAATAAGAAGGTTTTCACCACATATTGTTGTTGAAAAAATAAAAAGTGAAAAATATGAAGATCTCTAGGTTTTATGTAAAAAAGATGAAATTTTTTTCCCGGTTGCCCGACAATGTGTGAAAATGTTTGACTTGGAATAAAATGCCTTTTTACACTAAAGACAAGAATTTTTTTGGAAAATATCTAAAGAAGGAAATATTCTTTATATGTGTGAAAAATCTCAATGTCAACAGAAACTTTTGTCAAAATCTTTGGAGGTGCCCGGAGTCCCCACTTTTGGCTTAAGTGGTACTAACTTTAAAACCACAAATCCAAAAATAAATAAATAAATATCTCCACGAAGCTCTTATCAGATCCTATCTTGAAAAAAAATTCCAATTAAAAAGGATTTTTTTTCGAATCGTAGGTACCTGCCCAAATTCACCAGAGGACCGTTTTGGTCCTCTTAGTCCTTTAGGGGTTAAACAATCGCAATTAGATAGGGACCAGGGTACTTGCTTGAACCGTCGAGATGTTGCTTCGAGCATATGGGATTTTCATATGGAGATCTAAGACGTAGCACTGGAAGGAGCTTGTATATCATGAGGATCGGTCACGTTCGTCCTACCTATTGTTACCAACATCAGTCCTTCTGACATCACAGTTGCAGCATCCGCGCGTCGCTCGGGATAGCATGATGCCGACAATGAACACTCAACAGCGATTCCTCGATCTGTCGATTCCTAACGTTTTCGATTCGCTCCACCTCCGATGCTACAGTCATTGAATCTGCACACACAAGACATGTGTAACTATCACAGTGGTTCAGGAGCAGGCTAGCTGCCAACCCTGCGATTCGACGATCGGTGAAAGCGGACGGCCGGAAATGTACCCTGCAAATCAGCCAAATCCAAGTCACTTTTTTGGGTTCCCAAGAGGAAATATAAATCTAGGAGGAAAGTCAACGACTGAGTATATTGAGATATTGGGAATTACCGTATGGTGGCTTTCACAAACCATGGCATCTAAGGAAAGCTCAGAGCTGTGATAACTGAAGTTCTTCTCCTTCCTATCATAAATGTAGAATTTTATTTGATTTCTTACATTTTATTTTTCCCTATTACGAGATGTAGACTGCTTAATATAACTTCTTATCGATCAATTGGATTTTCGTTCTAATACATGTTTAGTCATCAAAATAAAATAAAATAAAATAAAATAAAATAAAATGAAATGTGGAATGGCAATTTTTGAACCTCCACTCCTTGTACAATTGTTGGAGTATGTTTCTCCAGTAATCCATTTCTAAGAGTTTGTGACCATGGAGCTAATTTCATGTTTAACATGAGGGTAATAGGTTTAGACCTTGTGAAGTGGATAAATTTGACACCAAGTGAAGTCAAAGTTTGTTGATCCTCTTAGCGCAGGGAAGGAAACAAACCCTTTTCTCTACTCCATACACTAGTATAATCTTTTAATCCATATGGGCAAAGATAATAAAACTTTTGTGAGCATGTTGTTTAACCCTTTAGGGACAAGTGACCATTTTTGGGTTGTTTTTGGCACATTACCCCCTCTAGCAAGTGCTATAGGCCATCTCTAAGGAGAATTTGAGGAAAATTTAGTGTTGGAGGAAGATGAGCATCTACCGGGACCGGGGCCACCAAAATCAATCCGAGCAAATTTAAGCAAGCTATGGTGATTTCCATGAAGTCACGGGGTTGCAATAAAATGTAACCTCTATGTAAATGATGTTGTGCATGATCTATTACACTCGTAGATTCTCTTAGGCCTTGTGAGCTCATCGCCCTGAAAGGGGTAACCGTTGAAAGACCAAATCTCAAAAAAGGGCTTTTGGAAGCCTTTGGTCAAGTTCCTATGGTCTCAATTTATAACATTCTCCTTTGAAGTATTTATTGTAGATTGACAATACAAAAACTTTAGTGGTAGTAAAGTTTTTTCCCAATCCAATATTTAATAAAAATGTCACAGGGTTATATATTTCAAACACGCAGGGCGGGCAAGTCGGGCAACTCCAAAAACTTTTGCTAGAACATGCTTTCGAATGTGAGATTCTCAATACTTGAAAAAAACATATTTTTTCCTTTCGTATAGTCAGAAAGATTCCTCCCAGAGTCTCCGAGAGCCAATTAACTGGCGACATCGACAAAGTCACCACCAAGGACGAGAGAAAGTTGAGTGAATTCAGGATTAACTTTGCAATACCGGGTGTTTGGTGATGGCAACGTTGTGGCGAGCTACGACGTCCAGCCTTCTTGCAAGGCTTCCACCTTGCCAAAGGTTGGCGTCCACTTCAACGTGGATAAGAAGTGCAGCAAAGTGGAGTGGTATGGCCGCGGTCCATTCGAGTGCTACCCTGACAGGAAATCAGCGGCGAGAGTTGGCACTTACATCAAGGACGTGAAGGATCTACACGTGCCGTACATTGTACCTGGGGAGAATGGAGGCCGCGCTGATGTGCGCTGGGTTGCCTTGAAGAGCATGACCATAGGTGTAGGACTTCTTGCGATTGGTGATGAGGGCATGCAGATGAGCGCCAGCTTTTACTCGAGCCAGGAGCTGGACCGGGCCACTCCCGAGGAGGAGCTTCAACCAGGCAAGAAAATCGAGGTATATTTTCAATCATCCATGGCTGAACTCAACCAAACCATCATACTACACAAACATGAGAAGATGCTCTGAAGTGGTCGATAGTTACACTCTCCTGGTCGATGTCTACAAATTCTTCTTGTGTGCAGGTTCATTTGGATCACAAGCACATGGGCATCGGAGGAGACGATAGCTGGACGCCGTGTGTGCACAAAGAGTTCATGGTTCCACCGCAGCCCTACGAGTTCTCTATACGGTTTTGCCCTCTCACACGTCAAAGCTCTCCGCTGAAGATCTGCCAAACCCAGCCTGAGAAGGCGTTGTAAATGCCATGTCTTGAGATCTGACCGAGTTTTGAAACTGTACTGCTCCGAAGCCGGAGAAAAGTCTAATGAATACGTATCTTGGGTTGAATGTACAAGGGCTTCTGAGTTGGTGCTTGTTTGTACAGCAATCTCATACCTTCCTTCGACTATGCGGTTATTTTCAAGGGGCCACTTCGGTTGTAACGCAAATTCAGAGAATTTTAGAACCACGGTTTGAAATTTGTCGCATATCCTCCAACTTCTGATCATAGCTCCTAAACATGCTTGACTTTGGTGATCTTGCAATTTGCAAGTGGTCATGGTGAGATCAATCCCTTGTTTCATGTATCCATCCCATGTTGGTAGGCAAATAGATAGACCCACTTGGCACTTACAATCATACAGATTACATATATTCTAGTTCCAGGTTTGAAACTTGTCGCCTATCCTTTCGACTTCGGAGCTTGCATGTGCATGACCTGATGAATGCATCTGTCGATATTCCAGTGGCCATGGTGAGATCGGCCTGTTTCAGATTAATACGTACGAGAATTTACGATTACCCTGGACTCTGTGAGCGACATAGCGGCACATATGGCAAGGGAGCACATCATGTAATAAATGACATCGGTTACAGAAGTTCAAGAGTGCATGTGCTAGAAGTTGAAGTCGTGCATCCGTTACGGTTTGTTGGCTGTTCAGGTTCATTTCCAACCATCGATAAGAAATCGGATCTCAACATTGTGCCCTCGACTCTCGCTTCCTATCCAGGAGCTAGATACTGCGGCGATGGTGGTAAAGTAGCCGCGTATTACCCGTTGATACTCCGGGTCCCGTACTGGGAAATGGACATTGAGGAACATCACGTTGTAACCATCATGCGGCGTAAGTAGTCGAGGTCCGCGGACAAAGACAGCCAGGATCGACATACATGTAACCATGGCAGATGCCAACAAATCCTCCAGCACCTTGGGACATTGCTCTCCACAAATGCTTGCGAAATGCCGCAAAATCTAGTGTTCGTTAGAATTGAATTACCTCAACACAACAACCCAGTCGCCATCACCATCCCAGAAACATGCACACGGTACTATCAAAAACGCATGATCGTGTTCAAAGCATGGCTTACGACATGAAGCTGATCACATGTTCATATACACAACGACTGCGCTGCAGAAAAGCTAAGTACAGCTGTGCACAGCCACGCAGCACGAACAACGAGCCACATCATCAAGCCAAGGTTGCCACTTGGCCTGGAATACTATACAAACTAACTAAAAATCCAATTCATCCTCTAGAAAAACTTCCAACCTGGCTACCTCCTCAAGAGCACTGTGCAGTGACCTCTTGAAAACCGGAGCTGGAAACAGACTTACTGCTAGAGGACCGGACGGGGAAAACAAACCGGGAACAACAGACACCACTGGACTTTATCGATCCACTCTCCTTGTTCTGGCCATGCACATGTGCATGCACATGCATGCCGCGTCAGAATCGCAGCACCGTCGTCGACGTGACCAGCTTCGGTTCTACGCCAGCGATCGCCTAGAGGCGCACCTGCAAGCTCACGCAAACGAAACCTAACAGGGTCTGCACCAGCCCGAGGAGGAACCTCACGGCCTTCACCTTCACCTTGATAAACACGCCGTCGTACACCACCGCCACCACCGTCACGTCCAAGGGCACCGGAAACTTCTTCGAATAAGGCTTGCCGTTCGCGCCCAGCACATAAAGCTCCACATCGACCCCGATCACGATCTCGATCAACGCCTTCCCGAACGCCGGCACATCCTTGCCGTTCATCTTCACGGGCTTGCTGCACTTGTTCTCGCACGTTATGGTCCGCTTGTCGGCGTGCGCCGACGCCACGGCCGCCAGGAGCAGCACCAGCACCAGGGACGCCCTCATGGCGCCGCCTGCAGAGGAGGAGTGCTTAGCCGCCATTGGGAGCTGATCGAGGAGTAGGAGCAGCAAGCGCAGTGACGAGAGAGAGTGTGTGTGTGTGTGCGAGAGGGTGATCAACAGCCGATGGTGAGTTGCATGGGTGCTGGATACATGGGCGTATATATACCTGATCGTTGCTGCATGGCTGGAGGATGATCCGCGATAGTGTTTCCTTCCCAAGTGCCGTGATGAGTTCATCGCGCTGCAGATGAAGACCCACGTGGATCAGGAACCGGAACGTCGGGGAGCAAGGTCGTCGCTCTTTGGACTTTAGTCAGCTGGAAATAATGATCTACTCGTGGATCACGAGCCGGAACGTCGGGGAGCAAGGTCGTAGCTCTTTGGATTTTAGTCAGCTGGAACTAATGATCTACTCGTGGACTGTTGACTTCAAAGTTGGATAGGACACTAGTTACACAGTTCACATGATGTAGGTTGGGCCAGAGTGGTTGGAGTTTCGACACTGAGACGAAATTTACGTCCAAGCCTTCGCTGGCACTCCCTTGCCTGAAAATGAACACCTAATCGGAAGTTGGAACTCGACATGCATGGTGCAAATCAGTGTAAATTGATCCACTTCGTAGATGCTACATGCAAGTTACACTTTATCAGGTGATCGGTGCGCTGTTGTTAAGGGTCGAGGAGATCAACGGTGTGCGGATGGGTTCGTTTGGATTAGTTACACCATGGAGCAACCTAAATTAGTGAAAGGGTGGCAGACATAGACTGATGACATGTCGTACGGACCAACCCAAGCAAATTGTCAACGACCCGAATCATCATTGCATGCGACGCAGTGATTAGGTGCAAGTCAGACTACGTGCCAAGCCGGAGGGTCGGAAAACAGCCCCTCGTGTACTTTTGATGGCAGATGTCAGACCCTTTCTCGGAAGGGCAGGCGCCGGAGCCAATTTGGTAGAGCGGGAGAGCAGCTAGTCGCTCTGTTAAACAATCGCAATTAGATAGGGACCAGGGTACTTGCTTGAACCGTCGAGATGTTGCTTCGAGCATATGGGATTTTCATATGGAGATCTAAGACGTAGCACTGGAAGGAGCTTATTTATCATGGGGATCGGTCACGTTCGTCCTACCTATTGTTACCAACATCAGTCCTTCTGACATCACAGTTGCAGCATCCGCGCGTCGCTCGGATAGCATGCCGACAATGAACACTCAACAGCGATTCCTCCATCTGTTCATTCCTAACGTTTTCGATTCGCTCCACCTCCGATGCTACAGTCATTGAATCTGCACACACAAGACAGGTGTAACTATCACAGTGGTTCAGGAGCAGGCTAGCTGCCAACCCTGCGATTCGACGATCGGTGAAAGCGGACGGCCGGAAATGTACCCTGCAAATCAGCCAAATCCAAGTCACGTTTTTGGGTTCCCAAGAGGAAATAAAAATCTAGGAGGGAAGTCAACGACTGAGCATAATGAGATATTGGGAATTACCGTATGGTGGCTTTCACAAACCATGGCATCTAAGGAAAGCTCAGAGCTGTGATAACTGAAGTTCCTCTTCTTCCTATAAAATGTAGAATTTTATTTGATTTCTAACATTTTATTTTTCCCTACTACGAGATGTAGACTGCTTATAACTTCTTATCGATCAAATTATCAATTGGATTCTCGTTCTAATACATGTTTAGTCAACAAAATAAAATTAAATTAAATGTGGAATTATGGCAATTTTTGAACCTCCACTCCTTGTACAATTGTTGGAGTATGTTTCTCCAGTAATCTTTTTTTAAGAATTGGTGACCATGGAGCTAGTTTCATGTTTAATACGAGGGTAATAGGTTTAGACCTCGTGAAGTGAATAAATTTGACACCAAGTGTAGTCAAAGTTTGTTGATCCTCTTAGCGCAGGGAAGAAAACAAACCCTTTTCTCTACTCCATACACTAGTATAATCTTTTAATCAGTATGGGCAAAGATAATGAGACTTTTGTGAGCATGTTGTTTAACCCTTTAAGGGCAAGTGATCATTTTTGGGTTGTTTTTGACACATTACCCCCTCTAGCAAGTGCTATAGGCCATCTCCAAGGAGAATTTGAGGAAAATTTAGCAGTGGAGGAAGATGAGCATCTACCGGGACCGGCGCCACCAAAATCAATCCGAGCAAATTTAAGCAAGCTATGGTGATTTCCATGAAGTCACGGGGTTGCAATAAAATGTAACCTCTATGTAAATGATGTTGTGCATGATCTATTACACTCGTGGATTCTCTTAAGCCTTGTGAACTCATCGGCCTTAAAGGGGTAACCGTTGAGAGACCAAATCTCAAAAATGGGCTTTTGGAAGACTTTGGTCAAGTTCCTATGGTGTCAATTTATAACATTCTCCTTTGAAGTATTTATTGTAGATTGACAATACAAAAACTTTAGTGGTAATAAATTTTTTTCCCAATCCAATATTTAATAAAAATGTTACAGGGTTATATATTTCAAACACGCAGGGCGGGCAAGTCGGGCAACTCCAGAAACTTTTGCTAGAACATGCTTTCGAATGTGAGATTCTCAATACTTGAAAAAAACATATTTTTTCCTTTCGTATAGTCAGAAAGATTCCTCCCAGAGTCTCCGAGAGCCAATTAACTGGCGACATCGACAAAGTCACCACCAAGGACGAGAGAAAGTTGAGTGAATTCAGGATTAACTTTGCAATACCGGGTGTTTGGTGATGGCAACGTTGTGGCGAGCTACGACGTCCAGCCTTCTTGCAAGGCTTCCACCTTGCCAAAGGTTGGCGTCCACTTCAACGTGGATAAGAAGTGCAGCAAAGTGGAGTGGTATGGCCGCGGTCCATTCGAGTGCTACCCTGACAGGAAATCAGCGGCGAGAGTTGGCACTTACATCAAGGACGTGAAGGATCTACACGTGCCGTACATTGTATCTGGGGAGAATGGAGGCCGCGCTGATGTGCGCTGGGTTGCCTTGAAGAGCATGACCATAGGTGTAGGACTTCTTGCGATTGGTGATGAGGGCATGCAGATGAGCGCCAGCTTTTACTCGAGCCAGGAGCTGGACCGGGCCACTCACGAGGAGGAGCTTCAACCAGGCAAGAAAATCGAGGTATATTTTCAATCATCCATGGCTGAACTCAACCAAACCATCATACTACACAAACATGAGAAGATGCTCTGAAGTGGTCGATAGTTACACTCTCCTGGTCGATGTCTACAAATTCTTCTTGTGTGCAGGTTCATTTGGATCACAAGCACATGGGCATCGGAGGAGACGATAGCTGGACGCCGTGTGTGCACAAAGAGTACATGGTTCCTGTAGAAACTGAACTAAGACTTCAAGCTCTAGAGCTGCGCAAGTGCGCACTGAACACAAAGACATGAAGCTGTCAATATATACAGGAGCTGTCAACGTTGACAGACACGACGAATGGGAACCATGCAGGATGGATGAACCTAGGGCTTGACACGTGGGTCAAGAGCGGAATGAATCTCAACACCCTCCCTCGCTCTTGACAAGGTCTGAGAAGAGAGTTCCAGGAGGAAGCGATGACGAGAGTTCGGTGGCAGGTGCAGGAGGTGCTTCAGCGGTGGAGAGATGAGATCAAGTTCCTATCAGCAATAAGTATCAGTTGTCCTTAAGGGAAACTAGAAGGGCGCTGATGACCCAGATGGGGTTTCCTGCAGGTGGAGACCATGTTGTTAGGCTATTGGTGGAAGTAGAAGTATCCCTAAGTGGATCAAGGACAGGCTCTAGGTGGCAGCACAAACGATGCCAACCATGTCTCGGTTGATCGTGAACTTGTTGAGAGTGAGCGGTTTGGTCAAAAAATCAGCCTCCTGAGAGTGAGTCGGAGTGAATAAGACTTGTACAAAACCGTTTTGGGCTGATTCCCTGATAAAATGTTGTTGGATGCGGATATGTTTGGTGCGGCTATGCATAATTGGGTTGTCAACACGTCGGATGCTGGATTGATTGTCGGTGTAGATCAGTGTAGGTGATGTTGTGTCAACACCAATCTCTTGAAGTAAGTTACGGAAGTAAATCACATCTTTGGAAGCATCTGTTAAGACTCGGTACTCAGCCTCTGTGCTGGAGAGGCTCACAGTTGGTTGCAACTTGCTGGACCAAAAGATTGGTGCTCCTCCTAGTTTGTGCAAGATGCCTGATGTTGACCGTCGAGAGTCTAAATCACGTCCCCAGTCAGCATCCGTGAAGGTGTGATACGCAGTGGTTGGTGATGATGGAAACAGTAGACCATAATTCACTGTCCCCTTCAGATAGCGCAAGATGCGTTTGGCTGCTTGAAAATGGGCTTGTTCAGGAGAAGCCATGTCTCGAGCCACACAACTAACGGCATAACACACGTCAGGGCGAGTGTTTGTAACATATATCAGACCTCCAACAAGGGAACGGTAGAATTCAGCATCAACTTTTGGGGTGTCCATAGTTCGTTGCAAGTGGAGACTAGGATCCATAGGAAGTAAACTAGAGTTGTAGTTTGATAGGCCAAATTTGTCCAAGAGCTTTTGTATGTAGGCAGCTTGAGTGAGGAGAATCCCATCTTTTCTCCGTTGTATTTCAGCTCCCAGATACAAAGCTGCATAGCCAAGGTCTGTCATGCGAAATTCACGTTTCAGGGCAGCTATCAAACTTGCAATTCGCTCATGATCGTTGCCAGTAATCAAGAGGTCATCTACGTAGAGGAGGATAAATGTGCGTTTTCCATCCTTGGTCCAGTAGTAAAGATTTGGGTCATATTTGCTTCTAGTGAGGCCTTGCGCAAGAAGCCATGAATCTATCCTAGAGTACCATGCTTTGGGCGCTTGTTTCAACCCGTAAAGTGCACGTTTAATTCTACATGCTTTCAATGGGTTTCCAGCTTGCCGGAAGCCCTCTGGTATCTCCATCACTACGTCTTCACTAAGCGTGCCATTCAAGAATGCTGTCACTACATCAAGTTGATGCAGCGGCTAGTTGTTCTGAGCGGCGAGGGCGAGGATGGTCCGGATAGTGGACCACCGTACAACAGGAGCGAAGATGTCCTGGTAGTCAACTCCCTCCCTCTGTTGGAACCCCCTTGCAACGACTTGGGCTTTCCGTTTAATTCACTACAAGAAACCTGTGTTTTTTGTGACAGGGCAACTAACGTGCAATTATGTTTTGTGCAGCATCCGGCACGTCAACGTTGACGTCCAAAAAAATCCGTTATAATTGACATGCGAAAAACATGCCAAAATCTCAAAAAACAGGCACACGTTTTTTAAAATGTCACAAAAACTTGGGGGTTGAAGGTGTTAAAAATCTGCCATGTGGCTGCCACGTCGCGTCCACGTCATCGCCACATGGACGGGCAATGCCACATCCCCAACTTTTTCATCCGGGCCCTTGGTAATGTGGCCCATGATGTAGCGCATGACGTGGCATTAGATTGTGACTAGGCTTGCATACGTGGACCCGCCATTTTATGACGTGGCACCTTTAAAATATGACGTGTCACTTTTTAAAATATGACGTGGCATGTCCAATCAGCATAGTTTAATGCAATAATTAATTGTGGACAGTGTAAATTGGAACGTCATTTCTAACACGATATGTTTTCTGTGACGTTCGTTAGGACGTTTTCTGTGACGTTCGTTAGGACGTTTTCTGTGACGTTCGTTATGACGTTTTCTGTGACGTTCGTTAGGACGTTTTCTGTGACGTTCGTTATGACGTTTTCTGTGACGTTCGTTGAGATGGAGGTCACCAAAAACAAGCACCAAGTCAGCAAAAGCAAGTGCCATGTCACCAAAAAGAAGCGCCATGTCACCAAAAATGAGCGCCATGTCACCAAAAATGAGCGCCATGTCACCAAAAAAAGCGCCATGTCATCAAAAAGTACCGTATCACCTTTAGTTTCAAGGGTAATTCAAATTCATCCAAATAGATGGATGAAAGTGAATCACTCTTGGTTCAAGTGTGATGAGATAGGAGAGAAGGCCTTACATATATATACAATGGGATGCACAAGTGGTGACAATCCATATGGGATTATTGGATTTGTCATGGTGTTAGCCTCGTGTTAGCATAAACATTAAAATGTCACAGTAGACGTCCATCCAGACGTCTGTTCCAACATCCTCTTTGCCTACGTGGCAGCTGATTTCAACCTTGCCTACGTGGCACAAACATTTTAAAAAGAATCCAATTTCTATCTTGCCTACGTGGTTCAAACATGTTTTTTGTGATGTCAGGAAGGACATCCACGTTTTTTGTGACGTCAGTAACGACATCCATATTTTTATTTTTGTAGGGGTCAGCCCATCTCCATTGTGTTTTAACCGTTGGGCAGTGTTTTACGGGAGGTTGCAGTAACAATCTCAAAGTTACTTACAGTGAAACTAAACCCCCCTGCCGACGTGGCATTGTCACCTTTCTAAGGACGTTGTCTAAAATATGACTATGTTCACTTGGACGTCCCGCAAAACAAATACGTTTATGCTAACATCTCTGCGTTTTTCCGCCAATTTTTCCATGTTTGGTGCAACATCCACCAGAATCCGAGAGCCCAAGGCTCGGCCCGTTTGCAAAAACATGTTTTGAAAAACACACTTGATCACAGCTAACGTCACAAAAATCACGGGTTTCTTATAGTGAATTGTGTCTCCGCTTTGTTTGGTTTTGAACAACCATTTGGCCATTATGGGTTTACGATGAGGTGGATGATCAATAACATCCCAGGTTTGGTTTTGTAGCACAGAGTCTACCTCGCTCCGAATTGCATCATGCCATGCCGGGTCGGCTACTGCATCTGCATATGTGAACGGGTCTCATGAATCTTCAACATTGAGCATCCAAAAGTCTTGGTATTGAGTTGAGGGCCTCCTGGTTCGAGTCGGATATCTGTTGGATGCTTGTGGTGCTTCAATTGCATGATTGACATTGGCTCTTAGGCTTGTACATGGTACGACATCAGCTAGCACAGGTTCTGGTGTCGTGTCAAGCTGTAGAGGCCTGCTTCCCAAGTCACTGCTTGTTCTCTCGCGTTCACTAGAGTCAGCGTCCTGTGGAGGTGAGTTGTGCGTCCCTTCTGCCATTGAGAACATGTCGTGTGAGGAAGATGATGGTGCCGCTACTGTGTGTGGAAGGCTGTTGGCGCCGCCTTCTATTTCAACAGGAAATTGTAGTTGCCTATGTCCTTCACCGGTGCTCAACGACGTGTGGATGCTAAACCTTGGTAAGTCTTCTGGTTGTGGTTGAGTAATATGTTGTAGTCCTATCTTGTCTTCATCGAAGACAACGTCTCTTGAGATCATGACCTTGCGAGTAAGCGGGTCGTAAATTCTATAAGCTTTGCTCTCTTGATCGTAGCCTACAAAAATTCCTTTCCTTGTCTTTCCATCTAACTTCTGTCGTGTCTCGTCCGGGACGTGTACATAAGCCAGACAACCGAAAGTTTTGAGATTGGATAGGTCCAGTTGCTTACCTGTGTAGCTAGCCTCGGGGGGAATGCCATAGTTGGTCCTGGTGGGGCTTCTATTAATGAGGAAAGTTGCCATAGAGATCGCCTCTGGCCAGAGATATGTGGGCAGGTTGCAGCTTGCAGCCATACTCCGAGTTCTTTCAAGAAGTGTCATGTTTCTTCTCTCGGCCACTCCGTTTTGCTGAGGTGTTCGTGCTTGTGTCAATTCCCTGCTGATGTTGTGCTTTAGACAATATGCTTGGAATTGATGAGAGAGATACTCCCCTCCAAGGTCCGATCGTAAATGACGCAGAGGATTCCCTGTTTCAGCTTCAAGTTTGTCTTTGAAGCTCCGAAATCGATCAAAGGTTTCATTCTTGTGTTTTAAGAAGTATGTCCAACATTTACGAGAGAAGTCATCAGTAAAAACAAGAATGTAGCGCGAACCTCCAAGTGATGTGCGTTGCAGGGGACCGATAACATCAGTGTGGATCTGATCTCCAGGAAGTTTTGATCTCGTCTCGGATTTCTTTGGAAATCGTTCGCGGTGTTGCTTGCCGGTGAGACAACAAGAGCATACTCTATAGTTGACGTTGATCCTCGGGATGCCTTTGACGTGCTCAGACTTTGATAAGAAGCTGAGTCCAGAGTAGCTTATGTGGCCCATGCGACGATGCCAAACGGATGCCTCGTCCGAGTCTTCAGTATTGAGTGCATCTTCGGTGGTTGTCTCTTTGAAGTAGTAGAGGCCATTGGAGTTGTCTTTGTATCCAGTAGCTATCATATGACCCTCTCTAAGAATCCAACAGTGAGTGTTGGTGAACATAACAACGTGACCAGAGTCGGTGATGGATCCAACTGACATGAGATTTCGTTTCATACTCGGGACATAGCGAACATTGTCTAACTTTATTTCACCTGCATTGGTTTGAAGTGTGGAAGTCCCAGTTCCAATAATCGGATGTGACTCTCCTCCTCCTGTTTTCACATTCTGGTGATAGCTAGAGGTGCTTGGTAGATAATCAAGTTTCTCTAGATCAGATGCTATGTGCGACGTTGCACCGCTATCTACATACCAAGGATTACAGTCCGGGTAGTGAGACTTATAATAATGCTCATGATATGGATCATAATATTGTGTCTCAAAAGACTCGGCAGAGTACGGGTAGTCATTACCTTCGATATGATAGTACTGGTTGTACTGTTGTGCATCAAACAACTCAGCAGAGTTGGCATATTCTCCTCCTGCTTGTTTTGGTGGCGCTTGACAATCACGCGCAAAGTGTCCGTTCTTCCCACAATTGTAGCATGTGATATGGAGTTTGTATCCTCCTGATGCCAGTAGGCGGGTGCCTGCTGCCAGTGGTCCAGATGGTGCATGATGTCGGTATCCAGGTGGGGTCGGTGTAGGAGGCCTCCATTGCCGTTGTGGTACTCGACCACCAGGGTTACCTCGTCCACGTACCCAGCATCCTCGTCCACGTTCGCGGTGGTAATCTGAGATCGCTGCCTGTCTTGCGAAGGTTGCCGCAAGAGCTTCATTGTCGCCAAGGAGCTGATCTCGATGCACTCTCCTGTAGTGTTCGGTGAGCAGGTATGAAGTGAGCGCGTCAAAGGACATCTCGCTGCTCAAGCCCATGTACGAGAGAGTCTGTACAGTGTGCTCGTACGATCTAGGCAGAACATTCAAGACGTACTGGCACAAGTGATGATCGCTGATCTTCTCTCCAAGATTTGAGAGCTGATCGTGGAGATCTCTGGCCTTCCCGATGTGATCTTCAACTGAGCTTCCCTCACTCATCCGGAGTGTCTGCAGTTGACACATCAGAGTCAGGACTTGTGAATTGTTGCCTGCTGAAAACTGATCTTTCAACTTCTGCCATGACTTCGCCGGATCTGTTACTTCTGCCACAAGACCCACATGTTGATCAGCAACTGACCAGAGAATCAAGCGACATGCTAACGCCCTCCTTTTCAAGAAAACGGCTTCTGACAGTTGTTCACCGTCGATTGTAACAAGGTACGATGCCAGTTGCATTTCTGCCTCAGTAAATGCCCAAAGACTCTCTGAATGTAAGAAGGAGCGCATCTTCAGGCTCCATATGAAGTAATTATCTACTCTCAGTTTGTCATCTCTTTTCACTACTGTGTTGATTTCTGTCATCTCAGCTAGACTCTAGATCTGGCGGCAGTACCTGTCCAGGATCTCCGATCTGATTTCTCTCCTTGATTATGTTCTTGCACTCTACTAACCTGACCACAAACTCCGATCTGATCTCTCCTTCACTTCTATGCAATGTGACACTAATGCTCTGATACCATGTAGAAACTGAACTAAGACTACAAGCTCTAGAGCTGCGCAAGTCCGCACTGAACACAAAGACATGAAGCTGTCAATATATACAGGAGCTGTCAACGTTGACAGACACGACGAATGGGAACCATGCAGGATGGATGAACCTAGGGCTTGACACGTGGGTCAAGAGCGGAATGAATCTCAACAGTTCCACCGCAGCCCTACGAGTTCTCTATACGGTTTTGCCTTCTCACACGTCAAAGCTCTCCACTGAAGATCTGCCAAACCCAGCCTGAGAAGGCGTTGTAAATGCCATGTCTTGAGATCTGACCGAGTTTTGTAACTGTACTGCTCCGAAGCCGGAGAAAAGTCTAATGAATACGTATCTTGGGTTGAATGTACAAGGGCTTCTGAGTTGGTGCTTGTTTGTACAGCAATCTCATACCTTCCTTCGACATGCGGTTATTTTCAAGGGGCCACTTCGGTTGTAACGCAAATTCAGAGAATTTTAGAACCACGGTTTGAAATTTGTCGCCTATCCTCCAACTTCTGATCATAGCTCCTAAACATGCTTGACTTTGGTGATCTTGTAATTTGCAAGTGGTCATGGTGAGATCAATCCCTTGTTTCATGTATCCATGTCATGTTGGTAGGCAAATAGATAGACCCACTTGGCACTTACAATCATACAGATTACATATATTCTAGTTCCAGGTTTGAAACTTGTCGCCTATCCTTCGACTTCGGAGCTTGCATGACCTGATGAATGCATCTGTCGATTTTCCAGTGGCCATGGTCACATCGACCTCTTTCAGATAAATACGTACTAGAATTTACGATTACCCTGGACTCTGTGAGCGACATAGCGGCACATATGGCAAGGGAGCACATCATGTAATAAATGACATCGGTTACAAAAGTTCAAGAGCGCATGTGCACTACTACAAATTGGGCTCTTTTCGACACTATTTTTTCGACAGTTTTTGTGAATTGTCGAAAAAAGTGTCGAAAACTTGTGCATATTACAAGCAAGTGTCGAAAAAAGTGTCGAAACCTTGTGCATATTACAAGCAAGTGTCGAAAACAGTGTCGAAACCTTGTGCATATTACAACATGTTTTTGTAAACTTGTGCATATTACAAGCAAGTGTCGAAAAAAGTGTCGGAACCTTGTGCATATTACAAGCAAGTGTCGAAAACACTGTCGAAATCTTGTATATATTACAACATATTTTTGTAGACTTGTGCATATTACAAGCAAGTGTCGAAAAAAGTGTCAAAACCTTGTGCATATTACAACATATTTTTGTAAACTTGTGCATATTACAAGCAAGTGTCGAAAAAAGTGTCGAAACCTTGTGCACATTACAACATATTTTTATAAACTTGTGCATATTACAAGCAAGTGTCGAAAAAAGTGTCGAAAACTTGTGCAAGTCACAAACAAGTGCTGGAAATGGAGTCAAAAAAATTTACACTTACTTTACACATGCGCACATATATTCATTTCTCTCTACATCCATATTAGTATTGCTTACTAAAAAAGAGATAATCTAATGAAATGGTTTTGGTCTTCAAATCATGTGTAGCATGAACTTGAGTTGACTATTGTATTGAAAATGTCTATTGTAATAGATACTTTTGTAAAGGGAGGGCTCCCTTAATTAAATTGGGCTCTCTTCGAAACTAATTTTTGACAATTTTGGTGAAGTGTCGAAAAAAGTGTCGAAAACTTGTGCATGTTACAAGTAAGTGACAAAATAGTTGTCAAAAAGTTTTGCATATTACAATATATTGGTAAAACTTAAGCATATTACATAAAAGTTATATCAAGCATATTATAATATTAATATATGGCACAAAGTTAGTTTCTAATCATTATCTTTTAGTTTCTAATCATTATCTTTTAGTTTCTAATCATTATCTTTTAGTTTCTAATCATTATCTTATATTATAATATTAATATATGTGTGCATATGTGTGCATGTGTGATATGTAAAGTTAATTTTTTGAATTACAGAAATTGAACTTTATATTCTAGTTCTACATTTCATTGTTGGAATGTCAAGTTGGATACAATAGTTAAATTTCTTATATGAAATTAATTCGTGTCTTTGAAATTATAATTTTTTTTATCTAATAGATTTTCACATGAATTTTCTTTTTAAAAAAGAGAGAAATGATAGCAAAGAAGACAAAAGGAGATAAAAAGAAAGTTTGATTGAGTATTAAAAGAAAATGGCAAAAAATAAAAGAATGTTTTATAAAAATATTAAAAAATGCGCAATTAGGCAGCTGGAGACTCATGGTACACGATTTTCCAATGTGTTTTTGTTTTGTAGAAGAGTTGAATTTATGGCATTTGATTTTATGACTCAACTATGGTTGGAAGAATGTGGAGTTCTTTTAGATGAGAACAAATTGGTTGAACTTCTTCCCGAAGTTAATTATGTTCACGAGATTTCGGGTCACTTAAAAACCCTAAACCCTAGCAAATTCTCTAAAGAGAGAGAATCTCTTAGGGTCGAACGCATGACCATCGTATTGGGATTTGGGACTACGAGGGTATAGGGACAAAAATGTGTATTGTCTAACCTTTAATTGCCTAAGAAGCCAAAAAGTGGCTTCTTAGATGACAATTGTAGATGATCAACTACGAAAATGGTCGTTTTTCATCTAATTCTTTTTTAAAAGAATTTATTGAATGTATAAGCATTAGATGATGGTGAAACTTGCCTCATTGAGGTAATCATGTTATATCTAAGAAAGAATATGATTTGTGATTTGGATCTTAATGTAGTGGATTTGAGAAACTTCTAGCTTTAGGTCTAAATCTAAATTTGATCCATTACATAATTTGATACTTTTTGAACTTAAGTCCAACTAACAAAATGAAGTTTATGAAGTCTAGTTTCCATTCCAATTTGACAATTTGAAAATTTTGTAAAATTAAATTAGTGCTTGTAATTTGAAAATTGGACATATAACTGATTCTCTATTTTTAGACGAACATGGAAGTTTCATTTACATCACATCATTTGGCACTATCATGTGTACCTCTGGTGGAGTTTTCAAATACTTTAAGCACAATGTGTATTAAATATGAGTTTTCTTCACTTTTTCTTTAAAAAAATCACAATAATTTCAAATCTTCACAAAAAAAGAATTTGATTTTTGTGACATAATCAGAACATGTGATTTCATAACTCTAAAAATTGAATTTAAAAAAATTCCACTTATATTAAATGAAAAATGAGAGCACATAGTTGAATGGAAATTGGGATTATTCCATGGTTATATGCTCTGGCGTTTAAGGGCTTAACCATAAATGCCAAATAAGCCAAAAAATGGCTTCTTGGATGACTTCTAGTAATAGCTTTAAATCTGAAATTGATCCATTAAATTGATGTTTTTTGAACTTGAGTCCAACTAGTAAAATGAAGTTTATTAATTCTAGTTTCCATTCCAATTTGAAAATTTGAAAAATAAGTAAAATTGAATAAGTTATTGTAATTTGAACTTGGACCTATAATCGATACTCTATTTTTAGGTGAAAATGGAGGTTTCATTTACACCACAGATTTTGGCACTATGATGTGCACCTCTGGTGAAATTTTCAGAATTTTTGAGCACAATTTGTATTTAATATGAGTTTTCTTCACGTTTTCTTCAGAAAATCACAATAATTTCAAATCTTCACAAAAAAACTGAGATTTTGTGACATAATCAGAATATTTGATTACATTCCTGAAAAATGAAATTAAAAAAATTCACACTTGTATGGAATGAAAAATCAGAGCACATAGTTGAATGAAATTTGAGAAATTTCCACGGTCATAGGCTCCCGGCGTTTAAGGGCTAATGGGTATGAGGCCGGTATTGGACGTATAAATCCTAAGATGGTAGGATTTCCATGAAACCCTAGGCCGTCGAGGTTTCCGCTGTCAATTGCGGTTTTCTTGTATCCATCGGGCGTGAATTTTATTGGAGGATCGAATTTCACGACTTAGCTGCACTAGTGGCCGAAGTTTTGAGAGACTGGAGTCGGAATTGCAGGCGTTGGAGAGGTTCATTGTTAGGGTGCATTGTTGGCGTCAGGTTCTTTGGTTAATGGTTTCGTGTTGTGTGCTCTTGGCCTTCGCCGGTGTGCAGCTGAGAATGAGTGTAGACATGAGCCTTGTTGGGAGTGATCAAGAAACTGAAGGAGGATCGGACTGAATGGCTGCTGAGTGAGGAAGTGCTAGGGTATACTAATCGTGTTTCTGAGTGTAATTAGGCTGTTAGCTCTTTTCCAGGATATGGTTAGGTCACTAGCAGCTCTCTGTGTAGGATCTTGATTTGGCAAGAAGTAGTCACAAATTCTGAAGACGAGTTCAACCGTGATTTTCTTACAGAAATTTGTAAGAGGAAAGAGAGAGGTCGCTGCAGTACGACCGATTATTCGAAGCGATTTCTGTGCTGTCTACGGGGAGTTCGGTGAGAAAGCAGACAGGTGAGATCTTCTGTCGAACAGCTTAGGGTTTTGAGATGGTAATGTTTGTCGAGTGTAGCTGCGTGCGTCTTATCATGATGCATAGAAAGACTATTGCCGAAGCTCCTAAAAGAAGCATCTCACGCTACTGAATTAATTCGTCCTGTGTCCGCTTACTTGAGCCCTAGTTCTCGTTTTCCGACTCTGATACACCATTTTTGAGCTGGACTTGTTGAAATGGAGGGATATCATTTTGTGTGACAGCAAATTCGAGCTCCATTGTGCTGTGTTTATATTCTAATTTGCTCTCCTTGTTATCATCTGAAGTGCTCTCATAATTAGTGTACATCAGATTCGATGGAGCGATTAACACACAATTTGTTGGCCACTGTTTCTTAGTTTTGTTTCTGGACTTTTAGTTGTACTCGTCGTGCTTGCGAGCATTATGTTATCACAGATGGGGAACAGGAATACCAATTGACGGCATCGCTCAGGGTTTAGGACACTAAAGATATCAGGAAAATAGTGAATAAGGGCCTAACGAAATAGTTTCTGGGAGCTGAATCGCCAAGCTTAGACTTAATCTTTGCAATCTGGTTCATTGATTTTCTCTTTTCAGGAGCCGCGTTGTCAGAATGTGTGACTCGGATCGTTTTGATACATTTCCTATTTGACTTACTTTTGGTTTTAGCTCCATAGATGTGTGACCGATTAAGGACGTATACAAGCTGGACGGGCTGGACCTGCTGCGTTTCCTCAAGGGTTTGTTGTCGCAAGCGGCGAGCGTGGATTTTCATGTGTGATCGTTGAGTGTGTGAATGTGAGGTTGAAATATGGAAGATAATGGCATTGTAGGAGGATGGCGGGCAAGCTCTGCTTCAAGCGAAAGTGGATGGAGCACATTGTGAAGGAGGCTATGTGGTGTGCAGAGGACAAGAAGGGAAGCTGCGAGAGGGCGGAGGACAGGAGCATCAAGACGCACTGCGGTACATCAGTTGTCGAGACTGGAAGCCTCTATTTCGCAGTGTTTCTTTGAAGCTAGAATAAACCGCGATCTCACTTGTGCCTTTTGATGACTCATAGTATGTTCATATGAACCGCTGAAGCTTGAGCGTGGCAAGGAGCGAGTGTTCAAGGATTGGCACGAAGAGGAGCTCCAAACCCTAGCTATGGAGGAAGAGGCCAGATCTGCTCTCATCAATCTCACAGATTGTCTACATCAAGTATGTCCCAACTCATGGTGTGTTAGAAATTGAAATCTCTAAACCCCAATGATTTCTAAATTTAATTCTGTACTACGTGGTAGTGGAGCTACGGCGTGGTGGCAAGGAGTCTGTTCACGTCAGGCTGAGGCCTGAGGATCATGACACAATGTTGTGCATGAGTTTTAATGCTAACGTTGTGCGTGAGCTTTTTGTTGAGTTTTAATGCTAACGTTGTGCGTGAGCTTTTTGTTGAGGTTACGTAGTTTAAGGTTTGTGTCATGGTTACTCAGTTTTATTTTACAATTTGGCAGTCAGAAAGGGAGCGTGTTTGTTTGTGTGTCATCTACAATAGTTGCCTCAAGAGAAAAGACCGTTGGATCTCTTCCAAGTCGGAGTAGTTGTGCCACTTGTGCACCTCAAGCACTTTGGTGGTGACGCAGTTGTCAAGGTAGGCGTTGTTCGAGCCCCATCGGGCCAATGTGGCGACAAATTTGCGCATGAGCTCAAGCACAAGCCAATGCTCAAGGTGGAAGACGAGCACCGTGTTGTTGAAACTCATCCACTACCCCTCTATGTTTTGGCTCTACGTGTGGACGATGTTGCGGAGCGGCACGAAGCTTTTGAGCACAATCACGATTGTGTCAAGGTACACGCCGCCGTACTTGTAGAGCGTGGCCAGGCGCATGAGGTTCAACAAGTCCTGCATGAGGTTGATGCACCTGGGATCACCAGTCTCCTTGCGTAGGTGCGACAACCACTTCGTGGAGGGGATGCCGGAGAACAGTGATGTCAAGTTTAGAACAGAACAGCAGTGACGCGGCAGCTGCACGTGCGGAATGACGCCAAAATCTCTCCGGCATTTGAATCCATCGTGCACGAGACATGATCACTACACACGTGCTTGGGTGGTGCTTGAAGATGGACCCGAGCCAGAGGCGCTCACTTGGTGAGGACGTTGCCACGTGCAAGATCTACGTCAAGAATAAGCGCTCCGTGCAGAACGAGCTAGTGTTTGGCGCACAGAGGTGAGCCTCATCAATTTTATGATGCATCGACAAGTTTATGAATGAGGGCAGGTATGCTATTTTGGTGTTGTTGCACAAAAACTCATGCATTTGGTTGTTGAACTACTCTGATTGTTGTTTTCCTTCTTAGGTTGCTAACTGATTGTAATTGATCGTTGTTTTCCTTCTTAGGTTGCTAATTGATTGTAATTTGTGCAGCTTGGCAACAAAGCTCTTGTTGATAGCCAACATGAGAGTGCTTTTAAACTACGGTTTTTCATATCTAGTGCATCCGCCGGATGACAGTTGAACCTTGTTTTTTTTATGTACCGTAATTTGATAAAAGATTTGAGCTTGTAGTTTGAAAGACCAAGATTTTTAATTCCAAGTGCTCAAGAGAAAAACATCAGTAGGAACTTCTTTTGTGTATTCAAAAAAATTCATTTTGTAGGGAAGAAAATTCTATGCTTTGGTATATCTTTCTAGAAGTTTGTCTCATTAGCACTTACGTTGGGGGTTAGCTTTGGAAAAAAATGATGTCATTGAACGGTGCTTGTTTCTTTTAAATATGAGATGTTTAATGGATGTATTCTGTTGTGCAGGCGGAAGGCTTCTGGCCACCGGGAGTTGTGATGGACATGCTCGAGTGGATTTATGCTATAAACTTGGAACAAGAGGAGCTTGCTAAGATACAAAAACGATTATGCAATCAGAGCAACTCCAACAAGATTTGATTGTAGTGGAAGATTTAGTAGATAGTGGTAAGATAGTGAAAACTTCTAGTTTGTATAAGTCAAAAATGCTCTCTTCTCAGCACTTGGTACCATGTATTCATCAACTTATTATAAAAATCCCTTTAGCCCTCATTTCTAAACAAGCTACATATATGCATGTCTACATATAATATAACCACCTTTTAAAATGCAATTTTGACATTCTTCGACATATTTTTCGACACTTTGTTTGACACATTCTTCGACATGTTCTTCGACATGTTCTTTGACATTTTCTTTGACACATTCTTCGACAATTTCTTTGACATATTTTTCGACACTATCTTCGACACCTTCTTCGACATTATTTTCGACACTATCTTCGACACTATCTTTGACATTCTTTTCGACACTATCTTCAACACGTTCTTTGACATTATTTTCGACATAATCTTCGACACATTTTAAGACACCCTAATTCGACATAATCTTCGACACATTTTAAGACACCCTAAATTCGACACTCCCACTTTCTTGTTTTCGACACTTTTTTCGACACAAAAGTGTCGAAAAGAGTGTCGAAAACAACCCCAATTATAGTAGTGGTGCTAGAAGTTGAAATCGTGCATCCGTTACGGTTTGTTGACTGTTCATGTTCATTTCCAACCATCGATAAGAAATCGGATCTCAACATTGTGCCCTCGACTCTCGCTTCCTATCCAGGAGCTAGATACTGCGGGGATGGTGGTAAAGTAGCCGCGTAATACCCGTTGAAACTCCAAGTCCCGTACTGGGAAATGGATATTGAGGAACATCACGTTGTAACCATCATGCGGCGTAAGTAGACGAGGTCCGGGGACAAAGACAGCCAAGATCGACATACATGTAACCATGGCAGATGCCAACAAATCCTCCAGCACCTTGGGACATTGCTCTCCACAAATGCTTGCGAAATGCCGCAAAATCTAGTGTTCGTGAACGTTGAATTACCTCAACACAACAACCAAGTCGCTATCAACCCACCCGCCATCACTATCCCAGAAACATCAATGAACGCGCATCTTGTTTTAATAATGGAGAGTCGGGTTTTGATAGACCTTTGTGGACGTTGGATGTGTTTAGAGACATTTACGTCCTGCATACTGTGAGATTTCCTACTTCTAATCCTCTAGGCTCTTATCACAATTGCACATACATATCTCATTTACAGAAACACTCTTCAAGACACGATTAATCCTCACATACACAGTATTGGATTAAGGCTCTTCAACCAAGCTCTCTTTATTCAATCAGAAACTAAGGTCAATTTAGCTAAGTCACATGATCAATTCACTACGCTTCATTGACAAACTACAGCTCTCAATTCTATCGTTCAAACGCACTAACTTACACTAGAAAAGACGAAGGCACAATGGACAAGTAAACAGAGATATAGTTGATTGCACGAGGAAGACGAAGTGACGTCATCAGAAGATTCTAGTCCTAAAGTCCAATGGATGAACAGAGTGGATGAAAACGAAGATCATCTAAACAAGACACAACAACACTCCCACTTGATCAAGTGAAGTCCACAATGCATGTCCTTTGAACGTTAATTGAAAGTAACCTCCCACTTGTTGAAGAGACTGCCAATAGATCCATCCCAATAAGTGCTCGAAGGTGAGTAAACTGGTCCTTAGGAAGACTCTTCGTAAAAATATCTGCAAGCTGTGACTTAGTGTTGATGTAGGAAACATCGATATCACCAAGTTCAAACTTCTCGCGTGAAAAATAATATTTACGATCAATGTGCTTAGTGCGCTTGTGAAACTCTGGATTTTTCACAAGGCGAATTGCAGACTGATTATCGCATAGAATCATGGTAGGAAGTTTCAGAGGAATCCCAAGGCTTCGAAGAAGACGTCTAAGCCAGATGGCTTCCTTAGTGGCTTCGGCCAGGGCAACAAACTCTGCCTCAGTAGTAGATTCAGATGTACAACCTTGCTTCTGTAAAAACCAAGAAACAGGACCATTTGCCATCTTAAAAACAATACATGTCCTTGACTTTCGGTCACTGTGATCACCGCTGTAGTCCGAGTCAACATATCCAATCACATTCAAATCAGAGGATGATGAGAATGTGATACCATAAGAAAGAGTCTCTCTTAAATACCGCATTATCCTCTTGACAGCAGCCCAGTGAGACATTTGAGGTTGTTTCGAATATTGAGCACACTTGGTCACGGCATATGTAATATCACAGCGCGTAAGCACCATTGCGTACATAAGACATCCAATTGCCTGGAGATATGGCCCATCGAATGGTAAGTCATCAGCATTTGCTTGATGAAGAAGATCAAGGTGAGAATCACTCGGGGTAGAAACAGGGTTGGAGTTCATCATTCCAAACCGAATAAGAACATCTGTTATATACCGTGTTTGGTGGAGTGTGATAGATCTCGTAAGAGGGTCACGTTGTACTTGAAAGCCGACATAGTAGTCCATAGCTCCAGTCACAACCTTGAAAAGGGTCTCCAGATAGTGAATAACAGCTGTAAGATGCTTCATATCGGCCGATGCACCTAATCCGTCATCAATAAAAATCGCAATGAGAAGTGTCATGGTTGCATTGTGATAAACACACGGATCCGCTTCGCTTGGTAACAAATCATACGTCTTCAAGAATCCATCAAATTTGATGTTCCATTGATGTGCACTCTGCTTGAGCCCATACAAGCTCTTTTTGAGTTTACTCACAAGGGAATCAGATCCTGGTTGTGTGAATCCTTTAGGCTGAGACATGAATATATCCTCATTCAAGTCGCCATTTAGGAATGCAGTTCCAATGTCAAACTGGAGGAAGTGCATGTCACCGGCAGCTGCGATAGCAAAAACAACTCGAATAGATGAGTGTTTAACGACTGGAGAGAAAGTCTCAGTATAATCCACACCTGGTTTTTGAGAATAGCCTTTCGCAACTAATCTCGCCTTAAAGCGATCAAGTTCACCTGTGGAGGTATACTTCACTTTGAAAACCCACTTGCACTTGATTTGCTTCCTATCAGGTGGAAGTTTAACGAGCTCCCATGAATGATTTTCTATAAGAGAGTTATACTCTCTTTCCATTGCACACTTCCACTCATGAGAATGATCGGAGTTGAGCGCCTGTTGATAAGTCTGAGGCTCCATATAGACAGCTCCTGTTTCGCCAAGAAAAGCTTGAGAATGACACTGATCTGACTCCGGAGTAGTAAGGGAATATATGGGGTGAGAATTATCAATTCGGGTTGTAGATGAAAGCAAATCTTGAACCAACCGATACCGGGGAACTAGAGGTTTGCTATGTACCGAAAGAGGATCATCAATACCAAGTGCTTGTTGTTGATCTCCCACTGCTCCCATTGAGCCCACTGTATAACTCGGAGAAAATTTAGCTCCTACTATGTCAACTGCTCCCACTCCTTGAACTAGAGGATTTAGTGATGTAGAGGTATCCTCCACTTCATTAGAATGAGGTATAAGAGATGACGATTGTCCTTGAACTGTGCTATCACTGAGAATATCTGGGAATCTATTGGGAATCAAGGGGAGTGATCTAGAGAGATCAAAGAAAGCGTATTGAGAACGAGGTTATTCTTCATCCAGATAACATTTGTCACCATACTCATTGAATAGAACATCGGAGCTTTCAAGAATCTTGTTGGTAGCAACATCCCAGAACCGCCACCCTTTGCTGGTGGAAGTGTATCCGACAAATCGAACAAGCTTTCCTCTGGCTTGGAATTTGGTCCGTTGTGTCTTATCAATAAAGACGTATGCAGGAGAACCAAAAATTCGATAATGATCGATAGAAGGTTTAGTTCCATACCATAATTTATAAGGAGTGAGTTGTCCTGTCTGATGGTTGATCGTTCGATTAAGGATATGGACAGCAGTTCCCACCGCTTCAGCCCATAGAGTTGGTGGAACATCGATTGCATTCATCATACTTCTGGCAGATTCGCACACAGTCTTGTTGTCTTGTTCTATGTAGCCGTTCTGTTGTGGCGTGCGAGGTGTACTCGTCTGTCGCAAGATTCCTTCAGAATCAAGTAAAGCATCAAATGCTAAGCTACAAAACTCTCCTCCTTGATCTGAACGAAACTGCTTGACTTTATTCCCAATATCGCGTTCAACTCCTCTTATAGTCCGCTTGAATAGAGTCACTATAAGAAACCCGTGTTTTTAGTGATGTTCCAAAAAACGCAGAAAAATGTCTAAAAAAACAGGGATGATGTCCATGAAAACATCACCTAAAATTGGATCAACCGAAACATGCAAAAACATGGCAAAAATTGCACTCAACATAGACAATGTTTACCTTAACATTTCTGCCAACATTTACGCGTGTCCTTGCTAACATCCCCGTGTTTGGTAGCTAACATCCTCGTGTTTGGTAGCTAACATCCCCATGTTTGGGAGCTAACATGCCCACGTTTGCCAACTAACATCTCCATGTTTTTTACAACGTCCTGTTAATTCTGATGTTTTTCTAGATGTCACTTTTCAAAATGTTAATGTCCAGCGGAACGTCTACGATTTTAGGTGACATCACAAAAAACACGGGTTTCTTATAGTGAGTGAGTACTTCATCTTTGGTTCAATTAAAGTATACAATCCTGAAAGAGGTTGCATCATCTTTAAAAAGAAGATAATAATAGGATTTACCAAGAGAAGGAACAATGTTCTTTCCTGATAAGTCTGCATGTAGGAACTGTCAGGAACTTCACAACGCCGTTTCTCAGGGTCTCGCTTGTATGATGCTTTATGCTGCTTTCCGAGAGCGCATCCTTCGCATATAGATGGAAAATTGTCAAAAGAAGTGATAGGAAAACCATCTAAGGAGTCATAAGCATGCATGTTCTTCATGGTCTGGATATTGACGTGCCCTATTCGCTCATGCCAGAGCAGCAAATATGATTTCTGTCGTGTCGCTGATGTAGCAAAGGCTGTTGATAGTTCAACATCTCGTATTGCTACATGAAGTGAATCATCCGGAGGAACAACACGGAAGGACATCAAAAATAGTTTTCCGTGTCGAGTGCCTTCAAGTACTTTAGAACCTCTGCCCTCATCCTTTCGGAATTCACAAGCTCTTCCTGCTGTCATGAACGATAACCCCTTCTCAGTGGCGAAACCAATAGAAAATAGGTTGCGCTTTAAATCAGGTACATAGAGCACTCCTTCAAGAGAACCTTCTAATTCTACACCATCAACTATACGGATGATTTGGATTGATCCTGTGCCACAAACTGGTAATTTCCGATCATCAGCTACTGCAACATGTCATGATGAATCAGTAGAGATAGGAGAAAAAGTACTGAACCATGACTTATTATCAGTCATATGGTCAGTTGCTCATGTGTCTCCAAACCATATGTCCAGATCGCTTGACACTGATAATGCCTCTGAAAGACGAGAAGTCGTCATAAATGCGTATGCATCATGTGATGAAGTATCACTATATGAGTTTTCAGGTATACCATCATCTGGTAAGACAGAGTTTATGGAATACGCATTACTTTCCTTGGAAGGATGATGATAATTGCGCGATCCGTCCCTGGAGAAATGTCGAGAAGATTGAGGTTCATCACGTGATCGGGACTTCTCATGCTTATGATGCTCATGTTGATCACGAGGAGGCTTGTTGCAGTCACGCGACCAATGCCCTTGCTCACCACAACCGTAACAATACGATCGCCTCTTCAGGTCTTTGATGTAGGCGCATCACGCTCGCGAATCTCCTGTTTCGACATCTTCTTAAGATTAGAAGGGACTCGGGTGAAAAACGCCGTATCTGTCTGGTTCTCCTTGTCCTGCTGCTTCAAAATATGTTCCTGCTGGAGAAGGCGTGTAGTAATTGCGGAAATAATCTGATCCTGGGAGGGAACATTCGCCCACGCTGCCACTATCGAGTTATAAGAAGCTGGTAGACTCATTAGAATTTTTGTAATGACCTGCGTATCACTCAGGGGCTCGCCTAAATCCTTCAAGACTCCAGCCATGTGCTCAATGCAATTGAGATGAGACTTGATAGAATCACCCTTCGTCATTTTGTAATCGTAAAATTCAGCATGAATCATGTAGACATTCTCCGCTGACTTGAGCTGGTGAATCGAACATAATTTGGACCACATATGAGCAGCAATAAGACAAGAGGTTAAATCTTCCATTACTAAAGTGGATACTGCTTGCATGATTAACATGCGAGCATGATCATTCTTGTCGTCCCAGGCAGAGATAAAATCTACAAAAGAACCAGGCGGAGGCCGTAGCTCTGTGCCGTAAACTACTTTCAGCACCTTCTTGTAGGCAAATAAAATGTCCATGGAAGATTTCCAGACATTGAATTTTGTTCCATCAAAAACTTTGATCCCTGCTATCTCAGATCGCTCCATCGAACTCAATTAGAGGATAAGGTTTCCTAAATGAAATTTAGAACGCTATGAATACTCGTTTACGCTGAATAAAGGTTTTAGAAAACCATAGCCAAAGAAAATGGTCAAAAAACTCCTTTCTAAGAAGAGCGAGTAGAGATTAGGGTTCTAGATAGATGGAATACGCATACATGATAGCGTAGAAGAAATTAGAGCGAAAAACTAACACTCAAATGGTCTGAAAGAGTTTTCTAAAAATTCTATGGAAAGATGAGGAAAACAGGGAGTAGAAAACCTAAATTACGGCCCATAACCTGTGAGACTTCCTACTTCTAATCCTCTAGGCTCTTATCACAATTGCACATACATATCTCATTTACAGAAACACTCTTCAAGACACGATTAATACTCACATACACAGTATTGGATTAAGGCTCTTCAACCAAGCTCTCTTTATTCAATCAGAAACTAAGGTCAATTTAGCTAAGTCACATGATCAATTCACTACGCTTCATTGACAAACTACAGCTCTCAATTCTATCGTTCAAACGCACTAACTTACACTAGAAAAGACGAAGGCACAATGGACAAGTAAACAGAGATATAGTTGATTGCGCGAGGAAGACGAAGTGACGTCATCAGAAGATTCTAGTCCTAAAGTCCAATGGATGAACAGAGTGGATGAAAACGAAGATCATCTTTAAAACAAGAAACAACAACACATACATTGGATTTGATCCGATATGAGAGAAAACTGTTGTTGAACAACATAGTCGACTGTTGGTCACAATTGTAACAGTTGGCACATTTGGTTCACAAGAGATGTTCATGTGAGCATGCCTGGTTTCGTGGAAGTGAAGGTTCAATGCATGTTAATATAAAAAACATGAGGACACTGACCACACCATAATGTATCCAATGTATGGTGGACGTGAGTGGGAACGCCCTGAGCGGTTCGAATCTAATACTTGCTTGTAGCTGGCCCAGGTCAGAAGGCTGTATCGGCTACTTTGACCGACGTCTCGCCTTAACGGACGTGTACGTGATTTCGCTGCTCGCTGGATGTGATCACCTTCAACAATTTGTGCCGCATCCGGAGAATAGGGGCTACTTGGATCTGATTGTAAATCTTGTGACTTTTATTGGCCTAACTTTGGTGCTGGGAAATGGACAAGGATCATCACGTCGTAACCATCTTGCGGCATAAGTTGACGAGAACCAGGGACAAAGACAGCCAGGATCGACATACTGGTAACCGTGGCAGGTGCCAACAAATCCTCCAGCACCTTGTGACATTAATCTCCGTAAATGCTTGCGAAATGCCGCAAAATCTACACTACTACAATTGGGGTTGTTTTCAACACTCTTTTCGACACTTTTGTGTCGAAAAAAGTGTCGAAAACAAGAAAGTAGGAGTGTCGAATTTAGGGTGTCTTAAAATGTGTCGAAGATAGTGTCGAAAATAATGTCGAAGAAGGTGTCGAAGATAGTGTCGAAAATAATGTCGAAGAAGGTGTTGAAGATAGTGTCGAAAATAATGTCGAAGAAGCTGTCGAAAATAATGTCGAAAAAGGTGTCGAAGATAGTGTCGTAAATAATGTCGAAGAAGGTGTCGAAGATAGTGTCGAAAATAATGTCGAAGAAGGTGTCGAAGATAGTGTCGAAAATAATGTCAAAGAATGTGTCGAAGAAAGTGTTGAAAAATATGTCAAAGAAATTGTCGAAGAAATTGTCGAAGAATGTGTCAAACAAAGTGTCGAAAAATATGTCGAAGAATGTCAAAAAATTGCATTTTAAAAGGTGGTTATGTTATATGTAGACATTCACATATGTAGCTTGTTTAGAAATGAGGGCTAAAGGAATTTTTATAATAAGTTGATGGATACATGATAGCAAGTGCTGAGAAGAGAGTACTTTTTTCTTATACAAACTAGAAGTTTTCACTATCTTACCACTATCTACTAAATCTTCTACTACAATCAAATCTTGTTGGAGTTGCTTTGATTGCATAATCGTTTTTGTGTCTTAGCAAGCTCCTCTTGTTCCAAGTTTATAGCATCAATCCTCTTCAGCATGTCCATCACAGCCTCCGGTGGCCAGAAGCTTTCCTCCTGCATACCAAAATACATCTATTCAACATCTCATATTTCAAAAACAAACAGTCTTCAATGGCCTCATTTTTTCCAAAGCTAACCACACCCTAAGTGCTAATGAGACAAAATTCTTGAAAGATATACCAAAACATAGAATTTTCTTCCCTACAAAATGAATTTTTTTGAATACAAAAAAGGAGTTCATGTTGATGTTTTTCAGTTCCAAGCGACCTTAATTGGATCATGGCGTCGTTGCGGTGGTGATGTTGCACAAATTCATGAACGCGCGGTTGCAATGCGCGGCCCAGCGCAAAGAAACCACCACAGCTCTCTCCTCGTCGTGGTTGTTTGCTTGTTGGGCACATCCACTTGAACCCATCACGATACTCTTGAAGAATCCGTATCTTTGGAAATCGTACAGAAATTTTTCATTTATATAGAGAATGATGCTGATTTTGGGTACAAATCTCAAAAGCCAATGATTTTTTGGCTGTCGACTTCTCTGACTCACAACTGTCTGTTCTATTTCCTATGGTGATGGCTGCATCATGATCATGGTTCAAAGGCCAACCTCTCCAATCCCTTACTTTTCCTGTAGAAGCAAGTACACAAACTAAAATGAGAGTGCTATAATAACCAGCTCCTTTGATACCACTTTATCAACTGCATGTCAATCAATTCAGCTTCGTCTAGTTCAGAAGCATCATTTCCATATAAAACAAAACAAAACAAAACTTTTCAAATCATACATATTCAAAAAAGCATACAAATCTCAAATTATCAATTATTTATAAACATACCTTACGCGATTTCCGCTTACACACAACTTGTTCATGGTCCACTTGAGCCGTTGCAATAAAACTGTAACCAAACTCCTCTTTTTCAACTTCCGCTTCATTCTCATACCGGTGCAACATCTCGTACAACGAACTTTGTCTAATACCTTGTTCTTGCATATAAACCTCAAGTTCCCCAAAAATTGATTGAATTTTGACCGAATTTTCTCGGTTCCATCTAATCTCATCCTTTCGTATATATAAGACATACAATTGTCCAACTAATGATGTCCGGAACCTCTCCCTTGCACTGCCGTCAAAACCATAATCTCCGTATGTAAAATCCTTATAAGCAAAATAAAATTGTTCTTCCCCAAAACCTTTATCTTGTAGAAATTTAATTGCATCAGGAGGAAGATCACACCTTAGATTCCCATTTATGGTGGTTGGGGATATACCCCGTAATTGCGTCCTTTGGCTATCGCACCACTGACTATCACTTTCTCCACTTTGATCAACTGGCACATGTTGAAAATTACCCCAAGGTCTTGATTCATTTGCTCGGACATTGCCTACTTCTCTATTCTCTTGCATGGCATTCTTGTTGCGATGATTGATCAAGACACCCCGTGCATTTTCAATCATAGTTCTGTGTTGTCCCGTTCTATTTGCACGTGCTCCTCTTCCTTTTCCAATATTATTTTCCACATTTGTTGCCCGAAATGGTCTTGTTCCTCGTCCAAATGATCTACCGAATTTTTCTTGTTGCTTTTTCTTGCTCCTTTCAATCTTTCTTCCTCTCTCAATCTCCTCAAAATCTGTTTCATTTTCCATTCTCCTTGTCTTGTTTTGCATTCGTAACGATCTCCGTACCTCAATACTTCCCCTTGAATTTACCAAATCCTCGTTTTCAATATCTGGTGCATTTGGCTCTCCATCCAATCCAACCTCTTTGCGTCGCTCTGCTCTCAATTCATGTTCTTCTTCGCATGTATGATCCTCTCTTGTTTCTTGTGTTCCTCTAATTTCCTTATTCTTTGATGATGATGTAAAGACGTCATACCGTTTACTCCTTTCACGATCGATGTCTTCTTTCTGTGGTGGGCGTTTATTTTCATCTTCCTACAATGCAAAACTAATATAATTTATACATATAGAAGACATTTTCCAAAACACATAAGTATGTAAATCATGTGATAAGAACTAATTAAATATGCATATAAAGACAACTAGCTTGTTGCAAAGCATAGGTATTTAGCAGTATAGTATCTAAATACAAATTCAGAACTTGAAAATAAAAATTCTAGAGAATGGTGCCGTTAAAAACTTACAAACTTCCCTGCAAATCCCAGGTAACCACCAGGTCCCCAATGGTGTCGATATCGCTCCTCACCATGAACATGTCTTGCTCTCGCATTACGTATACTTGCATCTCTATAATAACGACTCTTTCCCAAAGCTTTGACTTTGCTCATCTCATCAATTCCCAAACCATGTTTCCTTTCAGGGTGGTGTAGAACATAACTTCGTCGATTTGACAAGGAGATTCGCATTTGGCGTCGTAGATAATTATCATTTATTTTGTCACCAAACTCAAGCTTGATAGTTTGTATGATATCATTGATAACCTGAGAATCTTGCTCCTTCATATGCAAATGCAAATGAAGTTTTCCTTGACTCAAATGCAGCAACCTAGTTTTTAGTTTGATTACTTCTTCGTATGGCCTGTAGGGAACCCCATGTTTTAACAAGAGTTTGAACTCTTGCCTCATATTTCTTCTAGCCTCGTCAAGACGAAAAGAATGAGGTAGAGAATTAGTCTCTCTAAGAATTCTTCCTCTACTTCTATCCAAACTAGTAGGATTTATATGCTCGTCACTTTCTGTCTCACTCGAGTCATATAGTGGATCCATTACGTTTTATTCTCTTCTTTTGTAGAAGATCAAAGAAAATTTTAAATCCTAAAGGATTTCAAATGCCTGCAAAATTACAAGTTGAATGAATCAAGTTTGTAAACAGAAGATAGTTTATATTGAAAAACACCCAAAGCTTCTATTAGACACCTCTTCTCCACTTATTTTTCTACTTTGCCTCTTAGGATTTACTATATCAATGCCAGAGCTTGATGGTCTCTACTGAGATACAACTAGTTACATCGACTCTTTAGGTTTGTAAAATGAATTTCCAAAAATATTTCCAGACTTTCTTCCATTGCAACTAGGAAAAGCTAATAAATACTTACAAGAAGGGAGCACCTAATACAAAGTTTGGATGGCCTTGTCAACAACTCCTATATTTGAGATTCTCACAAAATCTCAATCATCTCCAATCAAGGTTTGAAATACATACCTCAAAAAGAGTGACTCAAACATAGCTTTTCGCAGCATCGAAATTCTAAGGCACATCACCCTTGATGGAATTCCTTAGTTTATCGTTGGTTGATAATCTCATAGGCCCCCTACAACCACCGCGTTGTATAAGAGGCCTTGCCTTTCATCAGCAATCAAAAAGATCACATATTAGGAACATCATTAAATCCTAAGATAGCACCATCACATGGTTGACTAGAGAAATGCAGGCAATTAATGATGCCTAATATGATGAAAGGAAATATTGTTCTGAAAACCAATCCCTCTCCAAAAAAACAACTTTGTCAACCAAGTTTAGTCACCATAATCACTCACATATGGCTCTTTTGTGACTACTGCCGCAAAAATAATAATAGAAATGTGCAACTCACTATTGACGTGGCCAGAGTGGTGAGCGCTTCAAACATCCATCCGAATGTGTGTCGGAAGATTTGACGAAAAAGGTGCCTAAACCAGCTCCGTACCATAAACTCACACAACACTCCGTATATTTGATAACCCGTATTTATAAGGTTGATGGTTAGGTGCACCCACCCGCTTCATATGGCCTGCACACAAGAAACATTTACAAAATCTCATGAAAATTCCCAAGGTCCTATCGTTGTGTTCTTATCCACGCCATGTGCTAACCCTTCACTTTTATTTTTCACTAAGTTCAGATTCTTACTATCCAATTTTTACTCTACCCTAATTATTTTTACCTAAATAAATAAATTCAGTTTAATCCCTCGAATTAATTACTTACCCAAAAAATGTTACCCCATCGGAAATAAGTGTTAATTAATCATACCTATTAAGTAATTAATTTTTACCATGCACACTTAAAGTAACCCTAAAGGTAATTACTGTTTATTATTTTATTTTATTTTATTTATGTTTATTTATTTATTTTCTTACTTAACTTTTAAATTTTTAATCCAAAATTCATTAATTCATAACTCCTTCACCCCACGTCCGAATTGCAAGTTTTTTGAGTTTAACCTTTTCAATTTTTTATTTCCTACTCAAGTATGATGTTGCATGCATCATACTTACACTCCAGCCCTTAGAAATCTACTGCAGTAGGGCATTAGGCAAGGCCAGCTCAGACATCCATAAAGTTTACATGCAAAGGCCAAATTTAAAAAAAATTGGGTCTAACTAGACTAAAATCTCGAGCTCAACACAATGGAGGAAAAAAAAAGAACAAAAAAACATCTCACATGGCCACAAGGAGTCTAGGTCGCAGCACACACAAGGTCGTAGACTTGTGAACTCAAAATCACAGTCGCACCCTTCCACACCTACAACCGACTTCTGCCTCGGCGCCGACTCTCCCACATCTTTGTACCGAGACAACACGACCCACATCCACGTCCTTCTCTCTGCACAACGCCTCTGTCCTCTTTCTCCACCAACGTCACCGAAATGCTCCAGCGACTAGCTCTCACCAAAAGCAAACCGATAGAAAAAAACCTCTGCCACCTCAAAACTTCCGCCCTGAAATCGACGCCACAGACAGACCCAGTTATAAACCCGAAGGAGATCACGTGAAAAAACAGGTGTGATACAACTAGCTGCAATTAGTAGTCACGTTGCACGCACGCGCATAGGAGAAGCAAGCAGGCAGGCATGCAGCTAGATCTCGAAGAGGGTGAGCATGGCGCACACACCACAAGCAGATCCACGCTGCTGCTGCTGTGCAAGTAAGCGAATCTAGCTGGGTGGGAGCGGATCCTTTTATGAGATGAGCATGTGGTGAATTCTTCTATGTCATATCACAGGTAGTGAAGACCATACCTTGGAAGAAGCCAAGTCCATTAACCGAGAAGGCTTGGCAGGAGCTCGTGAGAGAGGTGAGTAATCAGTTTCCAGAAGAGCCGCTAGCAGCTGCAAAATCCAACACAAAAGTATTAGAACTTTTGGGAATTGATGATCGAGTCTGTGCAGGGAGTCATTGAAATACTTTAGTGTGACAATGTGACAATGTTACTAACTTCGTCTTTCCTTTTCCAGAGACACATGCAAGTCGAGAATCTGAAGCTGCAGAAGGAGATGACAGAGAAGGTGGAGAAGCACCACCAGGAGCTGAAGCAGCAAATCGCGAGGATCGCGAAGCTTCTTTCTCGCTTGGGCGTCAGAGTTGGTCTTCCTTTCCGCACATTCCGCGTCTGAGCTCGCACAAGCAGTGCCTCCGGTTGAATTCCGAGTCTGCTCGATGACAAGGTTCTCTGGTCTAAGCAAGGTTAGACCGGAATGTAGCTGAATCAGTTTTCAGTCCTACAAAAGCTTCTTACTGTAATGTCTCCAACATCCGCATGGAAATTTGATCAAGAGAGCAGGAGCTAGCCGAGTGCCTCTGCTGACCAGAAGTCCACCCCCGCGAACCGCCAGCCACGAGCCTCCGTCTGCTCGCCATCCCACTCCTTGCACTCCACGGCTGAAAACAGCCCGGCAGTCTCCGATAGTCTCCCAGCGTTAACCCTGCAAAAACCTAGTGTCGCCAGAGGTTCCCCGGAGCAGGGGTTTTTTTCTTTATTTTTCTTTTCTCGACCTGACACGCCGCCGTCAACAACGATAAGAGCAAAGTGACAAGAATGTCTACGCCATTAATTGCAGAGGTAGGCGCTGTGGAATCTTCCACACTGTTGTCTGCTTCGTGGTCTTGACTTTTTGGTGTTGTGCATGTATGCACAATGACTGATCATGATCTTTGTTTTGCCTTCTTACACGTCAGTCGGGAGCCGTTTATGCATACACGTATTGTACCTTGTATGATGTAGAAAATATATTCAACGTTTAGCAAGACTTATACCTTTGGATCGAAGATTCTTCAACTAACATCTTTCATTTGAAGCTCAATTCAATATGTGAAACTTATGATGTTCAAATATGATACCATACGTGTAGAATACTGTGACCACTAGTGCCAACTTGTGACGATCAAGGGTTAAGAAAATGAAAGTGAGGTTGGTGGGCCTTCTTTGTACATATGACTCGCCGTATCAACCTCACCAGCTCCCGAAACGAAAAATCTCCACAAACGTCAGACCTAGTTTCACCAGAAAACTGCGCGAAACTCCGTAAAATCGCATGAAATCCAAGAACCGAAACCAAAAATCCTTCACAATCACTCACGCAACGGCGCGCTCACGGCTGTCAAGAATATCGAGTTCAGCACCGCACACCTGACGGTTTTTTTTTTTTTTTTTTGACACAAGCAAAGACGCTTAACTTCAGAGTTCTGATGGGATCTGGTGTAGTAGCCTTGGTATGACCGCATCACTTAACTTCAGAGTTCTGATGGGATCTGGTGTAGTAGCCTTGGTATGACCGCATCACACACCTGACGGTTTTCAACAAGAGTAAGAACTTACATTTATAAATCAATTAGAGTGAGCATCCACGAACGAGAACCATCGAACGACTGAAGAAGTTCATCCACACTTGATTGTGACCGACAAGACGACGGACGTCTCGCGATATAAATTCTCCAGAAATCTGTACATCGAAACCAGAGGTAGAATTTAGATCCACAACCCCAAAAAGCACTTCCCAATATCAACAAATCCGGGAAACGACACAGCCAATCAACACGGCGACAGTCAGCAACAATTAACCGAATATGCAACCGCATCCGCAACAGCGGCCAGTCTAATTCTATCATCCGTTCAGACAAACGACATTTCACACGCCAGTCCAAATTCGTCTCATAAAAACCAAAACTTAGACCTACTAAAACAGCAGCACCATATTCATTCTCTCGGCAATATGCAGAGCCCGGATTGTTCTCCAAAAATCTGACAGTCCACGAAAACCGCGATACAACGACGCCGCAAACAACGTAACATCAGATGTCCCGCAAATTGGACAGAGGCAAACGCAAAACAATTCTCTAACAAAATCGCCGCTCTCTTCCCCTCACTCTCCTCAATTGCAATCCAAGTTCCAAAATTACCGCAAGCTAAGTTTAGTTTCTTACCTTTACAGTAACCTTTGAATTTATCATCGTTTTCCTAGGTTTTCCAGGATGGCTTTGAGAGCTTTTTTCATGCTGAATCACATGTCATCTACAGCTAGTATATGTTCGTTTTCCCTGGAGCTCATTTTCTGTTCTTTTTTTGTTGATTTTTCTTTTGCTCCCTGGCCCGTTTGCATGAGAACGCAAACTCGTGTCCCTTTGCGTTCCTACTTCTTGGGAGAATAAATTGATGAAACCATACAATATTATGATATTTGTCTTCTCTTCCTTCCGGCAAACATGAACATGTACTATATAAGTGCAGTCCTCTTCTTTACCTTTCTGAAACTTATTACTTGTGTATTTGCCAACGTTAATTTGAGTAAACTATGATTTGTTCTCACTTCATTATGAGGATGCACATCTTTGTATCACAGTTCTGAGGATGTACATTCAATCCAGGGTTTTGTGATAATAATCATAGATGGTGACATAGAAGACAGGAGAGTAATACGATTTCTTGGTCCCAAACCGGTGGAAATATAGAGGTTTCCATCTCCCTGAACAATCTTTTAAGTGTTCCCTTTTTAGCACGTCTATAGAGACCCAAACCTGGCACTAATCAATCGCTTGCATCTAATCTCACATAGACATAAAATATCTGCAGACTGCAAGGTGAGAATGAGTCATGACATGCACGTGCTTCAGAAAGTATCCAGGTGTGCTCAGAACTGCCATACTTTGAACGAACGAATGTCCAAAAAACATTAAAATACAATATGCTCAACTTTTTATATTCAGTATCCCTACGTTCGCCTTCTTACACGTCAGTCACAAACCGTGTATACATGTGCATATTGTACCGTGTAAAATACATAGAATGCATTTAACGTTTAGCAAGACTTACATCTTTGGATCGAAGATTCTTCAACTAACATCTTTCATTTGGAGGTCATTTCAATGTGTGAACCTTATGATGTTCAAATACAATACCATACTGTACGTATAGAATATTGCAGCCACTAGTGGCACCTTATGATGTTCAAGGGTTTTGTAAATGAACGTGAAGTTGGTGAGCCATCTCTGTACATATGTTTCCAAAGGTACCGCAAGCTAAGTTTAGTTACTTACCCTTTACAAAGTCCAAGCCACTGGAAAAAACTCTGCTTCATTTCGCAGCAGGGGTTGTGTCATCACTCTCGCGCTCAAGGCCAAGCGTCTCCATCAGAGTTTGTTGAAGTACATTGACCTTACTTCCACCATGGATATGCTTCTTAACCCTTAAACAATGGAGCCTATGACCGTGGCATCAATCAAAATTTTCAATCAACTGTACGCTCTAGTTTCTCATCAAATACAAGTGAAATTTCTTTATTTCATTTTTTGGGGATGAGATCATATGTCTCAATTGTGGTACGAAGATCACAGGTTTTCCCGTGGAAATTTGAGTTTATTGTGATTTTCTGAAGAAAAAGTGAAGAGAATTCATATTTAATACAAATTATGCAAAAAAAATCTGAAAATTTAAACAAAGGTGGACATCATAGTGCCAAAACTTGTGGTGTAAATGAAAGTTCCTTGCTCAGCTAAAATTAGAACCACAATTGTAGGTCCAAGTTCAAATTGCAATAACTTATTCAATTTTACCCATTTTTAAAATTTTCAAAATGATATGGAAACTAGACATCATAAACTTCATTTCATTAGTTGACCTCAAATTCAAAAAATATCATTGTGATGGGTTGAATTCAGATCTAGAGCTAAAGCTAGAAGTTTCTCAATTTCACTGTATTGAGATCCGTGTCACAAACATTTTCTTTCTTAGATAAAACAAGATTACCTCAATGAGGCCAATTTCATCATCATCTAATGCTTATACATGCAAGGAACTCTCCCAAAAAAAGAGTAGATGAAAAACAATTGTTTACGTTGATTATCATCCAACAATGTCATCTAAGAAGCCAATTTCTGGTTGCTTCGGCGTTTAAGGGTTAACCCCTACGGTTCCTTGATAATGCGCTCAAAACATTAAAACTACTATTGTGTCTTTCAAAACAACTACTATCAAAAAGAAGCACGAATATCACATTTCTGAGTGAAATTTTGGACTTTAAACCATGAGATCTTTAAATACATTTTTATATAAATATATGCCATATTTGTTTGATTGCAATCCACCGCAAAGATATGAAGATTATAACATTTAAAGTGCAAGAGACAGTCCTTCCCCCCTCCTTGCCCAGCAAGCTAACCCACTTCGACTTAGCATTCCCTACGCCATGGTCGCTTTTGTACATAATTATTTAAAAATGAAGGGTTCTCCTACATTTTGGAAATACATATTTAATTTGTCAAGGGAATTATCTATGTAATGTTATGGTCCAACCCGTAGAATGCCTATAGACCTATGTAATACTTAGGGGATACCCATTATGTTCAAATCATTTTGTTAAAGAAAGTTTTATCATCAACAGAGATGTGTTGAATGTGACAACTATGTATGGTATTTTTTTCACTAATTTGTGATTTTTCAAAAGTTTTTTGTTCATCATCAATTCAAGAGGGTTACTCTAAGCTCCGTACTTACTCAATATCTTAAGCTCAATATATTAACCTCTAAAGTTCCTTAACGATATCCCTAGAAAACGAGTCCAAAATTTCCGCTGTTAAAAAAAGGCACAATAATGACATTTTCAAGTGATAATTTGGACTTCCAGCAATATGATTTTGAAGTAGACTCGTATAAGAATATGCCAAAAAATTTACATTAGATTCTTCTTTTTTTAACACAAAATCAAATTACATTGCCTACAATGAAAAAATATGAATATTTACATATTTTCCTTTTTTCACTTACAGTTGTTTATCTTTAGCTTCATTGAAATTGTTCTTGCATTTAAAATCTCTACAATTTGAATAAGTTTTCTTGTTTACGAATTCAAATTTGTATAATTATCTGATCCACATGGTGAACGTATAAAGTAAAAGACATGATTTTATTGAGGTATAGGAAAAAGAAAAGAAGAAAAAGGTTAAAACTCGGGATTACAAGTAACTTTTTCTTCCTTCAATTCAATTAATATTTATTCTTTACAATAGGATTCATATGATTCAATCACCTAAATTCCACCTTAACCTCTAAAGGATCATAATATTGCTTGAATAACCATATTTCTACATGAAAAGTGGAGAATTATCCATCTTTAGACAATTATTTTTCTAAAACTAGTAGATATATAAATGATTCAAACATTTGAGCTCTTAGAATCCTGAAGTGTGTAAAATTGTATGAACAACAACAAGGAATTTCTTACCATTTTTAAACTCATTCCCATAGTAAAATACCCCCTTTCATTAAACTATGTATTTCCAAAATGTA
>OZ020515.1:19416907-19865456 GCA_963971425.1 Bryoerythrophyllum caledonicum
CTGCGTCCAGTCTGCGGCCCATCCGCGCCTAGTCCGCGCCGCGCCCGCGCCCCATCCGCGCCCATCCGCCTCATTCAACATAAAATACAGCAATTTTCCTTTAGAAATTTCACTAAAATTTACTATATTTAATAATTTTTTCTCCACCCCTACAATCCCCCCGGGGAGTCGTCGAGACAGTTAGGAAAAAATTTACCAAAACTAGTTGTGAACCCGATTGACACGTCACAAATTCGTGCCACATCGGATAGACAACGTGGCAAAGGGGTAGAAATATTACCCACCCTAGGGTTCAGAGCCTAGTTTGACCCTAGTTTCACCCTATTGTGTCGTGACGAGGGGGTTCGTCACGACATGTCACGTCGTGACAGCACGTGATCGTCACTTTGTCACGATAGACAACCCTCTGTGACATCACAGTAAACACAACACGTAACAGTCTTGACGACACCAAAAACATGGTTTTCTTATAGTGAGAGAGGGAAGGTGGGTGAAGGCGAGGAAGTCGACGACAGGCGAGGACGACAAGGAAGACGACCAAGCGAGGACGGCGAGGAAGACGACCAAGCAAGGACGATGAGGAGAATGACCAAGCAGAGAGCAAGACGACCACGCGGAGAGCAAAACGACCAAGTGAGGAGGAAGACGACCGAGCAGGGAGGGGGCGGCTGCTCAAGCTACTCCGCAACGGCCCGTGGCTGCTGTTTGGATTTAGGTCGTGCAGGTTTAGCACGAGGAGCAGAGGTAGCAGCCAGTTGCGAGGTGCAACAACCTAGTTGTCAGGTGCAACAACCTAGTTACGAGGTGCAGCAACCTAGTCGCGAGGTGCAGCAGCGTAGTCGTGAGGTGCAGCAGCCTCGTTGCGTGGAGCAACAACCTAACACCCCATGGCGAAACCCTAACATCCTAACACCTCATGCTTGAAACCCTAACACCTCATGCTTGAAACCCTAACACACCATGGACACCACTATCCTAGCGCACTTGAAACCCTAACCACCTAAGACACCCCCGCGTACGCACACCCCTAAGGTCTGTTTTCCAAACATGGAAGCGACGGCGCCGCCAGAATTAGGGTTTTATAAATTAGGGTTTCCAGATCTGGGGTCTCCAGATCTGGAGTCTCCAGATCTAGGGTTTGGTGTAAAAAGAACATTTTAAACCAACTTAGACATTTTCACACATGTTGAGCACTTATATTCTACATAAAACCAGAGATCTTCAAATTTTTTTAAAAATTTATTTTAACCATAATATGTGGTGAAAACCTTATTATCATCCATTTGGATTATCATACTACAACATACTTTGTTCACAAAAAAATAAAACGTGAAATGGTAATTTTTCAAAAGATTTTAACTTCCACTCCTTGCACAATTGTTTTGAATATGCTACACTCCATTTCTATGCCTAAAAATTGGTGAATATAAAACCAACATCATGTTGAACACAATTGTAAACAAATTAGACCTTGTGTAGTGCAAAGATTTGATACCAAGTGAAGTCAAAGTCTGTTGACCTACTAAAGGCAAGAAAGAAAATGAACCATTTTCTAAATTTCAAATACTATATTTCTATCCGTGCGGTGGATTGCAGCATAAAAGTATGGTGACTTTATATAGATGCATGGTTTGAGATCTTATGGTTGGAAGTCCAAAATGAGACGTCAAAATTTGATGCTTTTGCCACTATTTGGTTGTGGCAATTTTGGGGTGTTTTCTTGATGAAAAAACGCTTGGGATTTTAGGGGTTAATTCCAGCGGATACTTATGTTCACTGAAATTTCAATATGCATATGCCCTTCATAACAAGTTTTTGGAGGTATTCAATTTATCGTATTTGCAATCATGGTTTGAAAGTTAGTTTATACCTAATAATGGAAACTTATGAGTTTTGTTAGAAGTCTCTATTGTTGTTAAGATTTTCCATACATATAAAGGAAAAAATCAAACTTTTAGAATTGACTAGAAAATAATTATTGTCTTTTGTGTGAATTGAAATTCTAAATCAGAGTCAAACGTTTTCTAGCAAGGGATTGGAAAAAACTTTACCTTCTCTAGTACAAGAAACTTATAAATCTTCAAAGCATTCCTTTTTGATATATTGGATAACTATGTTTTGGATAACTATCTTTCGGATACTTTGGTCTTCGTAGAGGAAGACCATTGAATCAAGCGGTGCGTGGGGCGCAACGACCGGAATACAACCATGTTCAGGAACGAGTCGAACAAGGGGCAGGGGATGAAGTTAATCACGACCTTTTTCCACCATTCAATCCACAATCTGATAACAATTGTGGACAATTTGTAGCCTTAAGCGTTGATAGAGCTGAGGTTGAAGGTGGTGTACCGTTCTATGTAGGGAAGGTGATTGAAGATGGGATAAATCAAAGGAGTCATTAGATAAAGGTTTGTTGGTAGTGGCCCATCATGCGAGGGGAATATGTTGACAAAACAAGGCGCACTGTACAACGGTATGCAAATTGCATGGATACATTCTAGGAGTCCTCATGTGGACCCACAGCTGGATAGAGAATGAGGCATGCCATTTTTTATGGATAGAGAAAGAACGATGACTGGCGCTTTCCGGACGAAAAGGCAAAATGTACTCGGATCGCAAGTTGAAAGCAAGATTTGAATCCTTCGGTTGGCTAAGGCTTACATATTAGAATATATTGCAATGCAAACCGAAGCAATTGACAACGACCAGTTGCAAGCAGCCTTGAATGATATGTAGTAGAGGAGGATACTACAATGAGTGTATGGTAATTGGTAATTGGCATGTAGGGTATGTGCAAGAGTAGTATATTGTAAGGGTAATGTAAGACGTTTGGTGACAAATTACCAATAAATCCGAGAGTTTTTTTCCATTGATTGATTACATCACCAAGTACAAGAATATACGCATTATATTAATTTCCTTCCTCTTATGTATCATGTTCCATGTGTAATATATTCATATCAATTGGCATTTATTGTATAGTGTTCAAGTTTACGTAATTGCATATTTTGTACAGTACTTGACAAGCTTCTTTCCAAAAACATAATGTTGAATATGAAACAAATTTTCATCAAATTCTATCCAAGTTCCATATTGAATTTGTCAAAAATGCCAGAAAAAAACTTGTTGAATTAACATCTCTGGTTATACGGAAAATTGTTCCTAGATCTTAAATTTTATTTTTAAAAACAAGAATTTAAAAAAACCAAATTGGGTTTTTTCAATGCATTGGCCGCCATTGTTTCTAAGTACACTTTTAAAAGGCCAAGTGCATAATTGCTTAATTGCGTGTTCCTAGTGCTTGAATATCGTTAAGTAGTGGTTGGTATTTACTTGTTTTGTTTGTAATGGTATCCGGAGAGAATCTATCATTGCAATATGTGAATTCAATAAATTGAATAGTGAGACTAGGGTCTATGTGGTTTGGTGGGGGGTCTTTGTATGATAGTCCTCTAACACATAGTAGGTCGGGTTTGAATCTTGCATTACAGTGGCATCTTTGAGTGCAACATATGCATGGTAATAGCCGAGGAGGGACCGTATTTTTTGGTTTACACCATATATTCTTGTAGAGAAAATAAAAAGTGAAAATAATGAAGATCTCTAGGTTTTATGTAGAAAAGATAAAGTTTTTTCCCTCGCTTGCCTAAAATGTGTAAAAATGTTTGACTTGAGTTTAAAAAAAAATTGTACTAAAGGCAAGAATTTTTTTTGACACCTTCAAAGACCGTAATATTCTCCACATGTATGGAAAATCTTAATGTCTATAGAGACTTCTAGCAAAATTTTGGAGCTGCCCGTTGTCCCCATTTCTAACTTTGAGCGGTATTAACTTTCAAACCATGAATCCATAATAAATAATAAATAATATCTCCATGGAGCTCTTATCAGGAACAATCTAGTATAAGAGTTCAAAAATATTAAAAAATTCAAATTTTAGGACCTACCCAAAATCCTAAACGTATGCCCCACATACACTTGGGCTTTTAGGGATTAAGGGTACGTGCGCAATTGGAAGTCTATGCCGATTTTTTGTCCCTGCGCCTTGCTTTTGACCATGGGGCCTTCAATCATGATGTTCGTTCCACGGCCTAAGCCCGCAGTTGTCCAATCCGGTAGTTGTTGTCGTCATGAGACTCCGCGTCTTCAAAATCGCAAGTCGCCTCGTCATGCTGCCACAATCTCGTAGTCAAGCAAGATGTCCAATCGGGACCCCGCTTCAAGCCTAGCCCGCAGCCTGCTGCACGTGGGCTATCATTGCGTTTTGCGTTAACCTTGCATGTCCTGGATGGGACCCGCCGATCGCCTCGCCTCTTCTCTCGACTTCAATCGTCCAATTGGATGGTAGGGTTGGGGCCAATTCCTTGCCATATCGGCAATGGCTACGAGATCTTGCATCTTCCTGACGGGACTATACCTTCGACCACGTGCTCCCAATTCCAGCTGCCGTGAATGAAGGCGTGCATCGAGAATAGGGGCCTATGGTCACTGGATGACTTGTCTGGATGAAAAATTGGCAGAAAATGGAAGCTTGGGCTAGTAGATGAATAATTGGGCTCTACTTTTTCACAGTAATTAACCTCCATAGAACACCTCTGGCCAGAACAGAAACTCCCACTTCAAGGCTCCAACTTTAAAAAAATCGCATGCAAATATTGCATACTAAACTAGAATAATTATAACCCACTCTTTTTTAAATCTTCACATTTTTTTCAACACTTCAAATGCAAATATGGGGCGAAAATAAGAGAAATATGAAGAGGTCTTTGTCAAATGAAAATGTAATGTATCACTAAAGTAGTCAAACATCTCACACTCTACAAAGAGAGAATCAACAAGTGCGAATAGGGAGAGAATGTGGAGCCTTTACTAATGATAAACCATCACTTACAACCAAAAAACTCACTAGTCACTCTCTAAATGCATTCACAACGTTTGACTTGATAAAGACGTCAAGTCAAGCGTGTACGCGCCGCCATACACACATGCAAAACCCTAATGGATGAAATACATCCGTTGACGGATGTGATGTGGCAGACGTATGTCAATAACAAACATAGGTTAGAACTACCTAACCTACGCTAACATTATGTGATGTGGTGCGGTCCTTGACGCCACATCCCGTGACAAGGTCTATACCACATCTTGTATTACTAGTAAAAAAACTCGATTTAATTTTCTTTGGAAATATCTATTTTTTATGTGAAAATGTTTTACAATGTGAAATGTTTGACCCTTATTAGAATTTAACTTACTCAAAAAGTAAGATTTTTTTTTATGTCTAACAAATATATAAATAAATTATTTGTACTAAAATCTCAACATTCATAAAAGCTTGTAGGAAAATTTTGAGGAATTCAAGCCGTCTAAATTGCACTAAGCAAGGCATGTCTATTTAAAAAATAAAATCCAATGAATTTTTCTTTATTTCATAAGAGAACCGCGTAGCAAAATCTTAAGAAAAGAAAAGAAAAAAATCTATTCATGAAAATCGAAACGCAATCTCTATTTTTAGCTTGGAACATGAGCCGGTTGTATGCTCAATGAAAGCAGCGAACCGATATCCAACATGGAACCAAAAACCGCAGCATCTACTTATACTCCTTCGAGTTTGGTAGATGCTGCAAGACACGCGTGGTTTTAGGTCTCCCGTCGGTTTCAGGTACTCCGGGTTTGTGTTGATACGCCTTCTGTTTCTACCTCGTTCGTGCGACGCAGACACGGCGATGTCGATGAGGCCAGGCGAAGACGACATGGTCGGGGAGGTTGGGGGTGTGGTGTGAGGAAGGGAGGAAGGGAGGGAGGGAGGGAGGGAGGGAGGTGGTTTGAGGGTGCACACAATGTATCAATGGCGGAAGTTCCAGTTCTTCGAGGACAAGCCCCCGGTGGCGGTGGCGGACGAGGTGAAGGAGAAGGTGGTGTGCAGCACCAGCGGTCGCGGCCAGGTTGTGCTCGGCACTGAGGACGCCATAGTGCACGTCCTGGATCGCGGCCTCAAGGTCTCCTACAGCTTCCAGGCCCACTCCGATCGCGTCACCTACATCCAGCAGCTCAAGGTAGGTGGGTCCTTAGGGTTTACGCTTCCGATCGACTTGTCAAGGTAGATAGCGATTCGTGTGTGGGGCCTCGGATAGTGACCTGCAATCGATGGAGAACGACTGCTGTGTTTGGGGTCTGCGGTTCTTTGTTCAATGATTGCAGGATCTTATTGCAGGGGAATTCGTAGTGCTTTTGCTTTACTCTCTTGCACTTCAAGCAGTTTTTCTGTTTTGGAAACAGGGTTCTGATCGGATGGTGTTTGATAGACAATGCCCTGCGAAAGATGGTTCGTGGACGTGTGAAGTAGGATTTTGAGGGTTTTAGAACCATGGGGACTCTTTGCTCTCAGCTAGATGAGATGGTCAGTTTGGATTGATGATGGGGCTTTTGTTTTCTTTTTCAGCAACGTCATGTGCTGATGTCTTTGGGGGAGGACGAAGCTCCTTCGACAGGCTTGTATCTGAAGATGTGGGATCTTGACAAGATGCAAGCAGAAGGCTCGAGCACCACCGGACCTGCGTGTGTTCGGTCGATCCGGGTTTTCGACAGCAAGTATCCGAAAGCTCAGGTTTGTGTGGATTTGGCATCCATGCTACAGTAGAAGGAAGATATTTGAAGTGTTTTGACATTTTTGATTGTTGAGTATATTTGAGGGGAAACTTTGGGGATCCACCCACGGGATGTCATTAACGATCCACTTATTGAGAAACCACCGTCTGCTCAGATCACGTCGTTTTTGGTGTACGAGGAGGCTCCTCCAATTCTTCTCGTTTGCATTGGGCTTGACTCAGGCGAAATTTACTGCATACGCGGCGACATTGCCCGAAATCGTGTCACCAGGTTAAGACTTGCAGTGGAGCCAGCGGTTGATGGTCAGAAGCCGGCCTCTCCTGTGACGGGCTTGGGTTTTCGCGTGGAGGGCCAAATTCTCCAGCTTTTTGCAGTGACTACCACGTCTATAAATCTTTTTGACATGCACAATCATTCTCCACAGAAAAATGTTATTGACCAGATTGGAACAGAGGGACGGTGTGTTGCAATGAGTGATAACCAGGTAACCGAAATCCACCCTGTTGTTTATCGATGTTTTTAACTTCCTCGTTATTGAATACCAATCTTTAAGATTTCAACGTGGGCAGGACCTTGTGGTTGGCCGCCCAGAAGCAGTGTATTTCTACGAGGTGGATGGCCGGGGACCCTGTTGGGCTTTTGAAGGAAGTAAGCAGTTCGTTTCTTGGTTTCGTGGATACCTCATGGTGGTCTCAGCTGATCCTCGCAAGCCCAACAAGAATATCTTAAATATATACGACTTAAAAAACAAGCTCGTTGTTTACAGTACCTCAGTCGGTGACGTTGCACATATATTGTGTGAGTGGGGTACCATCATACTTCTTACACAGGATCAACAAGTCTCATGCATTGCTGAGAAGGATATGGGAAGCAAACTTGACATGCTGTTCCGCAAGAGCTTGTACACTGTCGCTATCAACCTGGTTCGTACTTTTCGAGACCCTTCATTGAGTATTGTCATTTTCCGCTATCTTTTCCTTCGCTAACTCAGACTCCTATTGGAAATTCCAGGTTCAGAACAACCAAGCTGATGCTGCAGCTACGGCGGAGGTCATGCGCAAGTATGGCGATCACTTATATGGAAAGCAGAACTACGATGAGGCGATGGCGCAATACATTCGCACTATTGGGCAGCTGGAGCCTTCGTATGTGATTCAAAAGTTTCTAGATGCACAGCGTATACACAATTTAACGCGTTATCTAGAAAAGTTGCATGAAAAGGGGCTAGCAACGGCGGACCATACCACCCTGCTTCTCAATTGCTACACGAAACTGAAAGACGTTTCAAAGCTGGATGATTTCATCAAGGGAGAGGAAGGCAAAGAAGGTGAGCCTCGGTTTGATGTGGAGACAGCTGTGAGAGTCTGTCGGGCTGCTGGGTACTACCAGCATGCCTTATTCGTGGCAATGCGGGCAGGGGAACACGAGTGGTACCTGAAGATACTGCTGGAAGATTTGAAGCGTTACGAGGAAGCGCTGCAATACATTACAGGGCTCTCCTTATACGAGTCCACGATCACGTTGAAGCAGTACGGCAAAGTGCTTGTAGAGTATAAGCCAGCGGAAACAACTACAGCTCTTTTAAAGCTCTGTACCAACACTGGGGCAACTACGCCACCAGCTGCCGGGAGTGCCTCCAGCAGCAGCGGGAGGTTATCCAGCTTATTGCCCTCCCCTGTTGAATTTGTTCATGTATTCATCGACCAACCGAAGTGGCTGATGGTGTTTCTGGAGCAGTATGTGGATGCAGTCAAAGACTCTCCACAGCACATGGAGCTTTACAATACATTGCTGGAGCTCTATTTATCTGAAGAGCTCCGCACCCCAGATTTGCCTGATGAGTTATTTCAAGCAGAAGAGGAACCGGACTCTCAGGCTGAGGATAAAGATTCAGACGAGCTGATCGATGAGGAGAACCATCATGGGAACCTGATTCTTGCAGCTGGAGGCCAAGTCATTGCAGCTGGCGGCCAAGTTATTGCTGCTGGAGGCCAAGTGATCAAAGCCGTGGGGAGGATCGGGGGGCTTGTGTTGCCAATTCACAGAAGCAAAGGACAGGAATCTGTTGCTGATATCAACCCAGCTGAGGAGGAGAGGACTCACAAAGTCGAAAAAATTGATGTTATTCCTACCGAAGATCAAGTCGAAAGACGCGCCAAAGCCATGGCGTTGCTGAAACTCGGATGGGGTCCCCATGAACAAGCCCCCAGGTACGATGTGGACCTTGCACTGGTGCTGTGCCAGATGCATAAATTTCGCGATGGTCTTCTGTTCCTTTATGAGAAGATGAAACTCTACAAGGAAGTTCTGGCTGTCTACATGAAGGACCATGACTATCAAGGCCTTATTTCAACCTGTAAACGGCTTGGAGAAGCTGCTCGTGGCGGAGATTCCTCGCTTTGGAACGACGTGTTGTCCTACTTTGGGGAACATGGCGAGAACTGCTCTGATGAAGTCAGGGAGGTGTTGGTTCACATTGAGCGTGATAATCTTCTTCCTCCTTTGATCGTCCTTCAGAAGCTCTCCAAGAATCCCAAGCTTACCTTGGCAGTGGTGAAAGATTACATCGCTCGCCAGCTGCAGCAGGAAACGCGGTTGATTGAGGAGGACCGGAAAGCCATTGAAAAATATCAGGTACACATTTCCCAAACATATCGTATTATTCAACAGATTTGCGTGAAAACTACACTCATTTTAAGCTATTCAGGTCATCTTCGTGTTTTTGGTAAGTTACACAAAGTTTTAATAATATACCCCTCCTTCATTTGGTGGTCTTTCAATTGCAAGAGCTTGGTGAACTTAGTAGTTTTAGCTGTCTTTAAAAGTGAAAAGGAGTTACCACGAATATCTATCTCCTTCCACTTAAAATTAAAAAAGAGGGGTATCTTATCTAAACTATGTCTGAATTTACAAACAGCTCATCACGGTTGATTTCTCCTACTTCAAGCTGAACGTAATGTAATTTTTCACAGGAGGAAACCGCAACCATGCGTGCTGAAGTGCGTGAGCTTCGGTCTCACGCGCGCATTTTCCAGTTGAGCAAGTGCACTGCGTGCACATCCGCGCTGGACTTACCCGCCGTTCACTTCCTGTGCATGCACTCCTTCCACCAGCGCTGTCTGGGCGACAACGAGAAGGAGTGCCCCGTGTGTGCGCCCACCAACCGCCATGTCCTGGACGTGAAGCGCTCTCTGGAGGCCAACGTGAATGACCACGACACGTTCTTCCAGCTGCTCCGGAACTCGGACGACGGGTTCTCCGTCATTGCGGAGTATTTCGGAAGGGGCATTCTCAACAAGGCTCCTCAACAGCGAGCTAGTAGTGGTGGCTCTGTCACTAGAACCAGTAGTGTAACTAGTTGACTGGTTTTGCTTGTCCTTGCGTTGCACTGTTTTCCTTTCTCTTCTTGTAACAATCTCTTCAATTACTCCCTTCACGTCTCATGGGAATCATATATACAGAGCTAAATATTTCGCGTTTGCTACAATAAAATTCAAAAGGTTGAGCAAACTCCTTCTCTATTTACCTTATAGCCTACTAGATCTCTACATTCTAGATGTACACTAATTATGGAATTTAGATTGACTGTACACATACTGTTTATCTGTAAAATATTAGTAAATGTTCACTAAAATTACAACCAAGGCTAAACTTGTGGATTAGGCTCTGAACCTGAGTTTACAGTGCACCAAGCGCTTCCTTACTTAATAAGGATTCCGTAGTTGTAGTACTTCAAGCATTTCCATACTTAACCCTTAAACGTCAATCAGGAACCATATACATAGGCAAGTATTTTACTCTGTATAATACAAGAAATGTATTAAAGTTCAACAAGACTTACACCTTTAGATCAAAGATTCTTCAACTAACATCTTTCATTTGGAGGTCCTTTCAATATCTGAACCTTATCATGTTCAAATACAACACCTTACATGTAGAATAGTGTGGCCACTAGTGGCATCTTCTAACATTTAAAAGTTAATAAGGGTTTTACTTAATCCTTCAGCGCCCAGTGCATTGCCTAAACTATGGGGGAAACTTGCGTAACATCCAACAGCTAATGGAATAGATTATTGTGTTTAAAATTAATGTGCATTGGAAGTGAACATTGTGGATTTTGGAGTTTGTACTACTTAATCAATTGATATTTTCTTGTAAGAAAATTTATACTTTGAATGAAAGAGGTTCAAATGTTCACTAGGTTGATAGCTCGCATTGACAAAGAAAAAGAATGTCGGTATCCGGAGGGGACTGCCTTGAATATAGTGTTTGTTCATTCTCTTCACTAAGCCTACGACCACAAGACATAGGTTAGTTTAATACAACTTCTCCACCTTTTGAGGGTAAACTCTTTACTATACTAAGTCCTTTCCTACATATTTCCTAAGTGCCTTAGAAACAATTGACATGCCATCCTCCCCAAGGGCCTTATGGGTACCCATACAACAAGGTCTTAAGACCCCCACCGCAACGACGAGACCGTGTGAGCGATCAGAGAGCATTTGCGATAAGCGGTGAGTGGTGAGCAGAAAAGAAAGATCTAAACTTAGTCAAAAATTATCAAAAATGTCTAAATTTGGATTTTAAATTTTATTCTTTCTATATTAAACTATCTAAATTTGGACAAAATATATGGACCTAATCCCGTGGAACATTTTACTCATTCCCCCTTATGACGAATGTACATGATTTTTGAATCTTGGAAATTTCAATGATAGACTATAAAATTTGGAAAAACACAGGTTCCATGACCGCGGAAATTGTCACAAATTCCCCTTTTTGCAGATGTTAATGATAACCCTTTTTGTCTCCGAATTACTTCGTCAGATGATAAATTGAGGTGGGTGGACCGTGGTGAAACTTGGAACGAATGAAACGGGAGACATATACACAACGTCACATTCGTGAAGTAGCATAAACATTGAATCTATGGATGTATGATTAAAAAAGAATATGCAAACATGATACGAAGCAAAGACAAAACACAACAATATCGGCCAGTTATATAACGATCAATGTTATAGCAACGTCCCTAGTTTTTGTCTGCCTACAAAGTTTCAAGCAAACTTCTACAACAGAATTGCTCTAACTACGGGTATGAATTTGTTGAAGTTGAATGTTGCGACATGGACAAACAAGTCCTCTAGCTTGCCGAGGTTGCACATGATCCCATAGACAAAGTATAAATGCTTGTCATTAACCCATGACCAACCTAATTGGTTGACCTTTGCCTGCATTGGAACAAAGTCTAGACATGTTCAAGCCGGAATGGAATTCAACGTAACAATGCTCCAAGGTGTAGCTAGTAGAGGAGTCAACCTCAAGATCTACAATGCAATCAACCCATTGAAGGTTAACATCGGGCGCATCTAAATCACTGCCTTTACCGTAGGGGCGGACCTCCATTGATGAAGTTGGGTAGCAATTGGCCGGCCGGAACAATGCTTCACTACTTTGGTGAACCGAAACGTAGGATGCTTGTCAACACCCTCTGGAACTAGATATGCAATGAGGCCAACACCATCAAAATTGGTTAATTGGAAGTGTTGGTGGGAAGACACTTCTCGCTTTTGGAATTGTGGAAGCTGGAAACCGGTGCGCTTGAGGGGAATGATCTTTGACCGCTTGAGATTGGTGCCTCTTAACATGCCAGATTTGTGGAACATTATTTGGGCAAGTAAAAACCCACTTTTTGCGAGAGCCCAACACACAAAGATGAACATCATCGGGGAAGAAATAGAACCCATGTCGCTAGATTCTACCAATGTGATAGTTCATCCACTTTCCGGTGTATGTGGGATATATAGTGGTCTTTCTTCTTTTGGATGGTCTTTATTGTGCATTGCTTTCTAGAGAGGCCTTGAAGAGACCATCATACTACACTGGAGCAATGTTTAGGTACTTGGGTGATATACCGATCGATAACATCACGGTTGGATTCCTCTATTTGCAAAATGAGTAAGTAGATTGTGTCCAACAATAACGTTGTCCATACATTTTGGACTTGGAGAATTGTATGCGCCAGTAGTTAAATTGGCATCCACATCTAGATCCATACCCTAACCAACCTCTCAAAGAATTTCGCGAGCCCTCTGGGCCTTGGCCAACTTGGTCTCCACTTGGAGACAAAAGAAATTGATCCTCTTCAGGGGGAGGGGCAGTGTGTTGAACTTCAATCATGGAGGTACTTGGTCGATCTTTTGTCATGTGCATTTCTTTCTAATTAGATTGATAGGAGATGTGATTTGTTGCAGATTCTCGATGAAATTGTTACTTGTATACATGTTCATATAATTGAGGAAAAGAAGAAAAGAAGGAAATGCAATTCTTCATTTTTCAAGTAGTAAGCAGTTGAGGAAGGAAAGGATGGGAAGATGCAAGGCCTAGAGGATGACTTAGGAGATATCCCTTGTGCCCTATCATTAGAAATTGGTGAAGGTGAGAGTTTGCTAATTATTGGAGAAGATGGTACAACGCCATTGCAACATAAAAAAGACGACATCAAGGACGAGGGACAAGGACAAGAAGGGCTTAAATGTTTAGAAGTGTGCTCTAGAGGGCGGCTGGCACCAACACTCCTTTAGAAGTGCCTACAAGAAACTCCAAGGCATAGTAAAAAGGGATGCCATTAGCTACACCCCTTTGGTAATGAATGATAAGTCTATTATATTTAAATCACGCTCTAGAACTTGTGATGAACTTTCTAAAATGATGTGACACGTTAGAAATTGAGCTTCAAAGAGTGTAATATGTGTAGATGAAGTATGTCAATACAAAACTTCATTCATGCATAACTTTGTCATCCAAGCTCCATTGCTATTGTGCCACATTATTTTAGAAATCGCATCAAGTTTTTAAGAGTTTGCTCTAGAGGGCTGCCGGCACTGGCACTCCTTTGGGAGTGCCACAAGAAATGCCAAGGCACAATAAAAAGGGGTGTCATTAGCGGCACCTCCTTGGTAGTGAATGACAAGTCCAAATTTTTATTTAGACCTTACTATAGAGCTTGTGAGGCACATTCTAAAATCGCATGGCACATTAGGAATTGAGCTTTGAGGAGTGTATCACGCGCGGATGAAGTATGTCAACACAAAACTTCTTTCATACATAACTCTCTCATCCAAGCTTCATTGCTAATGTGCTACACCATTTTAGTAGTCACATCAAATTCTCAAGAATATGCTTTAGAGAGCTATGGGCACCGGCACTCCTTCGGGAGTGCCTACAAGAAACTTCATGGCACTTGCCTTTGGATTGAAGGTTCTTCAAGTAACATCTTTCATTTGGTTGTCATTTCAATATCTAGCAACTCCTAGTTGATATCTGCATGTGCTCTCATTGCTTTTTGTTGCTTGCCGGCCGAGATTATTGGTGCCGACATGAGGCTGTATGGAGCTGTCGGTGCCGGCATGGAGGCTGCCAGTGTCAGCATGGAGGCTTCCAGTGCCGGCTTGGGGGCTTTCGGTGCCAATATGGAGGCTGTCGGTGTCAGCATGGGGGTTGTTTGTGCTGGTATGGGGGCTTCCGGTGTCAACATGGGGGCTGCCAGTGTTAGCATGAGGGCTATTGGTGTTGGCATGGGGGCTTTCGGTGCCAACATGGAGGTTGTTGTTGTCAGCATGGGGGCTGCCAGTGCCAGCATGGGGCTGCGGGTGCCGGCATGGGGCTTCCGGTGCCAACATGGGGGCTACCGGTGTGAGCATGGAGGTTGTCGGTGCCAATATAGGGGCTGCATGGAGGCTGCCGGTGCTAACATGGAGATTGTCGGTGTTGGCAGGGGTTTGCAGCTTATATACAAACTGTGAATGCAAGGCCTATCGAGGCTCTAGTCTTTTGTAATCTAAATCTAGAGGTGACAACAAAGGTAGATCACATACAGTAATGAAAGCAACATTCATCAAGTTTTGGATTGTTCATTCACAAATAGGATTTGAGAGTTGGGTTATTGATCTCATGAGGCAAGATATCATGGCCTTACGGATGCTCAAGAAACGTGTTCATATGCATCTCTCAACAAGTATGCCATTCATTTAGAAGCATGGACTATGTTGATCTTAGCTACAACCACGGTCCTTCGGATAGCTTTGGATGGAGGAGTGACCTTAGTAGTTGGTTGCTGGCGGGGCCAAGGAGGCATGCCGGTGCTGGCACCTCCAAGCATGTGACAATCCTCACTCAGTTTCACGGAATCATCCAAAACAATATAGGTGAGTGGATTGCACAATTCCTTCTATTGAATGTTGTGGCTCTTGGTTTCCTTGCGTCAGAGTGCAGACTTGACATCGAAGTTGAGCAAAGAGATTGAAGGTGCAATCCTTAAGAACATCTCATTAGGTGAGTGTTTTCATTCTCAATGGCCAATCATCACTCAGAAGTCGACATTTTATCCACAAAAGCATTTACCAAGGGTTTATATTTAACGAGCCCGGTACCTGACTTAATATTTATTTTGGTTTTGTAAAGGAAGATATGGTCAACCTGAGGAAGCCATTGCTGCCACAGGTGCAAGTATAATTTATTAAAAGTGGCTTTTTATGCACTCAATCTTCGTTTAATCGTTTCTAAATCTGATTATTTTTAAGTTCAAGAGCTTCTATTCTTGCAAAAAAGAGGCTAGATTGACGTGTTATTGGCTTTGAAGCCAATGCACTCAATTTTTAGGCTCTTCTTTTGCTCTTCAAGAAGATGCAACAATTTTATCAATTCCAACCGGATCAAATAATGTCTTTGGTAAAGATGAGATTCCAATTTGTCATGTAGCAAAGCGCAACCGTTCGAGTAAGAAAGTTAATTTTTTTAATGATTTTGTTGTCTTTCTACTAGAATCATTTTAATTTATCTTTACTTCTATTATCTATTCTTTGGCAGATTGATGGCCTCCGTTATGTCTCTTCCATAGTCATTTACACTTCCAACATATGCCGAGACTATTGCACATGCCTTTGCTATAGCACATTTTCCACCGTCAGTTTACAGGCACCGCGGTATCAACCCTGGCGTTAATTAGTTTGTATGTGTGGTAGCAATAGACGGCACTGAAAATTCAACTTAGATTTTTTGTATGAGTTGTTGTGATTTATATGGCTTTGGTTTTGCAAGTATTATTCCTCTCTCTTATTTGTATATTTTGTACTTCATTCATTGGCTTCATATACGGTATTGAAATTCTCTAGCCTAGATTTTGATATATGACAAATATATATTCCATACATACGTTTTTATTGGTGATTGGTTGTAAACATGAACTAAATTTCCCTTCAGTATTGGCAGTTTGTGTTTATCTTGATGTGTTTGACATAGTTCAATATATGGCATTATTGGTCTATGATAACTAAGTCATGTATATAGAGCAAGAATAGACAGAGCTTAATAGGAACCACAATTATTTTAACAACTTAGGGGTGACAAGTGACAATACTTTACCGTTTGGGAGTTTGAAACTCTAAAACAATCAAAAGGTGTTCAACATAGAGTAGCTTAAAATAAAATTTTCATTTTTTTATATATCATTTTTGACCACATAAGATAAAATAAGTTGTAGGAAATAATAAGATAAAGGAAAATTAGAAAGTAATATAAATAGACTTATACATAAAATATACTTCATTCTTATCAATATACAGTAAAGGGTGTTGGTGAATGAAAATAAGAGCGTGGAATAATTTTAAAAATGCCCAAATAATATGAGTTAGTAATTTTTTTTTAAAATCACCTCCTAGAGGGTGCTGGTAGCGGCGACCCTACCGTGGCATCTCGTCACAAAATATCTAAACATGTCAATGTCTCGTATCATTTGTCAAAGCAAAGTAAGTTATGCACTCCCTTTTCAACTTCGCACATATGTACTTATCCACGGTATTAGGCATCATTTATCACCTTCTCTCATTGTACTTATAATTGCAAGGATTTTTTTATTGCACTTTCAATCTTTCATGATATTTAATTCCACGGCAATAGGATAGTATACTCTACTACCAATATTTGTAATTCCTAAATAATGTAAATATTGTCCGCGAGTTATAGGATTACAGAATAATAATCAGCTACTGTACTTGATAAAATTCCACGGCTTTAGGCCCTAATAGTTTATAATCCCCAAAATTAAACAAAATACTTGCCTACAGTTCTTTGCTCACCACTCACCGCTCACGCTGACTACTCTCCGACCACTTACACGGTCAAGTTTCCCGTTAGACTACCTCTACCCGGATGTTGGCGATCGCGAATACAACAAACAGCAAGGAATTTTTCAGGAAGGTATGTTAATTTCAAGTTTGATTTTTTTCGTGTTTATGCTTCTCAAGTTGATATGTTTTGACTAATTGTCTACACGCATTCTATTCTTTCTACATGTGTCCGTGCTTTAGGTTATGCGTCATTTTGATATTTACCAGACTAAGCCAGAGATGACACTTGAGAAGCTCCAACTGTTCTGCACGACAAATGTGGATGGTAGGCTCAAGGAGCAATGGTGCAAATGGTAGAACTTGAGCAAGCATAGTAGGGCGGAGTACATTTTTCCAAAATTGCCGACTTCAGATACGAGTCTTCGGGGATGGATTGATACAACTGCATTTCGGGTTAGAGTGAGTTCTTCTAATTCCTATTGTCTATTCAATTTCAATCATCCAACTAATTGTTAATTGTGTCTAACAATTTATAGTCTGTGGCAGTTGGAGGAGGAAACTCGAAAGAAATACTCCGAGATTGTCGAAGAAGACAAGGTTGTCTTGAAGAATGAGGGGCTTCCTAATCCTATCGAAGATATTGGTTCTTGGGTAGAGGCCCGGAACATAATGTTATGGGCCAAGGCGTTCAAGGACCATATTGGGAGGAAGGGCGCCTTCTTCAAGTCAGAGGAGTTTCTGAAGCAGGAGGGTTGTCAGAAGACCATGAAGCGGGCGGTGCTTCGATACTTTTGGAGGGAATTTCTTCCAGAAAGAGCCTTGCAGCCGGGTCAGCTACCAATCCGCTTCAAGATGTGAATGGACCATACTTCAGCAGATTGCATCTTTATCGAGCACTAGAGGCGGCGCTTCTCTCGTCATCACTTGGTACAATGCCCTTGGTTCTTGGAGTTGACGGATGCCAATCCTACCCCCGGAGAGGAGATTCAACTTTGTAGGGACTGTGATTCTATAGTTGTCGCTTCTGGACATGGCGACATGCTTCCTTCATCTGTCACTGCAGTAATTGAGGTGGCTGACGCATCACTCTCAGAGCAAGAGAACCTGCGAAGGTTGCGGAGAGGGCAGCGAGGGCGGCGGTCAAGTCGGCAGAGAAGGAGGCCTTGAGGGTGGACAAGGAGATTGCGAAGGCTATGAAGGAGACAAAAGAGAGGATCAAAGAGTTGAGAGCGTTGGTGGCGAAGGAGGGGCCTGAGAAGCTGATTGCTTAGCTCGTGGGGGTTGCACTATTTACTTTCCCTACTGCAATGGCACCAAAGCAGGGCATTTTCCCTTTAGCAAGTAGTCGGCCCTCCACCTTTGTCGCGAAGCCTTCGCGGACAATCTACGTGGTACAATCTTCGCGGTACCCCTTCGCGGTAAATGATTTTACATTGAGGTTTACAAAGTTTGATTATTATCTGAGTTAAAAATGATGTGAAACTTCATTTATGCAGTCAATCGACATCATTGATGACCTTACCATCAACAACTCCGGCGGGGGTGCTATCACGCTTGTTGAAGGAGATGAAGAGTTTGTTGCCTTCGTATCGTATGAATCCTTGGGATGGAGCTGCTGCGGATGCAATGGCTGCATTTCAATCTCCTCCATGTGTTTCATGGGTAGCTGAATGTAGGTCTACCGCAGAGCAGTTCATAGACAGAGAGGCGGCTGCTAGTGGTTCAAATAGTAGTTCGCTTCGTATCTACAAGGATAGCTCGGATGACTTTTAGCAGAGGAATCTTGATTTCTCTACTTTGGTTGTTGTTTTGTGTTTTCATGAGGCATGTGGTTTCTTGACATTTTCACTACAATTGTCTATCTATTGTGATACAAATGAAACATTAAAATTAATTTGGGACTGCCCACAGCTTTATACATATGTTATTTCAACGTAATTACCAATTGTATACTCTTATTTCGTTCATTGTTCAATCCATGCAATTTTCACAACATCTAACTACATGTATTTAACTACATGTATTTTCACAATATTTAAATTTTTCCAATTTCAAGGTATCTTGGACACAATGGGTATTGCCTAGGTATTACATGGATATCACCTATGTATTATAAGGGTATGAGCTTGGCATAAGATGGGTATCAGTTATCGTAAACCCTATTATCTTTCCAAAAAATTCTAAACAGCCCATTGTTAATTGATTATGTACTAAATCCACTAACATGTATGATATTTCCATAGGTCCATATTTTTTTGCTCCATCTATGTATTTATTTTTGTAAAGACATACTAATGTATCCTAAACCTAATTCCAGGGCCATAGGCATTCTGTCTCGATTTTTAGAAGAATTGTTGCAATTAAAACCTCAACAAGTCAGATTTCTATATGTCCAAATATCTTGTTGTTGTATGTTTTACATGTTTTATTTTAAGTCAAAGCAATGTAAATATAACCTACGGTCATAGGTGTCCCTTTTGAAATTTGGAATTTATTGTTGCAAATGACACTCTAAAAATCAATGCTCGCTGCTCGCCGCTCACCGCTCACAAGATAGCATTCCTGGTAAATTTGGCCCTATCTGAGACATTTCCATAGTTGCCTTTAAACGATTTCCTAAAATGTGTTTTTTCCAGCACTCAATGATGTTTTTAGAATGTCTAATCCAGCTTCCAATAGATTCAATCACTTCCAAAGCTCATGTGCAATTTTGTATAGAATGTAAGTTACAAAATTCAAATAAATTGTTAGTATAGGAATTGGCTACTTGTTCTTGAAATAACATTCTGGTGAAATGTATTTCAAATGAATCATATTGTGTTGCTTCATGGTCAATGTAGCTCTGAAACTAAAACAATTGTTTAAATTTATATGGACAAACTATGTTGATTATTTCAAAAATTTGTTTTTGAACTCCAAAGAAATATTGTGATCAGAGAATAAGATTTAATTTACTTTAACAAAGGAACAAGCTACCATTGAAATTCCATGTTACAAATTCAATTCATTGTAATTGGATAAAACATTAATAAGTACTATCTTTCAATGGTGCTCAACACATGTCTTGAAAATCCTTATATTATATGAAGAAACTATGATTTATCACAATAAATTTATCACAACTTATGTGATAAGAAAATATCCTACACTATTTGTAACTTTAGAAAATGAAAAATTACCATAATCTTACTATAATTATGACTCTAATTTCAATACAATAATATTCTGAAATAACGATAGCAAGTTTATGACCTGATCAAGAACACTACCGTCCTACATCCCAAGTAGTTTTTTTTGGAGGTTTCAAAAAAGGTTGGATCATAGGTACCTTTTTCCTCTTAACATAACTTGCTTCTCGTTCTTCTTTACTCCTTTTGGATACTTGTCCTGGTGGAGTCATATTGGGAGAAACACTTGGATCTGTCACGTTATTTTTTGCTTTCCCAAACCATGGAACATCATGGTGAGGATCAACAATTTGCCCAGGTACCATTTTAACAAACAAGTTGGGAGCTAACTTCTTTTTTGGACTATTTGCGAACGATTTCGGACCTATTTTAGAGCATGGAATAACTGGATACACAGGAGGTCCACGAGGCTTCTTCTTGTCACAAGGACTTATCAGCGATCGAACACCTGTGAAAATCAAAATCCACAAACAAAAAGATCAAAGACTATGGCATAACATCTATTACTCTAATTTTGATGCCATTTGAAACTCCACCTACATCACAAACAAGCACCTCAAGATCTCACATCCTGGAAACGGAATATCCAACCTCAATAATAAAAAGGTGATAGTTTTGAGGAATTTGGAACCTTCCATGAACACCAATGATAAAGAGATGTGAGACGATCAGAAGACGCTTACCAGACTTCGGCTGGTCCCTCCATTTCAGGTTTGCTTGATTGCGCTTCTTGGCAGCGCCGCTGGAGCGCGGTGGCGACGCTGAAGCCGCAGGAGAAGGTGGCGACGCTTGCCCGGACTTGGGAGGAGACTTGGGCGGAGGGAGCTTGGGACTGGGGGGGTTGGTGGAGCCGGGGGACTTGGATCCGGGGGGCGGATTAGGATGCGGGGTGAGATGAGGCCGCGGCCTGAGCCTCCTGGTGGCATTGCCAAGGCCAGAGTTGTGATGCGGAGACTGGTTCGTGGGAGAATGCGGCCGACCAGTGCCCATCCTCTTCACAGATTTCCCCAGCGGGACCTTCTCCTCGCGGCCGCCTGTCTCAGGGATGAAGGTCATCGCTTCCTTGGCGTGCTCCCCCAGAAGAGGCCGCCCCGGAGGCGTGAGCGTGGGCGACATGGCGTAATCGGTCACATAGGACTTGCACTTGCCCCAGTAGGTGGACTCCCATTCGGTCGGTTTCCTGGGAGGGAGAGTCCACCCCGGAGGAGGAAAGTCCCTAGACGCTCGGCCAACTGGGAAACCTGGTGAGTGGCGCTTTCCTGGTGCCAGACCGATGCGCTCCCCGCGCGCCTTCCCTGGAGGACACTCACTCCTGGAGCGCGCTAACGCGTTCAGCATGCTCTGAATCTTGCTCACCGACTTCCCGAGCGGCACTTGATCGCACTTGGACTTGGAGCTCCACGTCATGGCGTCCATGGTACCCAGCCCGTCAATGGCCTTGCCCGGAGGCGTCATGTTGGGCGACACGGAAGGGTCCGTGACGTAGGACTTGGTGCGGCCCCAGTACGAGTCGCCTTCAGGATTCGGCTCGGCCGGGATGGGAATGTTGAGCCAACTGGTGACGTCTGAGTGTGGCTTTGCGAAGTTCCAGTCGCGGCTCGCAGGCCTCGCCATGTCCACATAGCGGACCCATTCCGTCACGTCGTTCCCCTCCTTGCCAAAGTACGGGTCAGGCATCTTAGCGATCTTGGGGTCGAAGGAGTGAGGCGGCGGCGGAAGGTGGCAGAACAACGTGACGTCCGTTCCTTTTGCTCCATGGTAGAAGTCGGCTGGGCTCTGGAAGTTCTTCTTGTCGTGTGGCGTGTTCCAGGGCCCTCGAATCTGGCTGCGCTTGTGCGGAAAGTCGGAGATTTCATGGGTAGAGCTCCTGACCTTCCTCCCCATGGCTGTCTTCTGTTCTTAAAGATGCTTGCATTCAATAACCCAGGTAGTCATGTCGTCGAGTGACCACATTGCCCCCGAAACATTTGCGAAATTCATTCCATCCCGGTGACGAGACGTCCTCGTGCAAAATCTTCGCGCCACACTTCGTGTAGACGTCGTCATCACGCATAACAGAGCTTGGACGCTGCACATATGTTTGTAGCGGTAACACCATGAGGTGAGGGTGCCTGTCGAGATCCTAACCATGTAGAGTCAGGTAGCGCCCAAGGAGGCTTTTATGCCGACTCCCAAAGAGCAGCACTTGCAGCTCCCGAACGCCCACTCTGAGCCCGTGATCACCCTGAATCGGCCGCAAGGAGGATTGATGAGAACCACATATTTTTGCCGCCGCTGGTCATTCCAGTGGAAAAGCAACGTTGATCCACTGACAAGGAAAATCGGAAAGGCCGGCGGTTTGAGTTGAGTTTCTAAGGGCTGCACCCAATGAAGCCCCAGTCCAAGAGCCATAACTTCCGAGATCAAGCCTAAGTCTGACGAAAATGGGCCCTAGAAGCACACGTTCGCTGAGCTGAGACCTGGCGAACCTGTGATTTGTAGATACTATGGCCAACAATTTCTTCCAACCGTCAAATGTCTTCGTCAGCAACCTTTCATTGTGAGGACAGTAGTGATAAGAATAGCTCACAAACAGGGTGTATATTACAAAAGTAGTTGCTTAGCAGCATACAGCACGGCGTTCTACATAATGTCACGATCCGGCACTAAAAATCTTAGCAAGTGAAAGAACTCCTCGAAAGTAACTATTCTACCAAAAAACTGATTAAAATTTCGTCTGCACTGGTTGTATCCACAACAGCATCAATGAGTATTTGTAAATGCTACATGTGCAACTACAGTAGTAGATGAAAGCGTACCAGCAGGCATCAACTAAACCTTTACAGTCTTCTTACTTTCCTCTGATTCTTGAAGAGCCCACATGTGCGCATATCTTCCTCCCTTGGCCACCAGGTCTTGATGAGTTCCCTCTTCTACTACCACCCCGGATTCCATAACCTACAGCAATACATTTGGAATCCTTGTAAGCGCCTTGAAAAGTCATGCATGCAGAATATTCTCAAGAACATTAGGTGAGTTGGATCTGTACCAAGATGCGATCACAATGCATGATTGTTGACCTGCCCATGCCAAAAAACACATCACAGAAAAATTAAATTTCCACATTTGATTGAAGGTAAGGAGATGTGACAACAAAAGAAAAGAAAATACCAAAAAAAATTCTTTTTTCTTTTTTTCCTTTAAATTCTAAAAGGATACAAAGAATGAAAGTAAGAGCGCTTCTTTGTAAAAACTACAGAAAAGTAATTAGAAAGGCAACTTGCAAAAATGATAAAAACAAATATTACTTACAGTCTATGGGCAACAAAAACACAGGTTCGGCCTGCAGCCAACTCTTTTAATGACTTCAAGATCGCTGCCTACAAATCACATAAATTCAAATATCTGTTAGAGAAGTAGTTGGTTTGGAACAAAAAAGGAAAATCTCGCAGCTTATTACTCTTCTACAGAGAAAGAAAGAGAACAATTGGTGCAAATGCAAAGCCCATATCATCTCGAGTAGGAAATTTGTTACGGTACCTCAGTTCCGGAGTCAAGCGCACTGGTTGCTTCGTCACATATCAACAGCCTAGGAGACTGCATAACTATTTCTGTTACAACTTGCTTGTAATCATACGTAAAACTCGAGCTCCATAAGAGAGTAAGCATATGAGTTGAATGACTTCAAAGAAATGCAGCACGTCTCATTCAGATAATGCCACAGTTGTCAACTGAAAGAAGTAGTAATGTTACGTGCTAGAAAATTACGACTGGCTTCAACTCCAAGATGCCAAGTTTCACATCATACTTCAGGTTGTTTTTATTTTACACATCTAAATCGCCGATCACCACAAATACGAACAAGGATCCAAAGGAGTTCAATTTTTGAAACAAACGAACCTTCAAAAAAGCTCTTGCAATAGCCACTCGTTGTTTCTCTCCACCACTAAGCTGTTCAAGAATACGCCCAGTGACCAGCATAATTAATTCAACCGGTTATTCAGCCATATTGAATCCGCAAGGTACACTAGAAGAAAGCAACATGTAACTAAGAACAAAGTGCCCGCCCACCTTCAAACCACGTTCTCCCACCATGGTTGAATATCCTTCTGGCATTCTGAGAACTGCATCATGAAGCCTCTGCAACAAAAAGGTCGACAATCTCATGTATATACCTTAAGAAGGAAAAACAAAACAAAAGGAAAAGTGTCAATCTCGAAGAAAATCGATTATGTAAAGTAGAAGCACAAGGTTTCTGTGGCGTTAGCTCATTTCATACCGCCTGCTTTGCAGCTTGAATGACTTGCTCTTGCGTGGCATTCGGCCGCCCATAAGCAATATTGTGCATTATGGTATCATTGAACAAGACCTGATCACGAGATAAAAACTATGTTTAAATTCTGATCAACGTCAAACAGCTTCAAATTTAGTCATACGCCAAACAGCTTTGCGATGCATACATACCGTGTCTTGAGGAACGACCGCAACAGCACTTCGCAGAGAGTCCTATACAGCAATTTGAAACGACTCAGTTTTGACAACTTAAGAATGCTGCCGACTTCAATCCACATGAACAGAGAGCAAAAGAGAATGATAGCAACTGCATTTCAGATGCAGGTCTATGGACATTAAAAGTCACCTGAGTTAGACTCCGCACGTCATGGTCATCCAGAAAAAGTGAACCTGAATCAGGATCGTAAAGACGCAATAATAACTTAACAATGGTTGATCTGCACAAGCAGCACAAATGAGAGTGAGTTTTCAAGACAAAAAAATCGATGATTTCGCTATTATATAATGAATGCTACTTACTTTCCAGACCCGGATGCCCCAACCAGTGCAATGCTCTCTCCTGGGTCCGCTCTGAGATTGACTCCCAGCAAAACCTGCATCCATAGAAAATTACTGATTGAAAAACTTCTTTGAAGGGCAATAGGGGAAATAAAATATGCATGCTTATCAATCTGACAGCTTGACTAGCGTACGGGGAAACTGCCAGATTTTATATCAGAACATTGCAACTCACTAATGAACAGATACTACATGCATGCTGAAGGTCGAGCAGTAGAAATATCACCTCTCTCGAAGATGTGTAGCTGAACCTTAAATCACGAGCTCTAATTTTAGCACCTCTACTGGCATGCTCCAACTCTATTGTGCCATCCTGTAGTAAAGGTTGAGTGCTGTCACATGGCCACATTGAGATAAAAAAACAACAACATGAATAAGCAAACGGTTTCAACTCGAACAACGTATTACATGCTTCCACAAGTTGGTTCGAACTTTGGATTAAGAAAAGATATGAAATCCTAAACTTCAAGCATTGTACTGATGAATACATGGGATTATAAGGAGATAAGTTGTCACTCTTCGAAAAGATCGATCACAAGTTGAATAGATCAATTTATGATGCAGTTGCACTTAATATACTAAGCCTCTTATAAGTGAGGTCGCCCTTGACTTGCACAACATTCAGTAGATATCACAAATCTTCTCTGGATGAAGAAAAAGTGTAATCAATCAGAATATTACTAACTGGCCAGCAAGGAAAGTGATTATTAGTACCTGAGAATAGTAAACAGGCTCTCCAAGTCCACTAGCGACTGCCTGAGATCTCTGTAGAGGAAACCCAGAAACTACCCCCAAAAAAATAACACAAATTTAGGCATTCAACATATACCTCGTAACACATCTGTATAAAAAACTAAAAAAATCTTCAATGTCTGCACAACTTGAAGGATGCATAGTCAAAACTTAAAGGCAAGTTCAACATTTAACCGAACCATTAAACATACTAATGCGACAGTTGCGACTACCTGTAGAGGGCCAGAAAGTTGCAAAATGAGACCATTGGCAAGTACAAGGTCACCAACTGTGGAAAGACCACGGGCAACCTTCAGACCTGCCAAGGCCATTACTGCAGCTATCCCGATTGATAGTATGATGGCCTGTCCAGCATTCAATGCCGCTGATAACCGCTCTGCTTGCAGCTGTATTTTCCAAATCAGTAATAGCACTCTGAAGTGATATTTTACAAAGTGCAAGACAAGATACGCCTCCTCTCCTAAGCATTTACAAGGACCTATGACAACGGAGGACGTTTAAGAACACATATAAACAAGAGTGTACTGTAGCAGTTCGCAGAACGACAGCAAAAAATCTAACCACATTGCATAGTAGGTATCTACATGATTTCTGAACAAACTACTGATTTGGAGAATGGATGACTACCGAAGCACTTTGATAGCCTTGTAAAAGGTTGCTGTACTGCTCCACTTCCAGGCTTTGATTATTGAACTGCAATACCACCAACCTAAATTATTGACTGCGTAGTTCAAGAATCTGCGACCTCAACTTCAAGCTATCTGCCATGTAGACCCTGAAGCTCAGAATACCAGCTTCAACCATCAAACTGACGTTTATATTAGTGATGCATAGGATGATAATTTGTAATCACAAAACGAACACATAGAGAGTATGCTCAAGATTAAATATGAAACCGATTAAACTTGAGTTCGGCAAAATTCTACACACCTGCACAACGGTTTCATAGTTGAGCAAAGCATCAACTGCTTTTCCAGTGGCCAAGTTCTCTAACTTATTCACCTGCATTCATACATCCAACACCATTGCTTCACAGATTAATTCGCAAAAAGCGGTAACTACTAGTTAGTAACAACTGAGAAATTATCTTACAAATTCAACTACAACGTCCGTCCAATTTTGGATTCTAACCACTACATAGATAAAACTAAAGCCTACAACAAAGACGTCTTTTCACAAACAAAAGAATAATAACTGTTGACTGAGCAAATAGTCACGCATTTTTAATTTTGACTTCCCACGATAAAAAAATTCATGTGAATATTGCACAAAAAATGATGGAAGCAAACCTCCTTGCGGCTCTCAGCAGCACGTGAAGTGATATGAACAGTCCAGGTGACGTATGCAGCAAATGTCAAAGCAACAATCGCCGCTATCGAACCACTAACTTTTGTGGCCAAAAGCCCGCATACTAGAATAAGCTCGACAAAGGTTGGTACAAAGGTAAACACTGCCAAAACCTGGCCTCGTTAGAATATTCCAAAAACCATATGCTCTACGTTAGCCAGCTCTGAGTTGAGGAAAAGCATGTCAAACTTAACTCAAAAAATGTCCACAATACTTGGAAAGTAACTAATTAAAAGACAATTTTGTTATTCCAAAGATAATCATACCTACAGCACGAAAAATGTTGACAACGCTGCGCTGAGCGCGATCTAAAATACGTGACAGAGCACCCGTTTTCCTCTCCAAATGAAATGTCACATCCAGCCGCAGAATATGGTCCAGCAATTGAACTCCAACGCGACGCCCAGTGATCTGACCTAGTGGTGCAAAAATGATATATCGAGTTTCATTGAGTGCCGAGCTGACGGCCTGTCCAAGTCAATACATTTAAAATCAGCATCGATGTCAATGTAGAAAATGGAAAAACTGGATTGAGCATCTGATTAGGGAAACCCTACTCAACTAAAATAGACATTTGCATCTGATTGAGCAAATAACGACGCTGTAATTGAAATATGCACTTGTAACTGTTAAAATAAGTAAAGAGGAATACTTTCGAAAGAGCAGCACAAACAAGGGCCACCAAAGCCGGTTTTGCAAAACGAAGAGGTGATTGCGCCAGTTCGTCCATTGCCTGCTTGAACAGTATCGGACCTGCCAATCCCGCTGCCTGCTCCAGTGCGCGCGCACACACACACACGCAAAGTGCTGGATTAATCAATGTATTACACACGCCACAGAAATCTCCTGCAAGTACGCAGGAAGTCCACGCGGAATCTACAGAAAGAGCGTACAAAGCAGGATGCTATCCCCAGTATGCGATGCTTACGAGTATTCTTAGGTGAGCATGATACCTCAGTAAGTGTAAAGGAGATGATATAGAATAGACATTTCAAACATGTCCAATCATGAATGTCGCTTAACTGTTGTTTAACATTATTCTTGCACACGTCATTTTATTAAGATGTTTCGCCAATTAGAGAAAATCAATTTGAACAACACTACCGCATAGGATTGAAACCAAATTGCGGCAATAAAACTCACGCACTAAACCAAACAAGACAGTAACTGTTATTGAGAAATGCTGACAGAAACTGACCTTGCTAGCAACAAGAAGTAGCAATGCAACTCCAAGCCGCCACCGCAATGTTGTCTCACTGGACGCCAAACGCCACAAGTACGGCAACACCTGCAGCAAAAGAAAACCGAATTTCAAAAAAAATCTCTCCTCACAATCTCTCACAGACAACAGAGCGCAGCCAAATCCCGAATCCAATTCCCTCAACCAGCCGTTCCACAGCTCACAATCCGTCAAGATTCCAAGAAACTACCTTCGCAAGCGTCGCCTCAGACGGAATCGTCGGAAGCGCGGTCTTCACTCTCGCGTCCTGAGACGCAGCCGCAGCAGCCGCAGCGCGACAAACGAACCGCCCCGGCGCCAACGCCCTACCTCGACAGTACGGCGCCGCGATGCGCAGCCTGACCCGAGGCTGCGTCCAGCGCAATCCGGAATGGCGACACACTAGCAGCCGCGGGACGACGCAATTGCCGAGCGCGCTGATTGACGTCGCGCCGCCCCCGGCCAGCAGCGCCATCGCCATCTCCTAAGCTATCCCAACAACTCAATCCTCCTCCTCCTCCTCCCGTGGCCCCCAAACCGATGCGGCGTCTCCTCCAAGTGGTGAAGATGGCAGAGCCTCTCGCGCTGTCCCTCTGCGGCGTGTTTTCGCGTGACCGGCACAGCAGGTCGTGCGCTTCTCCCACTTTCGCTCTCCTTCGCTCTTTGTTTGCGTGCGCTTCTATGTTTCTGAGTTGTTTTCGCAGACACGACGATGGTCATTTTAGCTCTCAAAAGTCTTGCATGTTAGGTTTAGATTTAACATTCATTTTCATATCGACAAAGAAATGTGCCCAAGTTGCTTGTATGGTGCCCACGATATGAACTTGTTTACATTACTCTCTATCTAATTTCTTTTCTTTTCTTTTTCTTGTCATTGATGTTGATCATTTTTTAGTGAAATTTTTTATGTGTGTTTGAATTTTAGTTTCAATATGGCAAAATTCAGTATTGTAGAATTTTAAACTTAATAATGGTACGAAGGCGCAAAATTGATTAGGACCAATAGTAGTGACCTTCCATTGTTTTTACGTTATAAACTTCAAAGTCTATACTTGATTAAGTGAAGTCGAAAATGAATGTACTATATTGATTGTGATGTAATTTGGTGCAAATTTGTGGTCACTATTGTAGTAAAAAATTTGAGGTGTTAGTTAATGAGTCTGTAGTTTTTCAACCATTGGCATGGTGAAGAGAATGAACAAACACTATATTCACTCTAGTCCCTTTGGAACCGGAGTTCTCCTTCTTAGTTTTTCCTAATCACTTGATTGTATTGTTTAATAATTGTTGTGTTATATCTTTTCTTCAACACAATAAAGTTGTCTATTTGTTGCAAACAAAAGTCATTTCTTATTTTGTGAAGAGGTAATATTCGCTATGTTAGTCTCTATAGATTATAAAATGACTCTTCTATCACAAAATTTGAAAAAGACAAAAAGTTACATCTTCAATGACGGTTTCATTGTTGACCACCTTGTTAATGAAAATTTTGGTTTTATGGAAACATCCAAGGCAGATAGAATGCATGATTGCTTGCCATGCAAGATATGTTGTCTTTTATATTACTCATTTCTTTGAAAACATTATCTTTTGGTCATTTCACAAGGTCCATTGGATAAGCTCAGTGGACCTGCTTTGATGACGTTGTCTGCAAGACCAAAAATGGATCTAGTTGTTATGGTGGTCCTAGTTTGTCAAAAGGCACCATAATGTGTCATAAGAGATACATGATTAAGAAAAACTATTCTAAAACCACGTTCAACTCATAAATTTAAATCAACTATTGAAATCTTTAAAAATATATCAAGTATCTACAAATTCAATGCTCTATTCAAATTTCTTTATATTAGAAGACGACTTTGCATCCACCTAGTGTTTTCAATGAAAAACAAGCTTCATAAATATTATATATATATATATATATATATATATATATATATATATATATATATATATATATATATATATATATATATGACTTCAAAAAATAAAATAAAATCATCCATGAACATCCTACAACTATGAACTTGATAGAACATGATCCTCTATGAAGAAGAAAAAATTTGTGACACTACATTTAAGAAACTTCTTGCTCTAGCTCTAAATCTGAATTCGAGTAATTAAAATGATATTTTTTGATTTTGACTCCATCTAATGAAATGAGATTTATGAAGTCTTGTTTCCATTCTAGTTTGAAATTTTGAAAAATACTTAAAACTAGATAAGTTATTGCAATTTGAACTTTGGGCCTATAACCAATTTTCTAATTTTAGCTAAACACGAAAGTTTCATTTACACCACAAGTTTTGTCCCTACATTACACCTTTGGTGAAATTTTCAAAAAATTTAGCATACTTTGAATTTGATATGAATTTTCTTCACTTTTTCTTCAAAAATCACAATAAACTCAAAATTTTCCAAAAAATACTGTGATTTTTGTGACATCAACAAAACATGTGATCTCATCTCTGAAAAATGAAATAAAAGAATTTCCATTTATATTTGATGAAAAATCATATCACACAGTAGCATGGAAATTGGGGTTGATTCCATCGGTCACAGGCTCTGTCCTTTAAGGGTTATATCTCATTATTCAAGAAAAGTACTCCGCAAAAAAATCAGGAACAACATGGAGCTGGTCCTCCAACAAGTGTCTGAGTTGCAATGTGTGCCCATGCATGCAGAGCATCTGCAACAACCATAAGTTACATCAATCCAAGCCAAGCTCGCACATGAGCCTCTGCATCTGTGCACACTTTCCAACAACACTCACACATTCCCAAACATATGCAAATTGAGCCTCATGAGAACAATAGACGTACAATTCCCACCCATGATGCACACCCATCCAGATGCAAAGGTTGTACACAAGTCTCGGGTGCAGACTTTTTATAACAGAAACAGTGTCAAGTTAGCAAAGGAAGGACTCATGTGTGCGGACTGTAGATGTTTAGTCTGATCGGTAACAGAAAGCGCAGCTCTACATAGTGATGATGCGACTATGAAAAGAATGTCAGAAACCGAATGGCTATGTTACAAAGCTCTCCTCTATCAACACAACATTAAATAATCATCATAGCTACCAGCATCATGTACAGCCATTGACGTGTTTTATTCAACAAAAACGAGAAGAGGAGTGGGTTCAGGGCTTGAACTCCTCGTCGAGCTCCTCGAAGCCTTCGAGGCGGTGGGGAATTTGCGGGTTGTAGAAGTTGGGATCCAGGGAATGTGGCGTGGTTTGCTGCGCCGGGCGCTGGGGAGGAGGAGGGTGGGGGTGGTAGCGGGGGGTGCTGCTGGAGGGCTGCCCCAGCTGGGATGGGGGGCGGGGGGGAGGTGGTGGGTAGTAGCTTTGGTAATACGGCGGCTCGTTGAGCAAGGTGGGGAACGAGCTGGGGCCGGGGCGAGGAGGGAAGCTCGGGTTTGGGGGGTAGCGAGGTTGATGCTCCACGAAGTAGTGGGAGGCGGGCGGGTCGTAGGAGTAGGGGAAGGGGAAGGGATCGGGGAAGTTGAAGGATTGGTACGGCGCAGGTTGGGGTTGGGTTTGGGGTCGCGGCGGCGGCGGCGCTTGGAACGGGTGCTGGAGCGCGCTGCTCACCAAGTGGTAGTGGGGAGGAGGAGGAGGAGGAGGAAGGGGGGGAGCGGGTGCGGACTCCAGTCCGGGGTGGTGCTTCTCCTTGGCGCGCTCGCGGGCGCGCTCGCGGGCCTTGGAGCGCGACTCGACGCGGGCGGAGGACGCGACGTCGCTCGGGGGTCGGAACTCGAAGCTGGGATCAAGCGGGGGGAAGTCGGCGAATGGCGCGGGCGCGGGCGGGAGCATGGGTGGCGGGCCATGGAGGGCAGGAGGGGTTGGGTCTGGTTGGGGTTGATGGGAATGGGGATGGGGAGGGTCGGTGGTGGGGTGAGGATCGCCGGGCTGGCGCACCGGGGGGAGGAGCGCGAGCTCGTCGATGGCGGCCTTGGCGTGCTTGATGAGCCACTCGACGGCCTTGCTGGGCTGGTCGAAGCCAAGGCGGTCCTGCACGTCGTAGAACTGCACGGCGGTGGGGACGGAGAGGCGCACGCGCCGGTCGCGCGGGCCCTTAGCGGTGTTCACTTTGCTGTGGCGGTCCTTCCCGCCGGAGGAGCGCGCGGCGCGCGGCCGTCGCGGCTCGGCCTCTCCTGCTGCTGCTGCTGCTACTACTGGAGGAGCGGTGGGCTGCTGTTCGCTGGGCCGCGGGCGCACTCGCCTCTCCTCGGATCCCTCACCACCCCCGGCGCGTTTGGTTGCGCCTTCCACTTTTCCTGAGGGTTGAACGCCGCCTATCTCATGCAGCAACAAGCCGGGGAGTTGTTCATCGCCTCTCAACACGTTCCCTGGATCCTCGTCCCCGCCTTCACCAAAGGAAGTCGATTCATCCAGGTTTTCAGGTCTCGACCGCCGCGCTTGTTCTTCTACTGCAGCTTTTTTCTCCGCCTCTCACGAACTTCTTCCGTCGCGCGTTGCCTGGCCATGCCCGTCACGGCACTCGACAGTCCTAATCTGGAATCCTAGAGCCTCCTCATGCAGAGATAGAGGTACCAGCTCGAGGACGTTGGAATTATGCAACGGAAGCAGGTAATCTCTGAGAAAGCAACCAGTACGAGAAAACCTCGTGCAACCAGTCCCTGATTTTGCAATCTGGCATCACAATCGCACCCCGCGCCAGATCCTGCTCATTCCCATCCGGAGTTTCTAAATCCCTCGTTGCACTGAAACCTTGCCCCGTTCTACAACCTTCCAAGAATTCCCGAGAAAACCAAATTTAATTCACGTGAAATGCAGGCCACTGACACCGTTTGGCAACCACTACAGGGCGATCGATAGCCGGTTCCGTGCTTCCACCATCCCTACAATGACCAGACCTGCAAGTGAGCACACAATTCAACACCTAGAAAACTTCCTGCATGTCGATCTCACAGCATCATAGCCCTTGACCCACATGTACTTTCTCGAACAGTGCGCAGAACACTTGCCCACGACTCCACCGTTCAAAATTCTACACCGCCCTCGAGTTCAAACAACCCCTGACGCGCCGGGCAATTCGAATCACCGCTGCTCAATGCATCGCAAACTCCGGCCTCACGCGGGTCCCTCCCTCCCAAATGGAAGGCCAGAACTCACTCTCCCCCCGGCGCGGATCCCTAGAAACCACCTCACGCTACCGAAAACCTTCTCCTCGGTGCCCGATCCATCTTGCAGCTCATCCAACACCCCAAAAAGAAGAAAAACACAACCAAAAAAAAAACTGAAAAAAAAAAAAAAAGCTACCGAGCTCCTCGAGACTGGTTCAGAAAAGCACTTCACCTGACGTCGACATCTCACCCGCCTCCTAACGCTTCTCATCGCGCACCATCGCTGCCGCCACCACATTCACCCGATTCTCATGCACCAAGCACCAATTCCCTCCCGAAGCTCGAAACATCCCCCACCTCTCACCTCCTCTTCCGCCGCCGCCACAACAACAACAACAACAACCAAACCTAGACCAGCTGAATCCCCAACTCACACTACTGTCCTTCGGAAACCGTCCCACACGTCGTGCACTCACACGGTCGCGCCAGTACGCGCACCCCACTCATGGCCCTCGTACTTCACATCCCAACACAGCCTCGGCACATCAATTATCCCTACACATCCACCTCCACTATCACCATCAACATCGTCATGTGAATACACCGGCAGTCGATCATCGATCCATTCCCCAATGATCCCCAGCAGTCGCCATCTCACGCAAGTACACACACCCACTCGCTCTCCGGTCCAGGTGAAATTTTTTACCAGGAATGCCGATTTATAATAAGAATAATAATAATAAGAATAATAACACTAGTAGAGGCGGCGATGGGGGCGATGTTCGTCGCAGGGAATTCGACTACGACGATGATCTGGTGCGCTCCATGCATCGTCCGTCGTCCGTCGACGTGGTGATGTTCGTCGTCCGCCAGGGCGACGGGCGGAGTCCACGAGACGAAGGGCGACGCAGGACCACCCAAGGGGTCAGGCTCGGGGCACGCTCGGGGGGAGGCTCGGGTGGGCGGAGTTCGGGGAGCAGGGGGGGATTTGGAAAGCATGGCCGCCTCGGAAAGCACGGCCCAGGCAAGCAAGAACGCATGAGTGGGGCCCACCCGGGATGGTGGCATTTTTTTTTTTTCTGTAGAATTGATTGATGGTATGTTTTTTTATTTGTTTTGTTTGGGGGTGTGAATGCAACCTGATGGCAGGTGAAGAAACTGAGGAGGCCTCGTTGTTGTCACTTTGCTGCCCATCTTCGACGGAATTTTTGTCATTTCTTGAGGGGAGGAAAAGGGAATCTCTGCTTTTGAAAGTTGATTGTTTTCAACTAGAGTTTGGTGTAGGTTGTAACGGTTTAGTGTTTTGTAATATTCGATTCTTTATTTCTTATTAACCCCCAAGACACTCCAAAACTGCAACTACCAACATGTGGTAAGAAATCTGATTTTTGTGGGCTTTCAACTGTTAGATCTTCGAAAGACTTCTATATGAACTTACTATATTTTTTTGGCAACAATCCACTGCATGTATATATGAAGATTATAGCGTTTTAAGTCAAGAGAATAGTTCATTTTCTTCCTTGCGTTCAATGAATCAACAGACTTTGACTTCCCTTGGTGTCAAATATTTGCACTACACAAGGTCTAAATCCTTTTCCATTGTGTTAAGCATTATGTTAGTTCCTTATACACCCATGTTTAGAAGGGATGTAGGATATTCTAAACAAGTGTGCAAGAAGTGGAGGTTCAAAAATTTTCAGTTCACCTTTTATTTTATTGTGAACTTAATATGTTTGAAAATGATAATCCGAACGGTCTACAAGAAGTTCTTCACCACATATTGTTGACGAAAGAATAAAAAGTGAAAAATGCGAAGATCTCTAGGTTTTTGGAAGAAGAGTAGAAGTTTTTTCAGTACCTTGAATGACAATGTGTGAAAATGTTTGACTTGGGTTAAATTGTTTTTTTTGCACTAAAGACAAGAATTTTTTTTGACATCTTGAAAGGAGGTAATATTCTCTACATGTATGAAAAATCTCAATGTCAACAGAAACTTTTGGAATTTTTTTGAAGCTGCCCGGAGTCCCCAATATGACTCTGAAGGCTAATAACTTTCACATTATGAGTCCAAAAAATCAATTATGTTTTCACAAAGATCTTATCACGAGCAATCTAGTATAAAGTTTTTAAAAAGAATAATTTTTTCAAATTCTAGGGTCCTACCTAAAATTAAAAATGTGCCCCTAGTTAAATGGATTTATAGGGGTTAAAATCAAGAATTGTATTCAGAATATTTTAAGAAATGTCAACTTCAAAAATAATTCATCGCATAAAAATATTTCAATATTTGATGCAGATGGTTTGTTCAATGAAAGGAATAAAAACATAATTTATATGTATTTGCAACAATTTTTTGAGACAAGAAAACATTTTCTTGAAGAACAACTTACATTTCATATTTGTTTGTCAATCTCTAGAAGACCACGACTATATTTTTGAAAAAAGGACTTCGGAAACAATCCATAGTGCCAACGTAACAAATTTACAAATAATAGTCTCATACCTCTTCTAACCGTAGGATCTTACAAAAACAACTTTGGTAGCATAAATTTTCATCAATAATTTCCATATTTAGAAAAGTATTTGTCCTCCCATGAAATTTTTAGAAGTGCTCATCTAGAGTTAAAATGAGCTTTGTAAAAGTCACATTATATAACACAAGTAAATCTTTGTTGTCCTTGACAAGGCAAGGGTAGTCTCCACGTGAGTAAACATATGTATGCAAAAATCAAATCTACCCATAATATACCCCTTAAATACTTGTCATTGCTACTTACATAACCGTTATTTACTTTGGATATTTGTTATATACCCGAGTAGCCTAAGTTTTGGCTTCACAAGAAAGTTCTACCGGTATTGTTTTGTAATAGAGACAAGCATAGATACCCGTATCTCTAACACGGCAAAGGCAGTCCCAAATCCCCAAAGGCATGAAACTTGTTAAAGAATTGGAGTGTCATCGGTGAAACAAATTGAAAAAAAAATGTGATGATCGAAGTGCTTCATTGTAAACAACAGTGCGCATTATTTTGTCATTTCCATGTGATTTCCCTTCCAAAAGTTACTTACTTTGGATACTCGTTATGTACACAACTAGCCTTTCATAGTTTGCTCAAGCAATACCATAGTGGGTGGACAATCGACATAATCTTCTTGGACAACGTCTAGCTTGCCTCTCCAAGCACCAATAGCCAATATGCAAACATCTAATCCTCAAGTCAGCAAGCGTCGTAGAAGTTGCAGCGGCACGCATATTTTGACCGAAGCGCACACTTCAACGTGGCTCCATAGGTAAGACTCTTTGGTTGATGCTACGACAATGTATGGCTTTAGTCCTTTATTACAGTAGGTTGGACATGTTTGAAATTGCCGCACATCACAAAAGTGATTCCTTCAAAGGGCACATTCTACTTGGTTATGTCATGAAGTGTACAATCAACAACTTTGAAAGCAATCTTGTTGACCATTGGCACCTCGTCCCATAGAATGAGCTTTGAACACTATATCAGTTTTGCCAAGTCACTTTATCTGTGGATGTTGCACACATAAGTCATGTCCGACTCAATTGGAATTTTAAATCATAAATAAGCGGTCTTGCCTTTGTGTAACAACAATGCAACAATTCCAGAACAAGCAACTGCCAATGAAATCAAATTTTGCGCATGAATGGATTTCATGATGAGATTTTATAGGTACGTCTGTCCTCACCTAGTCCATTAACAAAGCAAATATTGTCGAAGGTATCAAGCATGCTCAATTGCATGGCTCTTTTACAATCGTCTCACGGCTTGTTGTTTAACGTTTCAATTTGTTGTTGAACCTCTTTACTTAATTGTGTGGCATTGTTACTGAGCTCCTCATAAATAAGGTGTTTTGCTTGCAATTCCTCCATGAGAAATGCAAGTTGTAGCGAAAGAAGAACTTTGGTTCCAATAGGGAGGGGGGGCGGAGTGAATAAAGTGTATGTTTGTTCCACCACTATATCCATGTCCACCAAACATAGGTTTAGTAGTATGGCTTACTATCCCTTCTTGAGGATAGACACTACATACCCGATAACCTGTAACGAGTAACCATTAACTAGTATTCAAGAGCCAAGGACCAACGGGAGCCACAATGCTCAATTCCAGGAGATGATCTGTAGGAATTAAATGTGTGTTTATAAGAGGTATTAAGGGATATCATGTGATTTTGGAAGAACTTGGCTATTTTTGAGTTTTTGGTTGTGTAGAAGTGCCAATGGTCCAGTGGGGGATCTTTATATGGTAGTCCTTTGAGGCATAGTATATGTGGTTTAAATCTGATATTATAATGACATCTTTCGGTTCTACATGTGCATGGAAGTAGCCATGAGGGGACGGTGTTTTCTTGTGGGTTGTTGTTGAAGGTTCCAACGTTCATAAGTATAAAGCACTTGGACTTGTTTGAGGCTATAATTAGTTTTTGGATTTTCCATAACGCTTTGATGTGTCTTTTGACGATTAGGAAATGTATGTGATGGTTTTGGCATATGAGAAGTATGTGTAACCATGTGTCTGGGTCCATGGAGGTGCATATTGGGCATGTTATGGATGGAAATATTTTTATTCCAAAGAAGAGTTGTTTGGGGGCATTTCCCATGTATTTTCAAGTACGAAATCTTATAAGGCATATTTTTTGTGAATCTGTAACTGTGGGGTTTTTCCAAAAGTTTGTAGAGAGTTCAATATCAATGTTGTTGCAGGTCCATTTGTCTATGTTAGGAAAACTTTCTAAGATTGAATCGAGGTTCTTAATTAGATCTTGTTTTTTGGAGAGAGCGAGCACTTCGAACAACATAAAAACTTTTGCTAGGACACTCTATTAAATGTGAGATTTTCAATGTTAGCAAGTAATATTATTTTATTTGATATTGTTAAAAATAAATCTTGTCTTTAGTGAAAAATAGCACATTAATCCAAGTCAAACATTTTCACTTTGTCAGACAAGGTACCAAAATAACTTCTTTTTTTCCGCATAAAACTTAGAGATCTTTATATTCTCTAACTTAATTTTTTCTACTACAAGATGTGGTGTAAACCTTCTTATCAACCATTCTCATTCTCATTCTCAATCATATTTCTTCCACAAAAAATTAAAACGTAAATTGGCAGTTTTTGAACCTCCACTCCTTGCACAACTATTTTGAATATACTACACCCCTTCTTGACTTCTAAGAATTGGTGTACAAGGTAATAACATCAAGATTAACATAAAGGTAATGTTTTTAGACCTTGTGTAGTCCAAAAACTTGACACCAAGTGAAGTCAAAGTCTGTTGATCCACTCAAGGCACGAAAGAAAATTAACCGTATTCTCTACTTCAAATACTATAATCTTTCAATTTGTGCGGTCAAAGTTTATGAAATTCTGTGAGGACATCACTAAACAAGTACTCATTAACATCCTGCGGTTAGATGTAGAAATAAAAGTTTTTCATTCCCTCCTTACTCATTGCACTAGAACAAACAATTTTGAAGTGTTTTTGGTGTGAAAATGTCTTTGGACTTTATGAATTAATAGATATAAGACGTTTTTTTTATACAATCTGTAAAGATGTAAGCAGGTTCATAAGCATATTATGTAGTAATAATTTGGAGAATTTTATGGAGGACCATCATTTCTGCTCTGAGGATATTTTGAAGTCCATCTAGTCTTTTGAAATTTGTTCATTCCTTTGGTGAGATTATATATGCCATATCCTGCTTTTTCTCAATGCCAATGTTGAGGGCTTGCTTTTGTAGGTTCTTTGAAAGAACCATCTGTATAGTAACTGTATGCGGATTCAAATTTTAAAGGGATATGGTCACAATATGTGGAGAGGGGGTAGTATAGTGAGGTGGATTTGTGATGTGTTTGGATATCAAGTTGGGACCAATTTTTGTTACAATTCACTGAGGTTTGGGAAGGTGTAGGTAAAGCTATTTTTGTATATAGTCAGCGTATGCTGAGGTTATTTGTTATGGAGGTATGTATGGCAAGTTGTTCCATGGTACCAATATTTCTATTTGATGGTGTATGCATAGTATTTACATGGTAGATGACTCGAGCCTAGGTTTATTCAATAATTTGGATGGTAAAGTGGGTTCTTCATATGGTACCAAATGTGCCTCGAATAGAGCAAGGATGTGAGAATCTGAGAATAGGCCTGAGTGTGGGTTAAAATTTTGGTACAAGTTATTGTTTGGTGTAATAATAAGAGTAGTGGTAGAGTTTGGATCATTTTTGGCCGCAAGTCTTGCCCAATGTATTGCTTGTTGTGTATCTTCTATATTGTGGAGATGTGCAATACCATTTCCCATCCATTTGTGGTGGAAGGTGTTTCCTAGTGAACCAAAAATTGTCTTTCTCAAAAGGTGAATAGAACTTAGTGAGTTGGATGGAGCATGTGATAGGGATGAGAAGTACGAGTGTTGGATTATGAAGGATGAGATTAGTGAGTTTAGGATGGGTGTGGGTAACGTGTATTGTACGAGTTTGAGGGGGTCATTTTTTGGGATGCGGTATTTATATCTTCGGTATAGCCAAACTATTTTGGTTTCAAATGATTGGGTTACTCGCTCTATGTTTGTGGGAGTTTGTAGTTTATTATGGTATTGGTTCCATAGCCATTGGAGTCTAGTGATGGGAATAGTGATTAGATGCCTCCTGTTATCTTTGTATGTGTGTGTGTGTGTGTGTGGTCTTCATAAATTTTAATTGTATTGTTTAATGTAAGAATGTCTTTTTCAAGTTGCATCTGGTTGTGTGTATATTGAGGATGGGATGATTATGGGTGGGGTAACGGAATGTGAGTCGCAAAATTGCTCTTGCGGATGGTGTGCTTGAATGATTTTTAAGTAGAATTTATTTTGGATGTTTCGATAATATTGTGATAATTTTGTGGTGTTATGGGTAGAGGTGTTTTGGTCATGCCATGAAAAGGGGTTCCGTTGGGGTAACCATTTGTTGTAGATGTTATTATTGTGTTGCCATTGGCATAAATATGTGGCATCATTATTTATAATTTTGTTTGAGTCAATATGTTTTCTATGTTTATGGTCAATAATGAGACTTATGGAATATGTGGAAGGATTTTTTAGATTGTGTTTTGGGGGGAGAAGGAATGGATGCGTTGGGTTTGGAGGATAAATTGGCAGAGGGTTGCTTTTGGGTTGAATGTTGTTATTAGTGGAGATATATGTGTCTTTGAGTGTGTAGAGATTTGGGTGTATAGGGCATGGTGAGGCGCATGTACTAGGACATGGGCAGTGGCAAAATAATTGTTGGGCAATATCAAGAGCGCTTTTTACTTGTTTAGATGGTGTAGCATGAAATGTTTTGAAGTCATTGTGGTTCATAATGTGTGTTCCGTTTGGTAGTGCAATTTGTTTAAGGTTAGTAATACTTACTGAAAAAAGTTTTTGTAGAAGTTTTTGGGAGAGGTGTTGGTTAATTTTTGTGTCATTTTGGGTCATCTTGTAGCCACATTTGTTCCAAAGGTGAAGGTTCTAAAAGGAAATCTGTAAGTGTGTTGTTAAGGTAAACTTTAGCTTCATTCTTTAGTAGAAAGAATGTTAGGGTGATTGGTGATCTAATGCAATCGGCTTTGTTTGTTCTAGGATATTTTTTAGCAATACCGTGTTTGGCAAGGATAGAGTTGGTGAGCCCTTTGTAAAACTTTCATAGTCTACCTTTGTCGTTGAGTGCATTTTGAAGTTGTTCCCCTATTCTTCGGAGGTAGGCATCTTTAAAGGAAGAAGCTTCTAATCCAAATAAATTATGTGATAGTTGAATTATGCCATTTGACATACATTTGGAGAGGCCACAAATGAATTTTTTTCTGGCTATGATTTTTTTGTCTAGTTTTTTGATAGCAGGCATAGAATATAGGACTGTATGCTACTTTGAATCCAAGTACTGTGTCTACAATTTTTATTTTTTGTTTTGTAGTAGCTGGACATGTTATTAGTTATATGCATTGTTTAGTGAGTTTTGTAGTAGTGATGTGAATTTGTATCTTCTATTTTAGTTATAAGATAAGGTGTGTGCCCAGATATACGTATGGTTCATTTTGATGTAGTATGGAGATGGGTTGGTTTCGGTATTTTATGTTGGCAATTTGCATAAGCGCTTTGAATGCAATGGGGTTCATTTTAGATTTGTTTGGACATCCCGTGGCGGCACATTTTTAGGTGCCAACATCCACACCGGACCAATCACAAAATTTGTCACTTTTATTGAGTTGGGTTTGTAGTGATTTAAGTTTACTGGCTATAGTAGCAAGGTCATGAGCGTAAGCGACCAAGTTTTTTGGTGACTCGTGATGTTCCAAAGGTGTAGCCATTATTTTTCCTTTGCATTCATCTTAGTAGTTGTTCTAAGAAAATAATGAATAGATATGGATTTAAGGTATCACCTTGTATGGTTTTGCGTTGTATGGAGATGGGGCAAGTGAGAGTAGATATTCTCCAATGTATGAGATGGACAAGTGAGAGTAGATGTTTCCAACTAATACAAGTGCATCAGTGGGATATTGTGGGAGTCTAAAACTCCCACTTAGTTGCCCCTACCAAAAAAATTAGTTAAATTGTGATTTTTAGTCTTAGATAACCAGAAAAGTAGTTAGTATTACGTAGAGGTAGGTTGTATAATAATTAGTGAAAGTCGATTAATGCTTAACTGGATAATTAGTGTTAAGGCGTGATCAAATCGGGCCTTAAAACTACCAAAGTTGTGCCCAGAAAGACCTACAAAAGATGCCCGAGAAGGATTTCCGGAACAAAAGTCCAAATCACCACTTAAAGATTAAATTAACTAGTCAAAGTCTTCATCAACTAGAAAGTATACTTAGTAGTATTAGTAGTAGTTGTTTAGATTTTTAGGATTGTTGTTGTAGAAGTTTAAGTCCTCATTTATGGACACTTAATTTTGTATGAGGAAAAGACAAAATAAAATAAAATAAAATAGAAACATCAAAATAAAAAAATAAAAAATGATACTCAGGTATTAACCCAGGTATGTTTCAACCCGGGTATCAACCCGTGTATCAACCCGGGTATGGATGGATACCCGAGCTACCCAGGTATTATCCAGGTAGCAGCCCATGAGTTCCCCCTCCCTCTCTCCAACCTCCTTCGAACTAGACCCCCCCTCTAGAACTTCTTCCCTTCTCTCTAGCAACTCACCTCTCTCCCTCCCTCTCTAAATTCTTCCCCCCCCTCAAATTTTTCCCTCTCTCTCCCTCTCAAGTTCTCTCTCTTTCATAGTTTCTCCCTCTCTCTCTTTTTGGGTTCTCTTAGAAAAGATTATTTCTTGGGAGTTGGAGTTTTAGATGAATAAGTTGAGATTTTAGTTGAATAAGTTGGGATTTTAGTTGAATAAATTGGAATTTTAGTTGAATAAGTTGGGGTTTTAGTTGAATAAGCTGGGGTTTAGTGCAAGAAGAAGACGGAGATTTCAAGGTGTTGGAGGAAGATTTTCAAGGAGGTCTTGAAGGTGGTGAAGGAGGTGCGCATAAGCTAGGGTTTTGGAGGAGTTGGTCGCACGGTCACACCTAGGGTTTGAAGCGTCAAACCTAGGGTTTGGTGGTGGAGGAGGCTTTTTGACAATGGTGGTGGAGATTCCTAGGTGTAGAGGTGGTGCAAGGAGATTCACGGCCACGGCGAGAAGATTCTAGAAACAAGACCACAATTTGAAGGAGGTTGCGGGTGCAAGAAGGAAGTGGCAAGAAGTTGTGGATTAGGTGATTCTTGCCAAATATTGGATTTTTCTTGTTTGTGCAAACTTTCTTGTTTGTTGAGTCTCTTCTCACTTTTTCTACCGGGGTGATACTTCCTCTCCGGTCTAGAGAAATGTCCACCGATAGACTCTATCTAGACCTTGTATGTCTTAGGTCTTGGTTTCTTGCACTTACGAGTTTACCTTAGTGTCCCACCGTTTTGTTTACTATTGTCCCGGCCTTGTGACAAAAGTATTCTTTATGTTTTCTCCACTCCCCCTAATCTATAGGTCTTGTTTAATTTTTCTATATTTTTCCCGGTCATCCTGGTCGACCGGGAAACCCTCTTTCAACTTCTTGTTTTCCAAGTCACCTCTTCAAAGTGGTCAATTGTGATGCTGTATTATTTGTCCTATTACTAGTTACGTGCGAAAACTACATCCCACGATAGTCTAGTAAAGTTTTCCGGAGAAAGTATACGGGTTGTCCGGTATACTAATGTTTTCCGGGCCGGACCGGAATTTGTGATAAGTGAATGGTATAAATACAAGGCACATCCCGGAGTAAGTCCATCTCGGACAACATGACTCCACCGGAAATACGGACGTTTTCCAAGATTGAGCCAAGTAAGTGGGAAGAGACTACAAAAAGAGAATAGTTTGAGGATGGTGGTTGAGTTTTTAAACTCAATCTTCCGGTCAATCCTTCCATAGATTTACCGAGAGATAATTCCACTCTTCCGGATGGGTCTTTCGGTTGAGCCTTTGTTATATGTTATGAGTTATTGTTCATTTATTCCATCGGTTGATGGGATGTTGTTAAAGTTGCTAGATTTAAACACTAGGGTGAAAGTAATGATGTCGATGGGGCCCCATCACGCACATGATCACTACCACTTGAGTGATTTCTCCGGCTACTTACTTTTGTTAGGAAATGTTTTACCGGTCTCGGACCATGAGTCTTCCGCTTTATCGGTCTACCAGTAATTCACCGGTGACTAAGCTATCTTTGATTTTAGGATCTAGATGCCATTTTGTCCTTTTGTGGATCTAGTTTTGGAGGATAGCTATTGAATTTTGTGCACTCTCTAGATGCCATTTTCACCTTTTGGGGATCTAGTTTTGGAGGATAGCTATTGATTTTAGTGCACTCTCTAGATGTCATTTCCACCTTTTGAGGATCTAGTTTTGAAGGGTAGCTAGTAGCCTTTGTCTACTTAAAAAGCCTTCGGCTCTTGTGTTAAGTACTCTTTTCTTTGTTCCATTGCTCGTGTCTTGCCTTGATTGCTTGTGTCCAGAGTCTTTTGTTGAGCTTGTGTAAGTAGAAGTGGAGAGGGTTGAGTCCTCCTAGTGAGTCTTTGCTAGGATGTGCAAGGTTGTGGCTTGTTGAATGTTATGTGATTGAGTGTGAGTAGAGGCTTCCGGAGGGTGTAGGATATCCAAGTTAGATAGCTAGAGTAAGATCTGGGATTTACTCCAAACCCTTGACCGGTGGGACCGGGAAGGGTTACCTATCGGATGGGATCTGGAAGCCCACGGCTATTTTTGATAGCCTCCTTTAAGTGGGAAGTGTTTAGATTGGTGGGGAGGAAGGGTGATATCCCCCCTCTTGGTACACCGAGAAAGATCCCGTCTAAGCATGAATCCGGAGTATTCTGGGGTTTCTACCCTTATAGTGGATGAGTTCCGACAATCCGCGTGGATGGTTGTTTTGTATATGTGATTTTCTTAGCATCCGATTGTTGTGATTTTTGTATCTTCTTTGTTTGATTCATTCAGTGTGGTTGTAGTTGGAACCCGGGCTTGCGTGACCGGTTTATCGGAACAAGTTTCCGGTAGATTGTGAAGGCCGGTAAACTAGCTGCAACCTTTTTAAGTCTTTCAAGGTGTAGGGTTAGATTGTGGATATTGTGGCCTCTGGATTGCGAGAACAGAGGGTAGTGACTTTCCAGGCATTGTAAAAACGTACCAGAAAACTACTGTGACATTCAACAAAGTTTAAACTAAACAATTGTGGATACTTGTTACCCGTCACTAAGGTACCGGAGAAGCCATCCTCTAGGATGGGCTGAGCTATTAAGTGTATTGTATTGTCAAAATTTAGAGAGTTTGACACACGATAAAAAGCCCTAGAAATGATTTAGTTAGGTGGGCTCTCTTAAGGTTAATTTTGGTTAACTTTAAAAATTACAAACCACTAGACTACGACATGTATCCAAGGTCAAACATAATGGCTTATAATCTTGCGTGGTCTATAGAGCCAAATGCATCTTTGAAATCAACATATAAAATATACATGTCTTGGTTTGTAAACCGTGAGTCTTCAACTGCGGCTATTTTGGTTTTGAATTGTCTAGCGGTACTATTTTCCGCACGGAAGCCTTATTGGCTGTCCTGTAAGATTTGGTGTTTTTCTCCGTATGGAGATATTATGGATGTGAATGTGCTTGTGAAGAGTTTATAGATAGTATTGCCTAAGACAGTTGGTCTATGGTTTGAAAGCATAGAGGGGTCACCTTTGTTATACAGTAATACTGTAGAACTAACTTTCCACGAGGCGGGGATTTGTTTTTGTTTGTAGCAATGAGAGAAGAGTAGGCCTAGAAGTTCGTGGATTCTTGGGGGCATAAATTTTTATATGAAGTTTGGAATGCAGTTTAGCCTTGGGGCTTTATTGTTTCCTAGGTTTTTGAGATATGTGTGGTATGGGCTCTATTGAACTAGGTGTGTAGCGGGATTTCTTGTTCACCACATTCATCTATAGTAAAGCTGGCCATGGGTATTTTCTTACCACACATGTACATGTAGGTGGGTGGTCTAGTAATTAGTCGCAAGTAGGTACGATAGGTCTATTATTTTTTGTTTGTTGGTTATATATGTCATTTGCTACGTCTTTAGGGCTAGTTAAGATATTGTTATGTTGGTTGCTAATACAATCTGGCAATGAAGATTCACTGTTTTTGAAGACTCTTCTATTAATTTTTGTTGAGCTAGTTTCATATAATAGTCTGTATCTAGAGATGCCTTTCTAATATTTTCTATGGTATATTTGGTAGTTATTTTTTTGGCTTGTTTGTTAGCCGCTTTTGCAGTTAATGTAATATCATGTAACTATTCATCTAGTGATGTGTGGGGAGGTGGTGGAGGTGGAATTTAGTTGTTTTGAAGATTTAATTAACTTTGGCAAATAGGGTGAGTACGCCATTGTGGGTTGAATTTGGTCATTGAATTGTTTTTCAAATTGTATAATAGGTGGTGAGGTATTGTTTCCATTGTTTAGAGAGTTTTCAAGGTAGATATCCACCAAGGGGGATATTATCTTCATATCTATGTATCATTTGGAGTATGGATGGAGCTTTACAGGTTTTTTTGAGGATTTTCAATATGTTCTTGATGAATCTAGGGTATGAAAAGCTAGGGTATGAAAAGCTTTAGACCACTGAGCTTGAGTGAGTTGTTCATTTGGTTTTAAGGTGTTTGTCAATGTGTCAATTTGTATAGAGTTTTCTTCAATAAACTTGGCTTTAAAATCTTGTGAATTATTTTTTGGTATAAGGTTAAGTATTTGAGTATTGTTATTGTTTGTATTGGGTGTTATATTATGAGGGTATTGTTTGGTATGTGTAGGGAGGTGGTAGGAGTGAGATGAAGGGAAAGTAGCTCCGTAAAACCTGGTGAGGAGGGGTTTCTGGGTGTTATGCGTAAATGCGAGGCACACAACAATGAGGGCTGTTGGGCTCACTGTGAATCCCAGTGTGTATTTCTTTTGTTCCTGAAAGGTACTTCTATGGTGTATAGAGTGTTGGAGGGATTGATAGCTTAGATCTTCTGTTGCAAAGGTTGAATGAAGATGCAATAACCTAGTACTAGTTTGAGAGAGTAGATCTGCTGCGGGGCTCTGTGTTGGCTCAGATCTAGATCTAGACTTTGTATCTTCCATATCCCCTCTCAACAGATCAGATCTAGATTGAGATACCACAACTCCATAGAAATACCGCACACCAAACCCCTCCCCATCCAGGATACAAGCATCTACCAAGAGAAGGATTTATCATCTACACCAAACTCAAGACCAACGCCAAGACACGAGACTTGCTTTCAAAGAACAACGGCCGTCAATCAGTTAAGTTATTTATTGCAATTTTGCACCTTTGTAATGCTTCGATATAGTGTTTGTAGAAATGATACACACACATCAGTGAGTGATGAAACAATAGGATTCATCCCTAACCAATACAAGGTACCAAATAGTAGCATCTGTGTGGCAAGACTAATACCGGAGGACAAGCAACCCCAAGCTCATCACAAGGCAGCGGATCCTCCTCACAGCAACAAGGTCAACAAAATTTACCCCTGTTGCAGCCACTTCTTCATAGCGATGAAGACCAAACCAAGAAAGACAGCAACAATCAAATCAGCAGCAACAACAATGGCCGAATCAGCAGAAGCACCACCAACAAAGCCCCAGAAGAGAAGCCATCGATGGAAATCCGCCCTTGCACCAACGCATACTCCCACGACACCTGCGACACCAACACCACTTCAACATCAACAAGACACGATCAACTCAACCATCATAGACTACCTAATATAAGGCCCAAGAGAAGACGCCACATCTTCTTCCACTAAAGTAAGCACACTAACCTTCCTCTCAAATCTCATACAATCTAAATGCCATGTTAGCAACAGAAAATGCAACTACAGCACTCAAGCAGCAACAGTCCACAAAGAAAACCAAGGGCCTAGACAACAGTAGCTGATAGCGACGACAACAAAAGAACTTGAAGACTCACCAGAACCAAGAAGGAAGGGAGAGCAAACCCCTAGGCAACACACCTCAACAAGCTCTACACACCAAGCATCACAACATCACCATCAACTACAGGCCCAAACACACCAACACCAACACTCAAACAAAACCTCAAGACAACACATAAAACCAAGGTATGAGCACATCCAAGTAAGTGTCCTCACCACCTCATCATTTTTGACCTCCTTCCTTTGCAAGTCTTTACCAGGTGACAGGAACAACGCGAAACGCACACGAAACTACCGCCAATTGCTGTTGCAACGAAACTCTAGCCGCCACAACATTCCCAAAAAAGTCAAATCCATGAAAGATCAAGATCTAAATTCCCACCTACAACATCACAACCGTCAAGATGTATTCAAACGGCACTACGCAGGAGCCGACCCTAAACAACCACATGATAAAAAACATCGACGTTCATCGAACACAACGACATCCACCAAACGGCAACCCACCACAAGGTATATAACGCGCTCCCACCTATCTCTCAAACCCTCTCACTTTGCTCTATTGCGCAGACGCACTCCCTCTGCCCTTGGAAAACAAAGACCCACTCACACAACCAGCGGGGAGAACGCATACATGCGAGGAGACCTGATGGAGGGAGAACGGACACTCGTACAGTTGACGAGGACGCACTGCATCTGTGAAGGACCTCTCTCCTTTATCTTTCAGAATATCTTGCTGTGTGTTTTGATCTTTCGAAAACTAGCTATGGCTAACTTGTTGTTGATGCACTCTCTCAAAATTGCACAAGACCTATGCAACACAGCAGAGCGGATCGGATTAGAAAACAACCCACCCCCAAAGTGCAGAAGAGTTGTAAAGAGACGACAACAAAGACACAAGGCGACGCTGTAGAACGTGCAGAACCAGCAGGAGACCCTACCAGCAGTGCGGACTGCGCATCACACGCCAACGCCGGACGACGACTTAGAACGAGACGTGCACGAGCTAGAAGCCCTCGACAACCACAAGTCGTTGTCCGCATCGCCAACGCCGTCTCAGCTTCAAGCCAAGGCCCCTACGTACCCTTCTCTCTGCAGAAGTTGCCGCCGTGATCAACCCGCCCCGAAACTCATCGCCAGCTCCCGCACCTGCAAAGCAGCAATAGCAGACCACACAGCCTGTGAAGAAGATCAGCAAGGGTTCGGCAAACCAGGAGCCATCATATGCACAAGGCTGGACGTATCATGAGTAAGTAGAGCACTACTGCCTCCAGACAAAGCCCCCGCACTCACAGACAAGCGGACTACAGTGAAGCCAACGCCCAGAGAGCCTCTAGGCGAAGCCCCCGAACCATTAGTCATATGCACCCTGGTGAAGCCGAAGCCAACTGTAGTGCAGCCGCAGCGAACCCTGGAAGAACCAAAGCCAGGCTGCAAAACCCCAACTGAAGCCCAACGAGACTGCAGGAGGAGCTAGGCAAATCCTAAGCCCGCCGCAAACGGAGAAGCCCAACGAAACTGCAGGCGCCGCCTAGTGAACCCTAAGCCCGCCGCCAACAAAGACGCGAACTGGCGGAGACTGAACTCAGGTAGAAGCCCAGCCCAGCCCAGTTCGGAGTCCAAAAGAAGCAGTAGCCGAGCTCGAAGGAGAAACCGTGCCGCTCCCCAGCCTAAAGCACCAATACCGTTGAAGTTTCCAAGACCCGTCTGAAGAGGAGATCAGGGACGCAGATTCCAGATCCCATGCAAAGACCCAAGACGTGAACAGGACGTGCGCAGTACCCTAAACCCAAATCCACTTACTCATGGGGATAATCATGTCAGCTCACCACCTCAACTAGCCAGCCCATGGAGTTCTAATGACAAGAAGAAGAAGGTAAGAGACGCTCAAATCACAACTTGGCTCTACTGCACCCAAGTGAAGACAACATAACCACGTCATAGTTCTTTATCACTCCCTTCACAATCTATTATCTTATGTAACCACTGGGTTTATTATGAAAACCCATGGACATGCACACAATGCTTAATGTTATACATATTTTTTTGGGGAGGTGACCACTTTTATGGCACCTCTCATGGGCGTGTACGTGTAAATATCACTAATCCTCACAGTCTCAACCCTTCTCAATTAGAGTTAAAAGATAGAGGTCTATTAAAATTTTTGCATGACATCTACATTGTTAAAATCTACTCCTTCTTGATCATTCTAACTTCACCAAGCCTTCAATGCATGTTGAGGGGAGAAGTTAAAATCAAGGTGATAAGGGAAAATGCTATAGAAAATCTTCACAATTCTCTTAGTAACATCCCTACTCTTGTTATCTACAGCATGTCTCAACTCCAATCTGCGGCAACCCCTTCCAAGTGTTTGTTTGTTGAAGTACTAGAGGAATACCCATGCACTGTGAATGAAAATGAAAATGCTTTGATCGTTGCAAGTGCCATCCAAAAAAAGGTTAAGGCAACAAGTTTGCTCTACACCAAATACTGGTTAGGCTTCTACACAATGAACATACTGGCTAAGAAAAATGGGAGTCCAAAAATACCTTTGAATGCTTTAGAAGACTTGGTCAAGAATGGTTTAAATAGGAAAGAAGCAGTTGAAAGGATCGAATCAATGCCCTCTTTCCCATACGCCCCCCAAGAAGAATGGCCCTCAAAAAGGGTGGATGGAAAGATTGGCAACCACTTCAACCTTATCCAACTTCCAAGTGAAGTTGAGGTAGATGAAGATGGTTATGCCTTGGATTCCCAAGTTTCAATCCACTTTGAACTTGGTGATCAAATATGGGCAAAAGACGTGGTTTTAGACATGATAAAATCACGACTTAAAGACATGGGAATCCCTATTGGGACTTGCATTGGTGAACCAATAGCCGTCTTTTGCTTTCACCAATCGGAAAATTGGAGTGGAGCTATTAAATTACACCTAAACAACCCGGATGTGGATGCCAAGGGATTATTGCAAGGGACAAGGTCCTTCATTCTCATTTTGAATAAAGAAATCCCATACAAAGGCAAGGTATGCAAGTCATATGATGCCTTGGCTTTCTCACATCTCTTGTCAGTTAAAATATCTGGCCCAAACCTAGCCAACAGAGAAGCATATGACTTGCATGCCGAAATCGTGAGAGATAGTTTTGCTAGGGGATATTAGTTTGAAGTGACAGGGGTAGAAAAAAAAGGATTTTCTGAATTAATATCAGTCAAAACCCTCTCTTCGGAGCAAGCGGCCAAAGTAAAGAATTACAAAATCTCATTCAATAATGAGATCTTTGTGCCAATCTTTGCAACCCGGAAGATGGATGAGGATGAGATTGCAAAAAAGAGTTGTCTAATTTTAATTGCAAAAAACCTCAACAAAACAAAAAATGAAAAAGAACTAGCAGATGGAATCAAGTCCATACTTGGGGAAAAGAATGTCGTAGATACATTCTTCAAACTCGAGCATGGGAGACATGTCGGCACTTGCAATATCGAGTGTCTAAACGCAGCGGTACATAAGAAATTTGTCAAACAAAGTAAAAAATTTCATGGTAAATACATCATGTTTACCCCCCACCCTAAGAGTTTGGACGGTAGCAACAAACCAAATGCTGATGAATTGACAAGATTAGGGTTCACATATGTAAACGCAGCTATAGCTAACGCGGTAATTGCCATGGAAAATGGTCCAAACAAAGGCAATGGTGTCACTCTACAACAACTTCGAAGAGAAACGAAAACCATGAAAGGGGAAATCGTGGAAGAAGCAAGATGTGAGCCGCCAAAACGACTCCCGAGGATAAATGGACCGCACATCAATTGTGTTAGGTTCAACTAGTAGTTGAAGTGGGTAATCCAATAGGATTAACCCATGATTTTTGATCAATATGGCTAAATGGCCTTTCCGTTCACTAATTCCTTAAATAGGAGCCACTCTATGGCGACCACGGATTTTATTAAGTTAACCAAAAAAATAATTAGGAAGGAAAAAATGAAGAGAAGGTTAGAAAAAGGAAGAAAAAAAGAAGAGAAAAAACAAAAACAATAGAAAAGGAAGAAAAGTAAAGTTGTGGGGAAGAAATTACCTCCTACCGAGTCATGGACCGAAATTGGTCATGATGAGGAAATCACGAAGGTAAAAATTAGGAGAAGGAGAGAAACGATGGCGAGGGGAAGAAAAAAAGAAGGAGGTTTAAAAGCCCCTAAAAAAATGGTTGGAAGAGTCCAAAAGGTGGGGCAAACCCCTCGTCGATCACTAGGGAAAATTAGGAATTACCCCAAGCAAGGGGAATTCAATCTAGGTAGATTAATTGATTTTGCAACCTTGGAATTAACTTAATGGCTCACTTATTGGAGATCATGCACACCCATGTGGCATGGGGTCAAGTTTAGATTTAGATATTCCTTGGTTAGTGGGACACCCACTTTTGTTAAATGCAAGGGTGGCACGGAATTAGTTAGTCATAGGTTTATGGCTATTTTTTTGGAAGAAGGTCATTAATGGAAGGAAGCAAAGGCGGCAGGGAACGCCCTTGGGAACGTAGGGGAAGCCAAGGGCTTGGGGGTCACCCCTGGAGAGAGGTTCATTATTCGAAGAGTGTGAGTAGGAAGGGAGTGATGGAATGTAGAAGTGTGGACTTGAGAAGAGCCGGAAGCCCCGGCCAGTGAGTAGTTTTTTTTGGTAGGAGGTAACAAGTTCGGTAGGAACCAGCAGAAGAGGAGCACGATCACGAAGAAGAGAAGACGACCAGCAGAAGAAGAGCACGATCACGAAGAAGAGAAGACGACCAGCAGAAGAGGAGCACGATCACGAAGAAGAGAAGACGACCAGCAGAAGAGGAGCACGATCACGAAGAAGAAGAGACGACCAGCAGAAGAGGAGCACGATCACGGAGAAGAAGAGACGACCAGCAGAAGAGGAGCACGATCACGGAGAAGAAGAGACGACCAGCAGAAGAGGAGCACGATCACGGAGAAGAAGAGACGACCAGCAGAAGAGGAGCACGATCACGAAGAAGAAGAGAAGACGACCAGCAGAAGAGGAGCACGATCACGGAGAAGAAGAGACGACCAGCAGAAGAGGAGCACGATCACGAAGAAGAAGAGACGACCAGCAGAAGAGGAGCACGATCACGAAGAAGAAGAGACGACTAGCAGAAGAGGAGCACGATCACGAAGAAGAAGAGACGCAGGAGGACGACTGAAGCTGGGTCACACAATTGAAGGAAGGAGGGTGAATCGAATCAAACCAGGGAGGCTCTCCTCACCCCCCGGCTAGTAGTTTTGTAGAAACTAAAACCACGCGGAAGCGCTGCCAATTTTTTGCTAGAATTAGGGTTTACTTCACATTCAACTAAACAACCGGATAAATGGTCATTAGTAAGTAAAAGCAGCTGGAGGTTCATTCTTAACAAGGTTGAAGTGGAATACTTGTGTGAATGGATGAGGTATATGCGTGGGAATGTGATGCACGATCTTGAATACACTCATATGTTGAAGGTGCACTGCTGGTCGCTGGCTGTGAGGTCCAGGGTTGAGTCAAATGATCAATTGAATGTTGCCATCATGTTAAGCACAAAAAACTAATAAGAATCAAAAAAACAAACATAAGAATCGGAGTTGAAGCCAAGGAGATAATTAGGATTATAAGTTTGTAGAAAATAGGGAAGCCTGTCTGCTGCCAACTGGTTCCAGGGTCACACCTAAGCCTGAACCTGATCATTAAGGGTCTAATCAAGTTCGGAATGCTGAATTGAACCCATGAGAGTTGAAAACGTTGCATTCGGAGCCCTAGGGCAAAAGTTACACTTGTTCAAAGGTGGGTTCAATTAAAGGGCTGGGGTAAGTCACCACCTCATTAATCAACCACAAGGAACCTAAGTGAACATGAGATGGGTCACCATGCTTGTATGAGTCGTGTATGAATGGGCTGAGGATTGGTTACACAAGGATCTAGGCCCCATATTAGGATCTTGTGTTCAAGATAAGCCACCCTTTAGGGGCGGTTTATTTGGCTCACACAAGACAATATGCGGATATGGTGCAAGCGAACATGGTCAAATCCCTACGAGAGGAAATGTCGACCCTACAAGATGGACAATGTCAAACAACGCTACAACCAACAACAACAACAACAACAACAACAACAACAACAACAACAACAACAACAACAACAACAACAACAACAACAACAACAACAACAACAACAACAACAACAACAACAACAACAACATGGCGGTTAAGTTTCAAGTTAAGTTGTTTTAAGTTTCAAGTTAAGTTGTTTTAGAAATAAACTAGTAAAGTAACCCATGGCGGTTAGAAGAATTAAAAGGATGGTTAGTTATACAAACCGTTAAACTTAGTTGGTTAATTTATTTTATATGGCGGTTGTGACTTTTGAGATCCAGATTTGAAGCGGTGTCAACTAGACCTCCCAACCAGGGATAAGTACATGCTATGAAGAAAGAAGAGCACCACACAACATTGCATTTTTTATTCTGAGTGTCTGAGTCAATGGTAGGATGCTTGAGTAATAGTTCTAATGTACATAGAATTGTTGCAAGTCTGGTTGATGTTCAAATCAAGTTTGATGAATTGTGTTTTGAAAGAATAGTAATAAAATATCCATTATCAAAATGTTGAGTTGAAGGAATATCACCAAATTAAGTAAAGTAATGTCAATTAGACACAGTTAGGTGAGGTACAGATTGGTGAAGTAAAGAGAGAATGTGATTCAAGTCAAGTTGGCTGAAGATGTGATGGAAACCATGGTGACACATGAATGTGGAGTGAATAGAAGAAAAACTATCAAATTGACATTGTTAACTAAAGCACAACACATGTCAAAATAAAGTGTCACAGATGGGAATGAGAGTTATTTTTTAGGGAATTAAATTGTAGTTGAGTCAGTTGTATAATGAAGTAAATTGAGCAATGCATTTTCCCTGTTAACAAATTATTTACTATGCATGGTAGAATAATTTGAATTATGAAAATTAAATTAGAATGATAGCATGTTTAGATGCATCATTGGAAGGCATGGCGGGGAGCATGGCCTTGAAGAGTGTTAAGATGATCTTAGAGAGAGGAGTCTTAGTTAACTGACATCATTGTGTAATTGTGAAATAGAAACCAATTAGATTCTATAGATTAGTAGGCCAAACTAATTTATTTGAAGTCTAATTGAAGGACTGGATATAAAATTAAGAAATTGGACTAATGTATGATTGATGAGAGATTCTTTGAGGATTGATCTCCCTCATTTAAGTGTCAATTCTTGTCGTTGTAATAATTTAGTTTTATTTCTTCTTGTAAGTCCATAAACGGTGTTTACAATTAAGAGAGAATGATATGAGAAAGAAATATATATGTAAATCCATGGTATTATTATTAATATGAAATAGAAACTTGAAAAAGAAACAAGGAAGATGTAGCAGAAGAGAGGAACGGATATTGCTTGAGATAAGTAGATATCTTTATGTGAATGCTTTGAATAGATTTTGATTCAAATATATATATTATAAGCTATATGAAATGGAAAGCATAATGATATTGGATCTTGTCTATTGGACCAAAGCACTGTCTATTTGACGAGGCTATAACCGCCTAAGGGTGATGCCCCTTAATACTGTCAAATTGAATTACCCCATAGCCATTACAAAAATGGGATATAATAAGAGTGAGATCTAGATAACTTATAGTATAGCTTTGGATTTCTTTGGAAGAATACGTTGTGTATTAACAAATTATTTTCTTTGTGATCTACAAGTGACCATTAATTACACTAAAAACGCTAAACGAAAAGACCTTTTTCCGAACCCACATTTTTATGTAGCTTGGAGTTAATTAAAGGATTACAAAATTTAACACTACACTCACCATAAACACAACTACAAATATAACAACATACCCAAACAATGACACACATACTCTCTCTAACAAACACAACCCTAAAAACACAAAAAAGCCGCAAAAACATACACAAAAAAACACCAAATCTACACCTAAAGCTCCTACTACTTTTAGGCGGGGACATAGAAACCAACCCGGGACCAATGCCTAACATACTAAAACAACATCCCACATCACATAAGAAAAACGCCAAAATATACTTTGAACCAAATACCATAAAACCGCAACCGGAATACAAACACATCGCTCAAACATTTGCACCTCTCCTAAAAAACACACATACACTACATCAATTACACAATACTACACACCCAAACATTGTCCAATATATACAACAAAACACACATCCACCATCACACATTCTCTATGCCCTAGTAATCATCACCCATCCAAACATAGACGAATGCAACCACCTCTTAAACCTACAAAACTTGAATATAATTACATGGACTAACACACTATTACGAACCTTATCAAACCTACAAAATCCACCCAAAAGACATATTCATATCCCGCACCCATATACAAAATTCCTTGAAGAAAATCAAAGTATTATAAACCACGGAAACTCAATACATAAAGAATTATACGACTTCTTACATAGCCAAACCATACCGCCTCCATGGGACACAATAGAACTAAAAATTTCCTTACCTCCCTAACAATCTAATTAATGAGACACTAAAATGTTTCACCCCATAACGGAATATACCCATCCATCCCCTCCCCCCATTTTTTCCCTCCACAGAACCAAAACATTAGTACAAACAACGAAAATACAAACATCACTACATGGAATGCGTCATCCCTAAATACTGCTCTTCCCAGCTTACAAGCTTTGACCACATATACAGAAACACCATCGGCCCTCATAGCCATTCAAGAAACAAAAATATCCGCCACAAAATCCACTAAATACATACAAAACATATTTCAAGACTAAAAACTATTTTTAATGACACGCACGCACTAACAAGATGCATTCAACAACGAAGACCATACACACCAGGCTGCGGTGGCCTCCTTACACTAATACACAAAAAATATGCCTTCCCCGGCAACATCAAAAAAATTCCTACTCCAATGCACATATCCCCCTACCTTCAAATAATTAGAATCACCAATCAACCACTACAACCATGGTTAATCTTTCACATGTATATGCCATCCCACCCCAAAGATACTAGATTTATTATAGACATACAAAACACCATTATATCTCAAATGAACTAAAATCCTAGTCACACTTACATGCTATGTGGAGACTTCAATAGAGACATAGCGTTAATTGGTCGACATAATGGAAATCAAAACACCCCCCCTCAAACCATAGATTATCAATGGCGCCACTTCACAAAAAACCTAAACCTCACCTACATAAAGACGGATACACAATACTCTAGACAAGGCGGCTATAACTATAGTGATTGGAGCCTAATGGACGGCTTCTATGAGAATACAAATAATATTACACAATACACTTCTACAACAAATATAGACACTATTCTCAATTCAGATCACTCACCTATACAACTTCACCTCCCAAATAACACATTAATAAGTCATACCCCTATAACCACAAATAATGCCACTAAACGCATACTTAACCCCATCCCAAAAGATAACCTAGAAAAATTCAACTCAAAGTTCTTTGAAGAAAACTCCATGCAAATTGACTCCCTTATGAACATTCTTGAAAATAACAACCAACTCTCTCAAACACAATGGATTGAAACGTGCCACACGTTAGATACACTTACCAATAATATCTCTGATACATTGGAACGAACTTGCATAGCCCAACCAAGGTCCAATACCTTAAATGACAAATTGAACATCACAACAAGGTGGTTATTTACCCTGCAAACTCTCTAAAATATGGAAACAACACCTAGCTACATACCATATAATACGAAAAACTATTAGAATCGTAAAAAATAATCCACAATGGCGTAACCACCCCATATGTAACGAATTACTAAATCTACACCATACCCAAATTCCTGCCCCACCCCCTTGGACCTACCCCATGATACATGGATAAAAGCCATTGCACTAATCGCAAAAAATACGAATATACAAGCGCAAAAAATAACTACAAAATACTCCAAAGATAGTATTAAAAAAACCATCTCAAAATATAGACAATTATATGAAATTAATCGAATGTACATGTGCAGTACGTCAATATCCATGGCACAATTTAGATGGATTCATCTTAGACAAACGAGGCGAATCGGAAATTCCATTACATACATACTTCAAAAGAGCCATATACGACACATGCCTCCGCAACCTCGGAAATAACAAAGCCCCAGGGCCAGACCGGATACCGAACTCAATACTTAAAAACATGCCCCCAAGATTCCATAAGTTACTATTCCTATTCCTCTCTCACTGCTATAAACAAAAACAAATACCAACCTCATGGAAAACAAGTGCAACAATCTTAATATTCAAAAAAGGAGATCCCTCAATACTACCAAATCATAGACCAATTGCACTAGCCAACACAATTTATAAACTCTACAGGAGTACACTTACCTCAATATCATCTTCATATGGTGAAAAGTTTAAAATCCTACACGAGAGCCGAGAAGGATTTAGAGCAAAGAGAAGCACATCTAGACAAATACAAACCATTATAGCAGCACTAGAAGACACACGATTCACAAACCAAGATATATATATTTTATATGTTGACTTCAAAAACGCCTTTGGCTCTATAGACCATGCTCGACTACTAGCGGTAATGACTGATATTGGATATCCAAAAGATACAACTACACTAGTCGGAAATATCTAATCCCAATCATCTACTTACTACACAGGTGAACACTTTGGGAAAACTAAGCCTATCTCCATTCATAGAAGAACAATACAAGGAGACACCCTTAGTCCATATCTATTCATTATATTTCTAGAACCACTACTTTGATGGCTAGAAAAAGGTAACAATGGATACACTTTTGATACATCACAAATCACCATAAACTCCGCCGCATATGCCGATGACCTTGCTACTATAACTAAAAAAATAAAATCATTACAAACACAAATTGATAAAATCGATAGATACTGTAAATGGACTGGTATGGACGTAGGCGTCCCAAAATACGCTGCTACTGGATGCTCAAATAAATCCAAATTGAATCCAATTACTTTTAAAGCCCTAATGCAAGCTGCTAACATCAACTACCGTGGTCAACCAATCCCCATACTACACCAAAACAAATCATATGTATACCTAGGCACAAACCTTGTTCCCTCTCTAAAATGGAAAATCCAAATTCACACTACGACCACAAAACTCATTAAACAATGCAAAGAATTAACAACATGCCCGGCCACCATGAAATAAAAAATTAAAATGGTTGACACCGTAATACGCCCAGGTGTAGCATATAGCTTCTACGTTGTACCATATTCTTTACCAGCTATCAAAAAACTAGATCAAAAGATAATAGCCATACAAAAAACCATTTGCGGTATGCCAAAATGCATGTCAAACGCAATAACCCAACTCCCACACAAATTATTTGGACTTGAAGCTTTCTCCCTCAAAAATGCCTATCTTCGGTGTACAGGAGAACAACTACAAAGTGCTCTAAATGATAAAGGTAGACTTGGAAAAATATATAATGGATTAACTCACTATGTTCTTGCCCAATATGGAGGCGCTGAAAATATACTTAGAATTAAAAAAAACGGATTGCATAAGATCACCAATAAATCGCACTTTTTTCTTACTAAAACACGTAGCTAAAGTTCATCTAAAGAGTACACTGCCAAATTACCTCTTAGATTTAACATCATTGGAAATACTATGGCGTCAAGAAACACAAAACCATAACACACTCAACGCCCAACTCTCCCAAAAACTTTTACAAAAACTCCTATAAAAAAATATCTTCAAATTAAAACAAATTACTTTACCGAACGGCACACACATCATGAATAATGAGGACTTCAAAACCTTCCACTTCACCCCAACCAAATTAATCAAGAGTGCCCTACATGTTGCCAAACAACTTTTTTGCCACCCAACATACCCCACCACATGTGCTATCTATTGCAACATAGATACATACTCCTACACACTCCAAGACCCATTCATCACCATCAACAACAACATCCTCCCAAGAACTACCCTACCACCACTCCACCCCCCCGACCCACCACACCCATACCACCCCCGCCCCCCAACATACATCCCCAAAAATCCCACCATCTACCCAATTAATAACAACATACACCATGAACATATACAAAACACAGATACTAACAATATACATAATACCTATACAAGATATCTGTGTCAATGGCAACACAACAACAATACATTCAATAAATGGCTCCCTCAAAGAAACCTTTTTCCACGGCATGACCGTAACACCTCCACATACAACACCAAAAAATTAAAACAATTCTATCAAAAAATTAAAAATAAATTCTACTCCGAGATCATTCAAGCCCATCATCCCCAAGAACAAATACAAGACTCAAGATCCGTAACCCCACACATAACCATACCACTCATAAACATCTATACAACAGAATGTAACCCCCTAAATGACATTCTCACATCCTTGAACACAATTAAAATAGAGAACAACCAAGCCCATTTATATGAAGAAAATGGCCGACATCTACACACTGTTTCCACTACTAGACTCCAATGGCTATGGAACCAATACAACTTAAAACTACAAACTCCTACAAACATCGTACCAAAAACCCAACCATTTGAAACAGAAATAATTTGGCTATACCAAAGATATAATTATCGCATTCCAAAAAATAATCTCCTCAAAAATGCACAATACACAATACCCACACCCATCCTAGACTCGTTAATCTCATCCTTCAATATCGAAAAAATCATACATCTCCTCCCTCGTAACATGTTCCACCAAATTAAAAAAAATCTTTTCACCCTTTGAAAGAGATAAATTTTTTGGCTCCTTGGGAAAGGCCTTTGACTATAAATGGATTGGTAAGGGAATAGCTCACCCTCACAATGAAGAGGAAACTCAACAAGCGCTACACTGGGCCCGCCTTGCTGCCAAAAATGACCCACACCACACATCTACACTCATTATGACACCGGACAAAAACTGGTACCAAAACTCTAACCAACAATCAAACCCATTCCCAGACTCCCATATCATTGCACTATTTGAAGCAGACTCAATTCCATACAAAGAACCCACTATCCCACCGGAGCTAAAAAAGCCCCAAATTGAACCATCTACACTACAAATAATATGTGTCCACCACCAAAAGCAAACCCTTGGCACCTTAGAACAACTTGCCAAACTCACCTCCATAGCAAATTCTCTAAACATACACTGCCTACATACAAAAATGGACCCAAGAGCAAATGCACAAACCCCCGTAAATAGAAGCAAAAAATCGTCAAAACTAAACTATGTCAATAGTACATTAGACTACCTTGTAATACCTCCACCCCTCCCAAACTACCAAACTCTAACCTCACCAAAATTTGATCTGGCATATAGCTATTACACCGATGGTTTCTTCAAACCACGTGAACAAATTAGCCCGGGAAATTGGCGCAAAGAAAAAGTTGGCTATGGCATATACAATTCTATTAAAGAAATTTAATTAGCCAAAAAGCTACATGGACTACAAAACATCCTTAGAGTAGAGCTTATGGCCATACACAAAACACTACAAATCATCACAATAAAATACAGCAATGAACCCATACACATATTCACTTACTATTTCAATGCACTGTATCTACTAAACACCCAAATTACACACCCTACCCTCCACAATAGCCACCCCGATCAAACTATATTGATGTCAATGGTCCAAATGCTACAAAACCGCACACAAATAACAACCCTTCATAAAGTTAGAGCCCACGCCAATATAGATGGAAACCAACAAGCAGATAAACTAGCAAAAGAAGGCCGCAAAAAATTGCACAAAAATGCTAAAGATCCATACAAACATGCCCATGCTACCCCATACTACTTCCAAAAAGAAGATTGGCCTTCTAAAGAAAATACCCCTGATAAAGGCCCGGTTAGATTCTTGAACAAATACCTCAAGAAACAAGACCTCTATAACAACCTTGACACAATCGCAGGAAACTTCCCTAATATAGAAAAATGGACTGACAACAACAAAATAGGCAATGAAATCTCCACAAATTTTGGGACGAATCCCATCATCTCTGACTCACAAATAACATGCCTCATCAAATTCCGTACCGGACAATTCATGGGAAACGCCCAAAAACAACTCTTCTTTGGAATAGAAGATTTCCATCTATAACATGCCCCATATGTACAATGACTCACAAAAGTTATGGCCACCCTCTATGAACGTGAAAATTAGAAAATATCTTCTAAACTAATGAGAATTAATAGGTAAGATTAGTCATAGAGACCACATTTGCTGTGAGGAACATGTGGTCACAATTTTATAAAAAAAAATTACATTGAAATGAGAAATTAAAAGAACTGTGCAACAACCATGGCCAAGAACTTATGTTGATTTGATATGAAATCATGAAAACACAAACTAAACTTGATCAAAGTGTATGCAATGAACTTGAAAGCTAGTAAGTAGCGGATGGTACATCATCTACAAGTCTACCAACGTGTGTATCCACCCTTAGCTGCAAGAAGATCAACCACCCTTGTTGGCATTGTGCGAATGAGCTTCTCTACATATTCCACTTCAATGTTCTGCCAAACGACTTGGATCTTCTCCGACAAGTCATCTTTGCATGTTGGCAAAGTGCCAGACAACCTTAAGCGTCTATCTACTTCATTCCACAAACGCTCGATGGGATTTAAATCAGGAGATTGCGGTGGCCACTCCAATACGGAAAAATCTTGTCTCCCCAACCATCGTTGCACAAGACCAGATGTGTGCTTCGAGTCATTATCATGGTGGAAGATCACTTGTGCTTCATCAAGATCTTGTCTCCCAATGGTATCCAGCAATTGCGAATCCAAAATGCCAAGATAAACTTGCGAATTCATGATGCCATCAATGCGGTAGAGATTTCCAACACCCGCCCAACTCATGCATCCCCATACCATACGGATGTAGTAGAGATTTCCAACACCACTGACATCCATCTGACCCAAAAACATTGAACTTTGATTCATCTGACCAAATGACATGGCTCCAATCTTCTACTTCACATTCCTTTGAAGCCTTTGCCCATCGTAAACGCTTTTGTCTATGCTTTATAATCAACAATGGTTTCTTCTTCTTCACTCTAGATCCAAGCCCTTGCCGTCGGAAACATCGACGGACAGTCTCGTTACACAAACGAAGACCCTGAGCTCGCAACTTACGACCTACAACTACAACATTTCCTGATTCTGGCTCATTCAACATCCTCACAGCAAGTCTCTCATCACGTATGCTCAGAAGAGGTGGTCTTCCTGATCGTGGACGATTGTGCACCCGTCCATCTTCTTTGTATCGTGCTAGAATGCCGCCAACTCTGCTACGAGGAACGTGAAGATGACCTACTATGAAACGTTGAGAGAATCCTTGCTCACTCAAAGCTATAACTTGTGAATGCTTATAAAAACTAGTTTTCGTCATCTTGATCACTCAAAGTTGTGAAGGCTTGCAACATATGACCTGTAAAAGCTCTCAAAGATCTCTATGCACATAGAAAACACAAGTGAAGCATGAAGCCACCGGAATCAACATGTGTAGTTGGCCACCTTCAAGATTCATTGAACCCCTCCTACAAAAATGCAACACTTGTATCACCCACAGGAAGCCAGTTGCTACTGCAGCACATGATGATGATTCAGCATGCCAAATTTGGAATGAAGATTCATCGTTCTGAATTTTCAGTTGCATGCCAAGTGGCTTCATGCTCACTAGCCAGGAACTTTTGTGAGTCACTGTACTTCCACGGACCCTGACACATGGTTACATGTTTTACTTAAATGTCATAACCACCACATACACTCCCTAATTGTCAAAAGACATAACAAAGCCGTATGGGAAATTCGAAAATTAATCATCTCCCATAACAAAGCGAGATGTTTTATCCTCATGAATGCGGGCACCTTTAATAACAACCCACAAGAAAACAATGTTCCACAATGGCTACTCCCATGTACATGTGAAACTCAAGGATGCCACTACAATGCTAGACTCAAACCGGACATACTCTGCGATAGAGGCCTACCATACAATGACCCCCCACCCGACCACTTAAACCAAGACTACACCATTCAATTCATCGAATTTACATACTGTATTGACAGATTCTCCCCAGAAACAATTGAAAACAAAATCAATAAATACCAACCCCTTATTGATGACATCATTGCCCTTGGATAGAAAGTGGACCCACTTATTGTAATCACTGTCGGCACTCGTGCCACCACCTTTATCCCATCTACAAAAATCCTAGAAGATACCTTCAAAATTCCTATTGATACAATTACATACACTTTCAAAAATATTAACACCATTGCCATACAACATGCTATGTCCATCCTTCTACATAAACAAAAAATTGAAAACAACCAAGCCCTCCCCGATACACAAGACCTCCCGTAAAATTACCCTCTTTCCTTCTTCAAACCTTGACATTGCGAACACACCTTCCTCCCATCTTTCCCTCATCCCCGTTGTTCCCTCCTCTCTCACTTCCTCCCCCCCCCTCTTCTCTCTCCTTCTCTCCCCTCCCTTCATCCTTCCTTGTTACTATTTTGATCGGTTGGTTTTGTGGTTTTTGGCTACTTGTTACATAGTGTCTACCCTCGAGAGGGGGAAGTAGTTCCAGCTCACTAATTCCTTGTCCGGTGGGCATGGTCTTAGTAGTGGTACGAACAGACAATTTATTCACGCCGGCTTCCTTTGGAGACCGGTGTTCTTCTTTTTGGTATATGTAGGTTGATTGGAAAGTATTCAGAGTTGAGAAGAGTTTATGTGTGAGTTGTGGATGTGTAGTTTGTGTGGTTGGGTGTTAGGATGTAAATCCATCTATTAAACTTAGGTCATTGTAGTTTTGGACCCCTTGTCTAGAGTATTGGATATCTGTGGAAATGTATGTAAAATTTAAATTGTCCATGAAGGTGCACCATTTGTGGTCAATAGGTTGTGGTAGGGTGGTATTTGTACCATGTTGTTTGCCAATTATTGCGATATCTCTATTAAAGTCTCCATAGAGCAAATGTATGTGACTTTGATTATTGTTAATTTGGGTGGTAATAGTGTTTTTAATGACATTTATTAATCTAACGTTTTTGAGTTGTGATGGCATGTATATGTGAAATACTAGCCATGGTTGAAGAGGTTGATTGTTAACTTTTATGATTTGTAAATAAGGGGATATATAGTTGGTGTGGGGATTTTGGTGATGTTGTTGGGGAACACAAAGGGCTTATGAATTAACGTGAGGAGGCTGCCACGGCCATGTGTATATGGCATGCGTTGTTGGATACATCTGGTGAATGCATGGATATTGTTAAAGATTAGTTTATAGTTGGGAAAGATTCTTTGCATGTATTTAGTGGATTTTGTGGCTGTAAGTTGAGTCTCTTGAATGACTATGATGGGCCGGAGGTGTATGTGTTTAGGTGGTGAGATTTTGGAGACATGGGAGTGCGGAGTTAAGGGATCATGCGTTCCATGTAGTAATGTATGTATGTCCATTTATGTAGTCATGGTTTAAGTTTTGAAGGGGGGGTGTAGGGGGGGGAGGAGGTGGGTGTATGTATTCTAATATGGATTCAAAACATTTAAGCGCTTCCTTAATTAGATGGGGGGACAAAGCAAAGCTCTAGTAGGGTTGTTTCTTGGGTTGAGGGTGGGTTTTGACTTTGAATGAAGTCATACAAATCTTTGTGTCTTAATTTTTTGTCGTTAATGATATGTTGGTTTTCCTCAAGGAATTTTTCATATAGGTAATAAGTGGCAATGTGTCCTTTTGGTGGATTACGTAGGGCTAGAAATTTATTTAGGAGGAAAATTAGTCCACTGAAGAGTGTTGGGGTTGTGAGGGGCTAGTAGCTGATTACATTCTTTCAAGGAGGGGTGGATGGTAATTATGATGGCATATAAAATGTATGAGGGTGGTGCATGTTTTTTATTTGGATAAATTGGGCTAAGTGCGGAATTAAGGTATTTGTATATGATGTAGTGTATAAGTGTATTTTAGGAGGGGTGCAAATGTACTTGCTATGTGTTGGTGTTCCGGATGGAATTTAATGATGTTTGGGATAAAATACATTTTTGCTCTTTTTGTGTGTTGGAGGATGTGTTTTTAAGATGTTTGGTATTGGGCCGGGGTTCGATTCAACATCCTCTCCAAGCAGTAGTAGGAGTTTGCAATAGATATTTTTGTTTGTGTGTCGTACGTTTTTAATTTCATTTGTGAATATTTTTATATTATTATTCTTTGTATCGTTTTTGTTTGTTGTATTTGATTGATTTCTTTGGAGTTTTTGTCATTTGTGGAGGGTTTTGTTTTGAGGTGTATATTGTGGTTTTTCTTTGATTTTTTTTTCTCTTTTTTTTGTTTTTGTTTTTGTTAGTATTTTTGTTAGTATTTTTGTTTTTGTTAGTATTTTTGTTAGTGTTTTTGTTTTTGTTAGTATTTTTGTTAGTATTTTTGTTTTTTTTAGTATTTGTTTTTTTGTTTTTGTGTTGTTTTGATTTTTGTGCTTGTTGTAGTTTTTGTTTGTAATTTTGTCTTTTCTTTTGTTTTAGTCTTTAGGATGTCTTGATATGTGTCGTTCATATGTGTGGGTGTAATTTTAAGTATTATCTTTTGTGCAATGTTAGTTGTGTGCAAGATATTGGTTGTGAGTAGAGGTTTATTTATAATAATGTGGATTTGTATGTTAGTGGTTTTACTTGTGATTGTGAAGGTAACCGTGTTTTCAATATGTGGTCTTGTGGTTGTTGTGATGTTTATGTTTGAGGTTGGGGTTGATTTTGTTGTATTATTGCTTTGTGTTTTTTTTTTTTTTTGAAGTGTATGTATACTACGGTCTATTTTTGTATTTCTAGGTATTGTAATGTTTATGTTTGTAGTAATGGTTAGATATATTGAGTTGTTTGTATGTGTATTTTTTGTATGTAGAATGCCTTGGCATATGTATTTTGTAGGTGGAATTTTAAATATTATTTTTGTTGTGAAGGGGAACATAATCAGGTTTTTGTTTGCGGTTGGGAATTTATTTATATTAATGTGAGTGTGGGTGTTTGTGGTTTTGTACGTTATTAAAGGCGTATTTGTATACTTTGGATGTGGTAGTATAATTTTTTTGGTGGTTATGTTTATAGGTGAGGTTAGATTTATTGTGTCATTGGGTTGTGGAGTAATTTTGATTTCTATTGTTGTATAAGCTTTGTGGTATTTCATGTTAGTTTGTGTGGTTTTTTGTATAATTATTTGTGTATTTGATTGTGTATCTATTGGTGAATATATGTATGTATTATATGTGTATTTAGTTGTGTATTGGTTTGTGGATTCAATGTTGCATTTTTTTGTCTATTTGTTTGTATATTTGTTTGTATATTTGTTTGTATATTTGTTTGTATATTTGTTTGCATATTTGTTTGTGTATTTTTAACCATATTTGTCTAGGTGTTTGATATTGAATATGTATTGATATTTGTATTTGTATGTGTATTAGTATGTGTATTATTATGTGTATTGGTATGTGTATTGGTATTTGTATCAATATATAGGTATATATATGGTATATATATATGTATAAGTAATTATGTGTATGCATGTCTGTATATATTTGTATTTATACTCAAAGAAAATACAATGGATATAGTAAATATGATGAACGTATCTAAACTTGCAAGATAGGTGGATATTAGTTAGATATATTCTACTATAGAAGTATTTAAGGCAATACCGGTAAGATACTAACCATTTATCCTTGAGGTTGTTTACCTTCACATTTTTGACAGACCATCTTCAAGCATGGGAGGGGGGCTTGGACCCCATAATATTTTGCAACATTGCAAAGGTTACTCCAATGCATTCTTAAATCTTTAACATTTGGTCCTTGAGTTCTTTGAATTCCATAGCCTTTGCATCCGCTACATCCTTGGCCTCTAGCCTCAATAGTTAGTTGTTGGCTTCAAAGGCCGCCGCCAAGTCTTTTGTGGTGATTACATTTGTGGATGCATTGAGTTGAAGGCCTTTATCGTGTTGATAATAGCTTTGTTGACGTTGCCAAAACCAAATCCTACAAGTTGAAATTGGGTGGAGGCTCAACTCCATCAATGCTCCTCCTATGAGGAGCAAAATCAACAAAGTGGGCATCTATGGGAATGGTTTTGCCTAGAAAAGCCCTAGATAAACTATGGGATTTGCGCACACAACATTTGCACTCCCATTGTGACAAACACCGTATCACAATGAAACCAAATAGAGCTAACACTACCAGCATCTAAAACCTTATAGATAGCACTAGAGGTCTCATTAACACTCGTGAGTATAGGGAGTTAAAAGAGTGTAAGGGTGAGGGCGTCCTTCTTGGCCTTCATCTCCTTGGTTATTCTTCTTCCACCAAGAATTTTCTTCGGTTGCATGATTTCTTGATGCGCAGTCACCTGGAGATCTTGTATCTTCTTTATTAGTTGTGAGGTGGTAGACATGATGTAGGCAAAGCCTTCCTCATTTGCCTTCTCTACTCTAGTCACCTCAAAGTCTTATTTTCTCTTGAAGCCCGACTCAAGAATCTCTGTAAAGAGATGATTAGCACTAATACCATGAAGAGTAGGGCTTCAAATTTTCACTGAATGTCCATGATTTTAAAGCGGTTGAAAACCATTGCATAGACATTGTCATATATGATTGGATTAGTGAGAAGCTCAAAATGAATTGCAATTTGAAAATCCAAAGCCAAACATGTGCCTAAGTCAACAAGGATGTTTGTAGGCACTTGCGTGAGTTTGAAATAATTCCACCAAGACCACTTGCTCCTCTTGATTGTGGGTAGAGGAGTTATGGGATGTGCAAGAAGGCTATCCTTGCCTGCCTAATTTTCCCAGCTTCCTTTTTTAAAAATCTTTGGTTACCATGTCCTCAACTGTTTCTTTGTTGAAGAGCTCTTTGAGTCCTTCCTCCACTGCTAGTTCCTCCATCACCAAAAAGCCTAGCCAGAACTTGAAGGCTGAAGCTACTAATTTCAGGGACAAAGATGAGAACTGTACGTTCTTTCCCGTGATCTCCTTAAGCACGGGTTTTTGTTTCTTGCTAGCGGATGTCTCTTCATGTCATTGCTTCTCTGCTAGTTCTCTGTGCATCCTCTTGAGGCTCTCAGCGGGGGACTCAATCTCCATGTAGTCAACGTAGTTGAGGGCTTTCTTCACATTTCTTGTGTCCATTTCTGCACCTACTCGTGCCACCACAACTGTCCAATTTGACAGAGAGGGGATAAGGTGGCTTACTTGGAGTTGGAAAGGTTGCTTGAGTAGGTTCTGAGGTCGTTGGAGGAAGTAGTAAGTTTGTTGTGGGGAGTTGAGGGGTCATTGGGAGAAATTAGAAGGTCGATGGAAGAGATTTGGGGGTCAATAGAGAGGGTGTGAGGGTTGTTGGTGAAGGTTTTGAGGGTTGATAGGGAGGCTGTGGGAGTCGTTGGAGAGGATCGATAGGTCATAGGGACAAGGAGGGAGGTCGGTGGTGTAGAAAGGGGTTGTAGAGGGGCATGGATGATATCCGTTGTAGGAGAGCCTCTCTTCAGTGGCTGCCGCTTGCAGACATGTTTGGACAATGTGGGATTGTGGTGGGCACTAGGATAGAGTGTGGGAGAGTTCTTCTTCTTGAATGCGTTGATTCTGTTGGAAGCAAAGGCTTTAGTTGGATGCAAGGTCTTTTATTGGAAGCAAGGTCTTCGGCCACTGTTGTTGAGTTGGTTGTGGCGCTCCCTCCAAGTGAGGTTCTGGGCTACCACAAAATGACTCTCCGGATTAAAGTGTCTGCAGGTGGTGGGCTCTACATGGATGTGATGGTCACTACATGCCCGTCTTGAGCCCGTGCCTTTAAACAAAAGATTGCATGTCTTGTAGCGATCTCGTACTTGTGGTATTGGTGATCTTGTGCCGGGATTTGTGCGTGTTGTCTTGGAGTGTGTGGTTGTTGTTGGGACAGAGGTAGGGTTTGGATTTGTGCACGAGGATTTGTACATTGGAGTGAGGATTGAGGGACTAGAAGGTCGGGATCAGACATCGGGGAGTTGCTAGTTCTTGGTACACTTCGGGCTGAACATTGTAATGGGAGGTGGGTCTTCCTTGAGGTTTAGTATTGATCGCGGATGCGTAGGAAGTTATCACTATCTCGGAGCAATTGTTGTAGGACTAAATGTTGATGGCTCATTTTTTAGGGATATAGGATTGCAGGCAAGATGCAGATTTTGGGACATGTTCTTTAGATCTGGAGAAAAAATGACTACCCTTCCTCAAAGTATGTGCAAATCCAAATCTAGGGAAATGTTGTTTAATTAGAAGATTAGTGTAAGTGCAAGTTTTGCTATTGGTATGTTTACGTACTATGTGGAGTATTTTATGAGTGAATTGTTGCTCTATAGTGCATGAATAAGGAATATAACCTGAAAGAAAAGAAAAACAAAGGAGTAATTAACAGAGTTTAGAAGGATATAACCTGTTTGGGACGAGTAGTGGCCGTTGTTCACGTGTGCTCAGGCAGTTGGGTATATAGGGGTTGGTGTAGCTCTCGTGCTTGGTCTTGGTGTTACTTTGTGATTTAGTTGTGGTGTTGTACAAGGGATTCGCGACGTCTGGCAATATGCGCTTGTGGCTCAGGGTTGTGGTGTTGGTATGATGATTTGGGGCAGTGTGTATCTGCTGCTCCAACGGATAATTGCAGTGGGTGGGAGCTGTTTAATTTGTGTACACTATTTCCATTGCATGTTGGGGATCTAGATTTGAGAGTAAGCAGCAACCCTTGAATACTATGTTGGTTGTTATAGCCAGAGTAGTATGTAAAGTTGGGGAGTTGTGAAGAATGGTCTATTATAGTATATGGTATTCCGACTTGAAGAGTAGATCTAATTGGTGTGGGGCGGATCCGGACAAGGTTGGGTCTATCTCGGCTTCCAACAACTCAAAGTCCTTGCTCTCAGACTATTCCCTACCAGAACAAACTCTTCTTTATACTAAATTCCACGCAAACAATCATATTTGATTGCTTGGACCCCTTTCCAACACGTTGCGTATGCTAGCCACACTAAAACGTTTGGCAATCTACTCCTTGGAGGGTGCGTTTCCAAGTCCTAGCAGCCCTTAGAAACCTAGAGTGTGCTCAAATGGCTTACTCCTTTGCTGCTCCTTCACCTACAATCATAGAGCTCACTCTCTATCTGCCATCATGTCGTTTCTCGAACTTGTAGCAGATTTAAATTGCCCAACAACTTTGTAAATGTTGTAAGGAATTGAGCAATCACATTCAATGCAAAAGTATCAAATTGTTCCTTTGATAGTTGCTCCATTCCATTATGTTATAACCGATGTCCAAAATCGCCCCATGAACTTTTATAAAATTGCTCTCATAGTTATTGTGGGTCTATGGGTGGTCCTTTGTCAAGATGGTTACAAAAAGCAGATGGAGCTAAGCGCCTAACTACATCACTACACCTTCACAAAGACATTGCTTCCACTCTTCATCGTTCTCATAAAGTCCATGCGCAATGCATGCAGGTTTAAAAGTGGCAAAGACAACAACATCAAAATTAAGTAGGTCTCGAAAATTGTTGCGCCTTTCACCACGTCAAAAGTGTCCGAAGAGAGTGATATGTTGCTTGGTGCACGGGGCTTGTGGCACATAAAATCCAAGCGCACTTTGCATGGAGCATAATGAATGTACAAAGTGGTAGACCAACCCGCATAGACCTGAATCTCACTATTCAATTTATTGAATTCTAATATTCTAATGATAGATTCTCACCAGAAGCTATTGTAAACAACATAAATAAATACCAACCACTCCTCAATGATATTCAAGCACTCGGATGGAAAGTAGACCCCCTCATTGTCATCACCGTGGGTGCTAGAGCCACCACCTTTATCCCCTCAATGACAACCCTCAAAGAAACATTCAAAATCCCTATGACCTCAATCAAGACCATCTTTACAAATATTAATACTATTGCAATCCAACATGCCATGTCCATATTCTCACACAAAAGGAAACTCGAAAACAACCAATCCATCCAAGATATGCTAGACCCCCCATGAAAACCTACTACACTCTTCATTGTATCAGCCTCCTTAGCATCTTTGGTTCTTTGTTCTTTGTTACTTGCCACGTGGTACATAGTGTCTAGTATCCTTGAGAGAGGGAAGTAGTTCTATACTACTAACCCATGTCCGTGGATATGGACTTAGTGGTGGTACGAACAAACACTTTATTCACGCCTCTCCACTCCGAGAATCGGAGTTCTTCTTCTTCTACCAAACGGTGCACTTGCAACTTTGCCAAAGAAACATGTGCGGGTAGAAATTACTATTCACTATACAAGAACAAAGATGATGGACGTTCTTTGTTGACAACAAAAGTCATGAAATTGACAAGTGTTGAATTGTACCATGCAACCTATGTTTAGCGTCAAAGTACAACGTGCATATTAACAATGAGGTATGCTTTTTGCTATTTGAAGGTCAACTTAATAACTCATTGATCATTTTTACGAGCAGATATGTTTGCCGATCACACTTATATCTGCATCATGGCAGCCGCTGACCTTTTTTGCACTGACCTTTTTTGCGCCAACCTTGTCTGCTCTGGACTTATTGTAGCTTTGACGGTCTTGTCATCGCATAGTTAACAAATGGAGTTCTAGGTCCACTCTCGGTTGCTATGTCAATCGTTGACAAATACTTATGAAAAGTTGTGTGAATGGATTGTGCTTCTGTAACATGTTTTGGAGCGACTCCATTGTATTGTGGTCAAAATTCACAAAATTTGTCATTTTACCATTTAGAATGCCATAGTTATCGCAATATACAAGTGCGCAAACTCTTCATTCTTCCCTTTTGTTGGCAAGAGGTTGTCCATTCTATAATACAACACACCTTCAACTTGCTAGGTGTAGTTTTTGCCTTGGGCAAATCGCTAAGTAATAATTGCTCCTAGAGGTATAAATGTCAAAGAGATGTTGTACACTCGAATGCATTCTAGGAAGACCTTTGCTTCTTGTGTGTCTCCTTGTAGTATGCGCTACAACGGCCGAGGAGGCGCCAGTATTGGTGAAAACTCAACTTTTCCTTGATCACAATCTATAGTATAATGTAGATTGGCTTTTAGTGAACCTCATCCGATTATGTGTTCTTCCGGCCAATGAAAAGCGCAATAGGGGTCGCAACAGATATTTATTGGTTGAGGTACATGTCGAATGTTGTCACTTACATCATCAACCACATGACGTGCCAATGGCAGAGTTGGAAGACTCTTGCAATGTAGTGCATTGTCTACTTCACCTTTGACACTTGTTTGTTTGGCTTGTCATTCTCAGGCTTGCTGACTTCTCTAAGTTTTACTCCTAAAGAACCATTTGTACCTATAAGGTACAAAATGATTTTCGGCAAGTTTCTAAAAATCCAATTTTGAAGATAACTTCTTGAAATTTTTAGTGATAATAAAAATATAGGTTATCTTTGCGTAGAATTTTTTCTTTCATTTATTAATGAGTATATTCATTAAATCAAATGAAGAAATGTCTATTCAATACTGGGATTTTGGTGAACAATTTACTAAGGTGGACCATAAAAATAGAGACATGAAAATAAATAATAGTTACACATATATTTAATTAAATAATAAATTAAAATAAACAATATACAAATATATTTATTACTAAAAATATATATAATTAAATTAAACGTATATTATATTTTTAAATGTAGTTTAATATCTCCAATTTCACATCTGTAAAAATTGTTGTAATAGATGTTTCTATCAACCTAGTTTTGTTGTTGTATGTTCCACCAAAACCACCTATATATTGCCTACCTAGGTACGATGTTGCAAGATTAATTGAAGCTACATTTTTTTATTTTCAACCATAGAATCTTTAAGTTGAATACTACAACAAGACACTCAAATTTTTTGGAAAAAACATTGTTTACAGAAATTGCCAGATACATGTATTTAAAGACTGCAATATGTTATTTCTTTCTTGCACAGACATGGGCACCATACCTTGTCTCAAACTTATGGCATAATTTTTCCAATACACATTGCATGAAAATTATGGATCTATGTTGAGCCATTGAAATTACCCTGAAAGTCACCAATATACACAAGATATTCACCCCGAATCTTATGGCCTTGTGTAAGTAACTGGGACCATATGCACACGGTGACTTGGTTTGGAAAAGGTGTAAGGAAACTATTAGTCAACTCTTTGAGAACTTAACCCTAGAACGTTGAAGCGGACACAAAGTGTCCGATGAATGAATTTGAGATCTGACACTGGACGATAGACAACGTTTTCTCATCCAAAATCATCTTCCCAACTTCCTCCATGGCTGAGACTGTGAGTGCATGCAGAAGATTTTTGTACACCTCCCGAGGAGCTTATTTTTGTTGGTTTATAGAAGAAGATGCCTCATAAATGGACAATCGTGGCCCATGTGCGGTCTTGGGTACAACATGACCTGAGAAAAAAATTTGAATGGGCATACAAGGTCAGAGTTCCAAGTACGTGAAAAAACCAGTGTTTCGGGCTATGAAAAAATTTATTTTTGTTTTGGGCAGTTTGCCATGTCATACGGAGCCTTCGTAGAGGATGGATGAATAGTGCATTGGCGGAATCAAACAGCCTCGTGGGCAAGCCAAAGAATGATCCCCTGGGCAGTACGTACTATAGAGCAAGGCGGACTCCTGCAGAGATTTTCCTGCCCGTATTGCCCATCAACTAGAAATTAGGAAGTATGCCCTGATTTTGGATTCCATACACAATTGCATAAGAGAGAGTGCATTATTGGGAGTTAGTTTGTTTTAGAGCATGTAGAGCTTGCAATCGCGGTACTGAGATGCTGTAAACTCATAACATACAAATGTGTTTTATGACCGATTTCAGCAAATATTGCAAATCGTTGTATTCACAGGCTAGATTTACAAGGTCACTTGTACGAAAATACTTGTGTAGTAGAAGTTCCAATGTTGTTTTCCTTGTAAGTTACACCTACAGCTTGAAGAAATTCTAGACACGGTAACCAATCCAAGTCAAAACCATACATGAATGCAGATTTTCTGATGCTGCCCTTATTCTGAGAATATCACCTGCCGTCCTCATCTCACAGAAATCGACGTTGTTCCGGCAAACACTGAATCAGTTTTGCACTCTCCGAGAATGGTAACTGCTATTAGTACCTCGTGCATCATGAGTTCACTGGAAAAAGTCTCTCTTGATGCGCTGATTCTCACCTTTCCAGCATGCCCACGGTAATAGGCATGAAGGCCCTCATCATCCACGGTGGTGGGCTCCGACGTTCTAGGGTTAAGGGGGAGCTTTAGCTTGCATGGGATATGGCCCAAGAGCATTGACAACCAAGCATTTCATTAGTGCAGAAAAAAGGGAGCATAATATCTCTCATGCTCTCTTTCTTTCCATATTTAAATCTCACCGTATCTAGCATCATTTCCATATTGACTCGCCTCTGTGGTACACACTTTCAGGGAAACCCTATTGGAATTAAAAAATTACAATGAATAGAGGTGATTAGGATAAGGAAGATGGATTCTCATACCTCATTTTTGTTTATACCTACAATACCGTGATACCAAGTTAAAACACCTCAAATTTAGAAATTAAATAAATGGCATAAATCTATGAAGTACACGTGGAGATATCTACACTGACAATAAATAAACTACCATTCTTTAAGATCACCTAAAATATTCTTGTTATAGATATATTATATGATCATAAAATCCGCTTACTGCCGGCAGTTGAATCAAAGGAAAGTTCCGGTTCACTCAAGTGCTGTATGCTCTCAAGATACATCACAAGATACACGACTTGAATATTTACACAGATAATGAAGAGAAATTCCTAACTGAAGTCCAGTTGTGCACACCTGAGACAACGAACATTGCCGAATCCATATCTTTATGAGAGTCAACTGTTATGCGTTATCCAGAATCCCATGCGTCGTCAGTTACGACATACAACATTCCTTCAGCAAATTACTAGTCAATATACATTGATGTGAAAGCAGTCAAAGATGAGAGGCTCAGAGAATGGAAAAATATACTACTTAAGTGCCGTACCCAAATGAAACGGCGATCCTGTATCGCCATGAACTACAGTGATTTCGTCATTATAACGTCTCCAGGAGCATTTGAATTAGCTAAGTTACGAAAGTAACCTAGCTTATCAAACTCCCAAAAACCGATTTGAAATTGACAAACTAATGTGAGTGAGCAGTCGCACACATCCACAGATACTGACAGAATTAAACTTCCGCAACTCCCAATCTGAAGTGCTGACCTAAATATATCGCTGACGATAATCGGCGAATCTGAAATGCCGACTAAGGAAAACATATGACAGATCGTTGACGATAACCGGTGAATGCAATCTGAGCTTGGACAAGCGTGTACCTGCTTGATTACCGTAGTTTAATTACGTGGTTGAATGCTGAAGCAGTTCATGCAAAGCTAAACATGTCCAAATGGATACACCAACGGTGAGTAATCCGGCGACCACATGTGGTCCTTGATGTACTTCATCAACTTCTCCTGCAAAAGAGAAGACAGAAAGAGAATTAGTATCAGTCCACGAAATCTTACAACTTGGATTTTGTTAGAGTGAACTGCCGCTACACATTCTATCATGATGACCATTTTTGTCCTCAGTTGAAACTCTGCTTTTCTACAGTCAGAAACGCACATCATCGTCACATATACGCCTGAGCTCTTTGAAGTCGATATTCCTGTATCCTTCAGCAATATCCTCCTGAACTGCCTCTTTCACTATTGCTGCTGCCACACGAGCTGTAATCTCCCGAATCCTGTTCAGGTGCACAAAGAATCACCACTAAGAAAGCAGACTAAAATATGATTGCAAAGCTATAAGAGGGCTATCTGTGATTTAACCAAATTTCTCGCCGCTACGCCCTAGAGAGCTTAAATGAATCAATGTCGACAAATTACCTGGAAATAGAGCTAGTCTACAACTCAACTGCATGAATAACCCAGTTCAAATGCCAAATGGTTTTTGCCAAATATTCAAAATCCAACATATGAGCGACAGCACGTACATCTTAAGAAGCATGAGATGCACAAACTGCTGAAAACATCTTGTAGCATTGGGAAGGTAAACTTACATAGGAACAGGTGGAAAAATGATCCCTTCTTGCAATTGCTCTTCAGTCATGATAGCAGCAAGCCTATCCACATTCCCACATGTAATTTTAAACGTCAAAAAAAGAAACCCTTTGACACATTACTAGCAATTTTCCTCAACAGGTAATTCAAAAGTTTAGTTCAAACTCGCTGTGTTTATTCAGTAAAAATTTATATGAAATAGGAGAATTTGTAGTCAATTAAGCGGCTAGAGTGGTAGTTTTCTAGAGTATAGTTATTCAGCATTCAACCGAGAATACTTGACAAGCAATTTGCAACTACTTCTTAAGAGAGGTCTTGCAGCAGTCACAAAGCACTACTAGCCACCCTTCCATACATAGATCTCTAAACAAACGACAATCAGCATCATGAAATAAGAGTTGGACAACAGGAATTGGAACTTCGGGCTTACTCCTCTGCAGCCGCGTGCAGCATACCATCAGAGACATGGCGAGCACCCGACATAAGTGTACCCAAACCAATTCTGCAAAACATTATCAAACCACGCACGTTCACATTCAAATAAACTTAGCAGTTAATGTCGAGGTAAAGAAACGTGGAAAGACTGACACTGTAAAGTGCTGGAAGTCAGTAATCCAGAAAGACAAGATGGACGGAGAAGTTAACACAATCCTCATGATGGTCACGTTAAAACGATGCTCGGTACTAGCTTTACGTTCATGGAAAACCATCAGATAGAAAATTTACCCTGGAAAGAAGTACATATTGTTGCCCTGGTTCGAGTGACCTATTTTACCACCTCCTGCGCATCAACATGTCATGTTTTTCATTAAAAGTACAGAAATGCGAATTCAAACCACATGGTGCTGATCAACATGCATATGTACATACAAAATGAAGCAAGGTTTTACACGAGAAATGTCGCACCAAGATCAACATCTCGGAACGGACTCCCACTGGCGAAGATAATGTTAGGTCCAGCATACTGAAACGCTTCCTTTGCTGTGCACTCAGCTGCAAAAACCATCCAAGAAAAACACCAATTCAGACCTTAAGCGAAATTCGACACCTGTGCAATTATTTACAAGATCTTGTAAGACAAAGAAAGATAAGCAATCGTGTAAGAGTAGATTGACGATCTCTAAGTTATCAAATATACCATTCGAAGTAGGATTTGATAGAGGGAAAATAGCTGGTCTTGCGGAGCTTGATTCTTTCATAGCCTCCAAAACCTGCATATGTTATAAATAAGAGATTGAATGATTCATATCAACCCCGTGATCTAACAACAAGAAAGTTAACAAAGGTAATCCAACTAATACTCTCACTACCTAATACTTTAGGTAACATACATGCTCGTTAACTTGCAGCGAATATCCATGCCATCCATATTCACAACTTACAATGCAAAGAGCATACCTGCTGGGTGAAAAGGCCCCCAACTCCAGAAAGTCCTAAAAGGACATCAGGTTTCACAGCTTTAACCTGAAAGAAATATAGCACGCATATTATTCTGAAATGTGTTCTCTCACCCCATGTAAGACTTGGACATACTCCAAGCTCAATTAAGTCCCTAAAAAATTGTCCTAAAGATCTGTCATTTTTCACAAAGGCCTTTGCTTTAGGCGTTCCCATGGATGTGCCCAGTGCCATAGATCACTCTAGGCAGGATATAAAACTAAAAATTGAGTTAGACTGGACTTCGTGCCCAAAAGAGCCAAACGCAAAATGAAGATGAAGGTAACTTATGTGACCATATTGATGACTTACCACTTCCAAAAGCGTTGCCCCGTCTTTCAAGCTCTCGCATCCTTCAGACTCTTCAATTTCCCTGGCATATTGTTCTGCGTCGGCACTCAAACCATCACGTGCTTTTGTAAGTAAGCCCTGCACAAAAATGATGTAGGGTGCGTGTAAGCAAATATGCACAACCTACTTGAAATGCTGATTGATGAGCAACGATTCTTAATTTAGCGCTCAGACAAACATTCACTTGGAATATCCGCTCGCCATCATGATAAAGAATTCAAATGAGAAAGCAATTTTGCAAAACTGTTTGGTAATCCAACTACAACAGGATTTTGCGAAGGAATAGCAATGTCAGACTCTTACATCCTTATCAAGGATCCAAAATTGATCGATAGCTTTTTTGTGCGTCTCTTTCGTGTGGCCCCCAAGCAACCTCTGCATCGCGCTCTTAACCATATTCACCACCCCGAGACCAGCACTGCAAAGAGAACACACGAAATAAATAAAGTAATTTACACAGCAGATTATGAAGCAGACAGAAACTGGCGAACGCCTTAGAAAGATTGCACTAAAATGCTAGTGTAATTAGAGCTCTATTCAAAGATGAGGAGAACGAGAAGCGTCATTTTCGTTTTCGGACAGTGTACCTTCCAGCACCAACGACAACGATTTTCTGCTTGACCAGATCTTCCATGGGCTTACCCATCGCTCGCACTGCTCCAAGCAAACCACCAAGGGCTACTCCGGCAGTTCCCTAATTAAAAGTAACAGTAACACATAGTTATATAACTCATGAAAGGGGAAAAAAGTTGTTTCAAGATACATTCGAACACGATTGAAGACTCTGTCATCACTGCTTTCAAGTAGGCTCACGATGCCACCCTTTCAAATCCCTTCTCAAATGATGAAAGACTCAAACAGAAAAGATTGGAAAATAAAGTACCTGAACATCATCGTTGAAACAGCGATAGTGATTGCGGTACCTCTGCAGCAACTTGAAAGCCCACTTATTTTGGAAGTCCTCAAACTGTCACAAACCATCGATGCCATAAGAATGTGCGTTGACCACTGAAAGACTGAATGTTACAGTTTCAAGTGATTCTAATAGACAAATTTGAGTGGTGAAAACGTCTCAGTTGAGACCACGCTCGCCACTACCTATACATGAATCATTGAGGTCTAACTGAAGAATAATAAAAGCATTAACCGTACTACATGCGTTGTTACCAATTGCAAATTCTAACCCAAAGGCTCCCTCCTCTGAAAACCCGTACCTGGACAATTACATGGGGCCAACGAGTGAAACATGCCTCCATGAATTCATCAATAAGAGAGATATACTCATCTCCCTCTATCCTGGGATGTTGGAGTCCCATATCTGTAAAACACGAATACTCACATTAATTTTCACTGAAAGAAGCAGTTAGACTGTCGGATGAAGAATCATAATTGTTAAATTAAGGACGACATTCGGAAAATGCACAAAATGGTGACATGCAGAGATGGCTTACACTGCGGGTTCTCAAGTAGAGCCTGGTTGTTGGTGCCCACATCAATCATCACTGGTAAGACCTGCACAGATATTGGGAAGATAAGTTGTTGGGAAGATAAGTTATTGGGAAGATCAAGTGAGAGCAAGCAGGTCGTCACTCCAGCGACTGAGTGATTTGGGAAAGAAGCAGGTGGAACGAGTTGGTGACAGTTTACAATCAGATAAGTAGGTTCCAGCTCAAATGGTGTGAAGTAATATACTGACGGCACCCCAGAACCGAATAGAAAACTGATGGGCTCCGGCACTTTAGCCCAAGGCCTATGATTGAACAGATACGTTTCCAGCTGTCTGTTCCGTGCTTCGCAGTCGTTGCTCTATTTCAAATCTTCCGTACTTCTTTCAATATCTAAAGAATGCTGAATGACAGATATACGATCAACAGTGTCCTCAAAGAAATGCACCCGTTGCAAATTACTTACACGCTGGGGATTGATGCCTGCTGCTGCAACATAAAGATCGAGCTTTCCAATAGGTATTCCAATGCCCTGCACTCCCAAATCGCCTAAACCGAGAATACGGCTGCCATCTGTAACTACAATCATGTCCACCTGTTTGATATAGAAGTGCAATGAAATCGTCAGAGCTTATCAAACACACCTCGGCATAAACTAACAGTCTAGAATAATCCACTAACATCTAAATATATTAAAAACACAGATTTAAGCCTCCAATGGGAACGTGAGCACATCAATGCAGTGCATGAAGAACAGTAAACAGGAAACTAGGATTTGAATTGCGTTCAAGCAAGACATCCTTCTCCACACTCCAATAATATTAAAAAACAAGAATAAGTTGAAGACCTCGGACGAAGGCCAGTTGTACACTAGCGACATCATTTCGCTCCGATCCCTTGCGGTGAAATACATCCCCCGGGGCCGTCTGTAAAGACCACTGTAACGTTGACACACCAATCCGATGGTTGGGGTGTAGATTATAGGAGCAAATGATTCAATATTGTTGATCAGGACCTGCACTTAACAGAATCGTTTTCACACAGTTAGCAGGTGACCATGTTGCTAGCCTTGTGAACAAAATTAAATAAGACTAAAAAAAGAATAATGCTTGATAAGTAGGAGAAGCTAACCCTGTAATATAAAGTCTCATTTCTGTCGTGTAACCGATTAAGGATACGCCATTTTGCAAGTGCAGTCATATCTTCAGCTCCATCTTTCGTATGTTTCTCCAAGGATCGGAAGTTCCCCACTGAAAGCATCTCAAAAGGCCAAGCGTTAGATTCGCAAGTCATCTACCAAAGGACGCACAAAGTGCTGAGACGGAATGAAAAAAACATGGAAGGAAATAGAAGTATAGACCACTTACTAAATCGGTCATATTGCTGGTCGAAGGACATAATCCTTGGTGGCAACAAGCCACGCAGACCAAGTCGATCTCTTTCAGCAAGTGTATAAGCAGTACCCTGACATCCCGTTACAGCAGCAGTAAGATTTCAACACACACAAGGAAAGCAGCTTCTAACTAGTCATCTATCTGGTTCACAAGAAAGTTCCTCAAATTCAAGCAACTTGACCCGTCCGAAATTACATTGATAATTAAAGCATTTCTGGCCCTATCACGGCTTTGCACGGTGCTAAACTTCCTACAAACACAACACCGACTCGGATTCTTGACTAGTATCGTCAAAATTGTAGATCAGTCTGGAAACCTTATCCCAAGATCATGGCCAGTAGTACTTCTTAAACAGACCTGCTCTTCTACACAAAGCCAGCTAAACAGTAGAGCAAGGAGCACCTTGTTGAACCAGGGATCGTGCAGAATGTCTGTGCTGCGCTTGTGTACAATAGTGGGTCGCTTCACGCCCTTGTGAAGAGAGCGCCGACCAACGTCAACGGTCGGAGACCATATCCATTGCTGCAAAGCTCGCGCTACAACCTTACGGAGCTCACTCTTCTGCAAAGATTGAGCCATAGCTCCTCGCAATGCCCGCCAATCACTAATACGTTTCTAACGTCACAACCTTGCACACACGAACAAACTGAAGTCAGACACTAGTATATCAGTCATTACACCAATAACACTAAAATACTCTGCGAACAAAGCTTTGTTTCACCGATGGAAGGCTCCTAGAATACTCTAAGCCTAAGCCTCACCGACAATAAACCACTGTTCCCGACGCCAATGCACGAACACAACATTTGAACCACGCACACCTAACAGCTCGCCTGACGAAAACTGAGCACTGAGCTAGAAACATTATCAATTACATCCCCTTGCACTGGCTCTTAACACAAACATTACTACAAACTCCAACAAACCTGACAAATACGAACGCCACACGCTGCTCTCAACGAACCACTTAAGCTCTCACAAACCTCTCCTGAATTCCAGCCAGCAACCTCACCACAGAAAAAAAGTTTTAAAGTAATATTTTTTTTTAAAAAAGCAGAGTACTCTGTACCAGATCCACCAGCACAAAACAACGACACTGCCCATGTCCAACAATCCTCACCAAAACTACCGCAAACCAAACAACAGCGAGCTCAACACAAACATACCAACCCTCACGCACTCCTAAACAACAAATCTTCACAAAACTCTCGCAAAAATCCGAAAAGCGCAACACATTACCCCCTGGAAAACCGATCCTCACGAAAAAAACGACCACAAACCTGTCGATCGCCTCGCCACCGCGATCCTAACACTCTCTCCCTCTCCCTCTCCAGTTCTCTAGCTCTCTAACCTCAAAATTGCACCATACGATCCGCGCTTCAATCCCTACAACCTCACCGCTCGTGTTGCCTCATCCCCGCCCTCACTCCACTGAATCGCGGCAATGGAAGCTTGTGTATGATCCCTCACACAGCAACAACAACGCAGACGCTCACACGGCCTCTCCTTCTCGATTATGAAATTGCGGGCAGTGCAGCAAATTTATTGAAGCGGGGCACGATGATCTACTGAAGCTTGTGCGGGCAGCCCCGAGACGCAGTGCGCGAGCTGCTTCAAGGTCTTCGCGTGCTGACGTCGACTCTGACATAGCATCGGGGCTGGGTCTGAAAGTCTGAAACGAGTACGGCGGCGCGATATCTCCGCGTGAGGGCGAGCTGGGGGATATCTATGTGTGGAGTAGATTTGAGGGGATGGAATGTACGGGGGTGGTAGATCGGAAGTATGGACTGGGTCGTTTTGGACTTGGTGTTGGTCAAATAGAGTGGACTGGTGGATGGGTGTTGCTCTTTTTGAAGAAGTGCTGCTACTGGGCACTGATGGAGAAGAATGGGTAAGGCAATCAGACTCTCTAAATTCTCCAATATGAGTCAATGGAATCAAAAAGTGAGTTAGTGGTTTCCTAAGAAGTCATCACTGCATACATTTCTGTATCGATGTGGGTGGTGAGATACAGCACTCAGTTGATGGATAAGGAGGACAGTGGCCAGGGGAGGACCTGGTCGTTTGAGATTGAAATAACAGTACAACAGACTACAAGGCATGGAACGATTGAGACGGGATCGGGAATTGAAAATCCTCTCTGCTTAGTATGACATGTGGGAGTGAAGTTCTGGCGAAAATCCAGAAATTTCAACACGGCGGGTGAGAAGTGCAACAAACCCGAGACGGTAGACACCTCCAGGAGAAAAATCTGGACTACACCTACTTCTTCGCGTACGAGATCATCATGGCGTGAGTTTGAGACACTTTGAAGTTCTGGAGTGCTTGAAGGCCAAGAGTTGCTTGCATCTCGTCCCCGTACTCAACAAAAGCGATTCCCGGTTTTGCCTCGATCATGCGAACCTCCTTAAACCCTGGGAACTGTTGGAACAGCGTCTGAAGGGCCATGCTATCAGCGTCATGAGGCAAGTTCTGCACAAACAGGATGTTATTGGGCGGTGCAGGAGCCTCGGGCACCAAAGGTCTGGGAGGCTGGTAATGCTGTGCGCCCTGCAAAAAAAACAGAGTGACGGGTAACAATAAGTTAGCAACGGGTACACAAATGAAGTCCTACAATGTGTTCTCTTATCGATCACATACTACAAGAACAACGAAAAGGGACACCATCCTGAATCAACAGCGATTCTAGCACAGATTGCTAAATTTATGTCCCAAGAACTTTTCTTTGCATGAAGGGTAGGTGAGCTTACCCCATAAGGTGGTGGATAAGCGGAAGAGGGTGGTGCAGATGGTGCGTCTGCATGATGCTCACGGCGCTTCCTTTCAGCTGTAAAACAGCACCACGAGAATCAGCCGACGTCGCAAATTCCACGTAACTGGTGCAACATGGGGGAAAAAAACGGGACAGGAACATCGAAAACATATGAACAGAATGGGAGGTGCGAAAATGAGGGAGAATTAATACCCTTCTCTTCTTGTTTCTTCCTCTTTTCCTTGGGGACAAATGTTCCGTTGGCCTTGGTGATTGCGTCAGACTGCGTCCTCGCATATTGTATTTTCTGGTTGATATTTTAAAACAGACATCAAAATGTTTCAGTACATCTTCCAAATCAATAACCTGTTTATCATTAGTCTGGCTGAGAGCAATTCGAATCACAAACAAGAAAATCTACCCCAAACGATGGGACATTTCGAACACATTCACCTCTCAGCGAATCAGCCATCTCAAAGGGGGCTACAAATGCAACATCACTAGCATCGTAAGAAAGAGAGCCTGCTACACATCTAACGGTTTAGCTAAAATGGAAGTAATACGCAATAGGCGCAGGATGTCCACATAAGACTACAAATCGCTCGAGAACTGGCCACCACAACATGCCAAATGCAGCAGACAATTTTATCGCAGGTGGAGTAATGCCTGAAAGAAGGTACGCACCATGCCCTTGTCATAGAATGGGAACCCCTGCATCTGCCGGAGAGCACTAGTTGCTGAAGCTATATCATCGAAGACCACCCATGCTTGTCCCCGGAGTTTCAAGGTTTTGCATGCAACAATGTCCAGAATTTTGCCGAACTGAGAGAACACTGCATAAAGTGACTTCTTCAATTCTGCACAAGTATCAAAGTTCAGAATGTTAAAAAATTGGCCCACACTCGTTTCAAACTCCTCAGATCATAAACTATCCATCGTACTGCAAGTTCATTCCGGGAACGTCATTAAAACGTAAACATGGAGAACATCATCACCGACGTACGGTGAAACATCCGCAGCAATTGGACACAAGGAACACAGACAACGAAACTACCGCTAAAAACTACTTCATCAGACTTCCTCGTTGCAAAGCAGATGCATAAATAGATATTTCGAACACTAGAAAAATATATGGCGTATCGACCAATCATACATAGCATGGATGCTGAAACCCTAAACCAGAGGAAGAAATACTGCGGTTCAAAACTCCGACAAAGAATACTTCATTGACATGCTTGGCATTAAAAATAAACCGTAAGACGTCTCCACAGAGCCTTCCACGGCACACTAACAAATTCAGCTTCCTATCATAATAACGAAATAGCAAGTGCTGGTTTACTTCTCTTATGTATTATCTCTCAGAAAACCAAACTCTACTCCTGCACCATTTTCCGCCTGCAACCAATACACAAACCAGCTCGCACTAACGCCCGTCTACAACAAGCTCCTCCCAAGCAAACCAAATCTGAAGCCTAAACTATGCGCGACCAACTGAACATTCAACGACGCTCCCCTACACCTTCAAAACCCTCGCAGTCTCCAACAAAAATCGTCAGCAACCTGCTCCCACTCTATCACAAACCAAAACCTCACTTCCTCAACAAACGATCAAAACCTAGTCCGCCACCTAAACCCTCCCGATAAGAAACGCCGCGCCACGACTACCAGCATTTCCGAATTGCCACACAAGAGACCTCCGCGCTTCCGCACCGCTACCGAGCAACTCGGAACCAGAAGCGAGAGTGAGAGAGGGAGAAAGAGAGCACCACTCACCTTCTTTCTTGATTTTTTCATTGAGGTTGTTGATGTAAATGGTCTGATTCGGAGGCGCATCAGCCTGCATCATCGTGCTCGATCAACAACAATGTGACTTCGGCGTGTGGCTGCAGCGGCCTCCGCGAACGCAACGGCGACAGGTTCCTCGGACGCTCGGCTATGGCGACGAAGCTTGGGCTTGTGTCGTTAAACCCTAACGCTTCGTGACGAGTTTGCACTTCCGTTGTTGGCTCTGGCTTCGGTTTGGACACGGTTGGGTTCCAGGTGCGGACCGCGTCTCGGTCTTAGGGCTTCACCGTGCCACGGTCTTAGGACCTCTTCGTAAATTTCACCTCTAGCACTAACTTAGAGTTTTTTTACACCAACTACGAAACGTCATGGTAATTCTTTCACGTAAGTTATAGTAAAAGTTTGCATCGACTTTTACTCTTCCTATTTGCACAAGTATGATTGAACCACACTAAATATTGCATTAAGTGTAGTGACATAAATAGTGTACTTACCTTAGTGCACAATTATTGCAAAGAAGTTGACAGATAGTGTTAGCCGCCCATGACATTCTTGATACTCGCAATCAACTTTCTTGTACCAATAATAAAAAAAATGAACTGGAAAGATACCCCCAATCAACCGCCTTCTTAAGAGATTACTTTTTGAAAATGTTACTTTTTCAACATTAAGATAGAAACACCCAATTCTGATCACTTTAGCCAGTTGGGGACTCAAATGACATTGTATGTCAAAAATATGTCTGTAGAAAGATGCGGAATTAGGAATGAAACTCAACAAATATTTTTTCAAATTCAATCTCAAAGATTTGGAATTGATATAGAATTTAGAAGCCCAGAAACCACCGGAGCCTATAATCAAACTATAGAATAGGTGAGATTTAGTGCCCTCCTTTGTCCAATGCCAATAAGTGAGAGTGAGTAAAAGAGAGAAGACATGCCATGGATAACCAACTCATGGAGAGTACCCAATGCTGATCGGCCTTGTTCGACTTCCGAGGCAATGCCACCAATGAGAGCTCAATTCAGGTGGAGCAACCCAAAATTGCACACTTCATGACCCAATGCTGATAATGACTGTTATTTTCAGATTTTGAGTTATCGGTTTTGGGTCACTTCATGCACCATTTCAAGCATTTGCCATTTTCATGCACCATGCCATGCACACTCTAATGATCGGAATTGGGTGGCCGATCGGAATTGGGTGCCTCTACCTTATTTCTTTCAAAAGGCTTCTTTTTCAAATGGTTACTTTTTCAATATGTTATTTTCTTCAAAAGGTAACTTATTCAAATGTATACTTTTTTTCAACAGGTTACTTAATGAGAAGGTTGCTTTTCAAAAGGTTAGTTTTACAAAAAGCTCTTTTTCAAAAGGTTACTTTTTCATATGTATACTTTTTTTAAAGCTCACTTTCTCTATTTGTTATTTTTTCAAAACGTTTTCTTTTTCAAAAATTTCCTTCTTCAAAAATATTACTTTTTGAAAAGCTTACTTTTTATAAATTTTACGTCTTCAAATGTTTCCTCTTTCAAATTTTTCCATTTTCACAGTTTTCAATTTTCAAATGATCATTTTTTTTAATGTTTCTTTTTTTCTAACATTCTCATTCCTTTCAAACCTAAGTTTTATATTCCAATCTGTTTCTTGCAAATGTTTTTTTTCTTTGGATTGCAAATTCACTTTCCTTCCATAACTATGATTTTTTCCATTTTGTTCTCTTCGAATTGATGTTTTCTCTCAATTGTTGGTGTTTCTAAATTGTTCTCTTTACAAAATTGTTGATTTTTCTATGTTGTTGTTTTCTCCAAATTGTTGTTTTCCAATTTTTTATCCACAAGTTTTTATTTTTCTCTTCTTCACTTTTATTACTCTAAGTGTATAAGTAATTCTCTTCTACATTTGACACACTAAATGACCACAAGTAGAAACAAATGTATTCCAATCTTTACTAAAACTCCCAAATAGTGTAGAAGTTGGCATTTAATGTAGTATTTTGCTACTATACTAATTGCATAATTTGCAATTGGTGTACAAGTTTGTATCTAGTGTTTACCACACAAAATGCAATATTTAGTATAGTAGCCCATTGTCCCGTATGTGCTTGTCCCAGATCTACTAGAAAATGCTCAAAAACACCACCGAGAGATCTTCATGTAGCGTCACCGTGTTTTGATCCACTATCATCAATCATATGAAAAAAATTCAATGCTTTTTGCCACAATAATACCTTGTGAGAATATTTGTCAATGTCAGACGTTGATTCATTAATTTAAATGACATGATTATTATCAAATGAGCATGTGCAAGAGCAAAATGTCACCTATCAACTTTATGTAATTGAGTAGAGTAGGGTTTAGACATCTAAAGTCCAATTGATATCATGGAATTTATATTGTGACACAACTTACACTCAATTAAATAGAGACATGTCAAAATCCTTGTCCAAAATTCTCCTTATATAATACCATTGAAGGTTCTAGCGTCTTCAAAGCATGGTTTGTAAGCTTTTTGGTTTCATCAATTGCTCTCAATTTGCCACGGTTTCAATTTTCTTGAAGTTCATAAGAATCTTCTAAATGCAACTTGGTAAAATATTCAACACCCTTATAATTTTATATCCTTGAGGGTTAAAATTTTATAACGTCAATATTTGCATGAGAGAATAAGTTTGGCATCAATTGAGATATAATGTTAATTGTGCAATGCATGGATATCATACATGTCATAACTGCAATAGGATATTTTTATTTTAGTTTTTGACGCCAACTTAGTTTTTGTTTCAGGTCCAATTTTTTTTTAAAAGTTTAAATTTAATTTTGAAAAAATAACTCCATCTCAAGATAGAAATTACTCAAGTTGTAACTTATCCAGTCAAAGCAACAATCCAAATTAGCATAAGTAGATTGTAAGTTGTGTGAAAACGCTATCCAATACGTTGAAAAAAAAGAAAACCATTGAAAAAAGAGATGAGTGATCTATTAAAAGTTAAAAAAGGGTGTCACAAGATAGTATTGAACAAAAGAGAATAACTATCAACCTCTTCTAAACAAAATTAGTGCACTAGGCTCGAAAGTTGACCCACTCATAATAATTACGGCTGCAGTTAGAGCTACTATCTATATTCTTTCCATGAAATCTACTGAATACACATTCAAAATCCCAAATACCTCTATCAGAAAGACTTTCAAAAATATCAACACCAACGCTATCCAATACGCCATGTCAATTCTTCTCCATAAATATGACCAAAAAATAACCAACCTCTACCCCATAAACATATCATGTAAAATGGCTCTTTTTCAGCTTCTTATTCCATAGTGTCTATCCTCGAGAGGGGGATGTAGTTCCAAAGAAAGAAATAAGAACGCCGGTCTCCGGAGGAGGCCGGCGTGAATAAAGTGTCTGTTTGTACCACTACTGAGACCATGCCCACAGGACAAGGAATTAGTAAGCTGGAATTACTTCCTTCTCTCGAGGGTAGACACTATGTAACAAGTAGCTAAAGAACCACAAACCAACCATTCAACCAACGAAACACACCCCAAGCAACTAGCCAACGAACCATCTAAAAAGAAGAATAACGCCAGTCTCTGAAGGAGTTCTGGTTGAACCAACCAAAAATCAAGCAAGCAGTCAAAAACCTCAAAACCAACTAGTCATGATAGATCAAGGCGGGGGGGAGAACTTAAGGGGGGTCCTGTGTATCGGAGAGGGCTTGGTTGTTTTCGATTTTGCGTTTATGTAGAAGATTGGACATGGCATATTGGATAGCTATGGTGTTAATGTTTTTAAAGGAGGTTTTAATTGTTTCAGTGGGTATCTTGAAGGTGTCTTCTAGAGTTTTCATAGATGGGATAAAGGTGGTGGCACGAGCGCCAGATGTTATTACAATAAGGTGGTCGACATTCCATCTGAGGGCGATGATCTCGTCAATAAGGGGTTGGTATTTGTCTATTTTATTTTGGATTGTTTCCGGGGAAAATCTATCGTTGCAGTATGTGAATTCAATGAATTGAATGGTGTAGTCTTGGTTGATGTTATTGGGTGGTGGATCATCATATGGTAAACCTTTAACACAAAGGATTTCCGGTTTGAGCCTAGCGTTGCAATGACATCTTTGGGTCATACATGAGCATGGGAGTAGCCAAGGGGGGACCGTATTTTCTTGTGGGTTGTTGTTAAAAGTGCGGGCGTTCATTAGTATAAAACATCTCGATTTATTGATGTAGTTCCATACTACTAATCCTTTGTCAAATAAGCATTGCTTTGGTAGTGGATCAAACAAACACTTTATTCACCCCGGTCTCCTTTGGAGACCCATGATCTTCTCATTCTTAAAGAAAAGGAGTTAAAATCTAGAAAGAGAAGGAAGAAAAATCTAGGTCTTGAAAGAGGAAAAACCTAGGAAGAAAACCAATTAAGAGATAGTTTTTGAGATGAAAACTAGTTTGTGGTGGAGGTGCATGGATAAGTAACTTTGGTAAAAGAGAGCCAAAAAGGTAACTATGAAGAGCAAACAATGAAAATGGGAAAGTAAATTGCGGGGCCTTTTCAACGGTTGACGTGCCAATCTGACATTCAATTGGATTGGACACATGAAGATAAATTGTCTTCACGCAAGCCCATAGCTCTTTAGTTGAGTTGCCAACAATTGATAGTGACATGCATGTCTGTGGTTAGTTATTGTAGGATAATCAACATTCTCTAAATCAAATTTTACAAATCTCTAAATTTTCTTTCTGAAAACCCAAATGATCCATTACTAAAATCCTTCCATGTTTAATAAATATCTAAAATCAAAACAATGTTTTACACAAATCTTGAATACAAAATCTGCAAATAAAAAAATCATTCTATGGTAATAATCTCTTTGGAATTAATTTCTAAGTTAAAGATATCCAAATAAGATAAACTAATTAAAAGTAACAATAAAGTTTGAGAATAATAAGTAAAAAATGATCTTTGTCTTACAAAATTATATTTGTCTTACAAAATTATATTTGTCTTACAAAATTATCTTTAAACATATATTCTCATATATAAAAAAATTCCCTGAAAATATGAATGATCTTCAAAGTTTACTATCAATTTTGAATCAAGATACAAAAGTTGTTATAAAACTTTTTCCACATGATTAAGGTAAACTTTAATTTTTGCCATAGAGTGTGTCAGGTTCGACGCATTGGAGGGTTTGTGGAGGTTGGTTTACGCGTTGTAAACCAACTAGGAGGTTAAATGGCCCAAGGAAACCCTGGATGCTAGCTTTAGTTGTTAATTAGAGTTAGTATTAGTGGTATTGGACTTTTAGGGCCTTGGTGGTGTCTTTTGACACCTCATTTGAGACTTGGAGTCCAAATGACCTCCACGTGTAGTGTGGGGAGACTCATCTTTCTCAAGTTGAGTCTCCCACGTAATGGAGTGAGAGAGTGCGTACTTGCGTGCACTTCTTAAACTTCATTGTTATTATGCAACCATTCTTTAAGAATGGCATTGGCTTGACTATGTGTAGTTTATGAGTATTTTCTACTTGTTTATTACTTGAGAAAGATCATCACTAAGATATGAGTGTATTCCTAGTGATTTAGTGACACTTAAAACCCTCAAAATGTTGTGTTTAGGGTGTTTTTGAGCAATGTTTTAGTGCTGAAATTTTGTTGCAAAACCTCAAGTGTGCTTAGCTAAGCGGATGAAATCCGTTGGATAAGGGTGAGAATGAGTGGCGGATGTCAACGCTAAGCCAATCCAAGTGGATGATAGTCCGTTGACCTTAGTCTTCATCCACACTTTCTGTGAGGATCTCAGATCCGCTTTCACAGGAGAGAGACGACGCGAGTCTACGCAGTGGTGGTGTTCGGTGGTTGCAGGAACTCTGGTGCGACGCTGGGAGCAAGTTTTGGTGAAGGAGGTGCTGTGAATGCGAAGCCATCGTAGGAGCTCCACGACTCGCTCTAGCTCGTCAGCAACGACACTCACACCGCGCTTCGCACTGGGCGATCTGCTCGCGGTCCAGGAAGCGAGAGATTGGGAGATGGACTGAGGCGGGCATGCGCGGCAACAACTTGGCTGTGAGGGGAACCTGCTCACGGTGCTGGATTGTGAAGTGCGAGGTCGGGAGCTGGAGGCTGCGAGAAGAGGAGAGTTCATTTTCGGCGATGGAGGAGGAGGACGCGCGTGTCTAGTACATCTCTGAACCACGTCGTCGTTCGTCTCGTACTCATACGCGGGGGAAGTTCGTCAAGGCAGGACCTGCATTTAGTTTGGTGGAGTCACGGGAGCAGCACTGTTGCGGTGGCTCGCTCAGGCGGGGAGGCCGGGGTTTGTGTGCATGTGACGCTAGAGGAGGCGCAGTGACAGTGCACGCGCAGCGACTCGATCACATTCTCGGTCAAGTACATGCCGGTCGCGCCCGACGTGGAGACTGACGAGGGATACTCGCTGGACGAGCAGTTGTTGTTGTGTGTGCAGGTACTCCATAAGTGCTGTGACAAGTACAAGGCCGTGGGTACGTTCATGAGCGTCTATTACAAGTACAAGACTGGGAGGGACGTCGCCGAGGAGGAAGTGAAGGTCACCGAGTCCACAACCGAGATCGTGTGAGGAGGAGATTCGGTCGTCATGTAGGCACGGAGATTCTCGACGGCTTCGTTGTGGTAATTGTAATATCGGCTCGGAGTGAGTGGATTCTCGGTCTTGAGAATTCGCTGCTTGCTTGGCAATCCTTATTCTCGTGCTTCATTCGCCCTTCATTCTTTCTCTGTCAGGGTTAGTATATACAGACACGATGTCTATACAGGAGGACGCGGTGAGTGTGCAGGGGTCTGTGTGTACACGGTGGGTGTAAGGACGTGGTGTCTGTGTGGACAGACAGGTGCACCGTAGACACGGGAGTTGGGACGTATAATGTGAGCGACGTGAACACCAAGTGATGAGGGTGTAACGCGAGAGGTACGGGTGAGAGAGCCGGTGTGCACGGGCAGACACGAGAGGTGAGACTCGGCGCACAGACACATACACGGTACAGACAGACGTCGGGAGTGAGTGCCGAGCAGGGTGCCCGATCAGAACCATACCCGGACAGGGCATACACCCTGGATTGGAAATTGACACCCGACTTGGTAATGCTACCCTGTTCTCCTGTAGAAACCCTGTTCTTATACTGGTACACTAGGCTACTTAATGGTAGCCGGTCTTCTTTGTGATACCCAGTCTTCTGGTTGGTACTCGATTGTTGCTGATATCCGGTACCTTGTGGCTGATACCCTCCTGCTGATTGATACCCTCCCGTTCACTTGAAACCCTGGTTTTGGTACTTCTACCCGGTGTTGTTGTTGATACACTGGTACGGGTTGATACCCCGGTACGGGTTGATACCCCGGTACGGGTTGATACCCTGGTACGGGTTGATACCCCGGTACGTGCTGATACCCTGGTACGTGCTGATACCCTAGTACGTGCTGATACCCTGATTCAAGATGAAACCCTGTTCTCATATTTATACCCGGACCAGATGTTGATATCCGAGGTACATGTTGATACCCAAGGTACATGACCATACCCGAGGTACAGGTTGATACTCGTGTAGAGATTGGTACCCAGAGTAGAGGATGATATCCGGGTTAGTGGATTGTTAATCCGGTGTTGTTAGCATACCCACCTGGATTAGTGACTCTCGTATGTGCGACTAATATCCGGTGCTTGGGTTAAACCCGGCCCCTTGGTTGTTGACCGGCTGTGGGGTTGATGACCTGCAGTTGTGTTGATAACCAGCAGTCGGGTTGATGACCGGCTGTGGGGGTTGGTAACCGAGACTAGGACCATATTAGTGGTTGCCATACCCGTATGAGGTTTAGGTAAGGTTGCGTATGAGATTACCCGAGTACCAACATTGACAACCAGGAGGTGGAAAGATGATTTTATATTCATAGCACCTAGTGGGGGGAAAAGTGGATTCGTGGAAGCTTGCAGGAACGCTATTATTGTGGTTTCAAGGTTAGTTGGCACTCTAATTATGGACCATGGACGGAAGAGGTAAGTCCAAGAAACCCGAGAAGGCTAGTGGGCCGAAGGTGGAAATTGATGGTGAGGTGTTGGACACCTTGATCGATTGTTTGCAGAGCCTACGAGTGAAAGGTTCCCCAGCCACAGCAAGTGGTAGCCACGGGGACTTTGAGCTTTCACCCATAGCCAAATCTCGCACGGGGCCTCAGAGTTTGCACAAACCAGGCACGAAGGTGTTGAGTGCGGAATCCGTAAAGTACTGGACTTCATTAGGTGGGGTCCAGAAAATCCGCTCACTTCGGGTGAAGGAGGGAATTCCAGCACCTCTGTGCCGCGCTCGTGGTCAAGTGGGGGTCGAAGACTTGGTAACTGGAGGTAAGGCCGTGGTTCTTCGAAATTCTGGATCGAGATATGGTGTAGAGGTCGAGGATTTCTCTTCAGGCATCCAGTTACCCACCTTCTCACTCATTTTCACGGAGTTCGAGAGCGAAGGATTTTTATTCCACACTACCTGGCAGTGGGAGATTAACACGTGGCAGGAGCGTGCCTCGAGTGTGTGGGATACTCTTACCTTAGAGTTATTGGACTGGGAAGTCACACCTACGATTTATGCTCCAGAGATGAGAGGAACTCATGAGGCTTGGCATTTATTCGAGTAGATCACGAAACTAGCAATCTGGAGAACTGGAAGGGTCCTGGGTTTACACGTAGAAACACCCCCTTCTCAGTAGATGCTAGTGAGAGAGTGTTGTCTGAAATTCGTGGTCAATCGGAAGAGGTAGAGGAGAGTGCTTTGCCACTGGTAGAAGAGGAGGAATTTTTAGAAAGCCCGCAAGTGAGTGTTCAGGTTCCAGTTTTACCCATAAAGCCTTACCAATCATATTTTGATTGGGAGGAAATGGCTTCACCCTATGGAGGTGGAGAAAGAGGGGTACGAAGATTTTCAGGTGCCACGGGCACCATCGAAGTCGATGACTTCAAGAGGGAGTTCACCATGTGGTGTGAACTCCAGAAGTCACGTAACCCCAACTTTAATCCGTATATGGTGTGGAGGGCCTTGTTTGGGTGTCTGGAGGGAGCGCCACTGGCGGACTACGGAGAGTTCGAGGCATCTCATTTCACCGAAATCATGGCCTGGAGGGACTTCTATGCACCGAACTACGTGGACGTGTTCGGTGGAGCACCGAAGGTGACACCCCCACTCTTGTCTAAGGGGAAGATGGAGGAAGGCACGAGCTCAACGGAGGATGTGGAGCAGCCAGAGGTACTGGTAAATCATCCACCTCCATTCAATCCCACCTTGGGATTCTTCGTGCAACTCCATAGAGATTACCAAGGACAGAGGGCAGATAAGATGAAGGCCCTTCGTTCCTTCACACGTGGAGGTGACGAGTCTCTGAGAGAGGCTCATGCGAGATTAAGGAGACTAATTTCAGCCACTCACGGAGTTACAGAACAACAGGCAGTGCAACATTGGTACAGTATCCTGGATAAGGAGTTGAAGACCTTGGTTCGCAATGAGGCGTTGCGATTGGGTGTACCCACGACACTACGGTTTGTTTTTGAGACCTCGGAGCGGATTGAGATAAACTTACTGGAAGAAAAGGCAGCCATGGGCTTTTTCAAACGTGAGGAGAAGGTCCCAGAGAAGGTTAAGGTGGCCAAGGTGGCCATTCCTTCGTATACTGCGGAGTCTGGTGCCTTGTGCTTCAAATGTGGGAAGCCAGGACATCAGAGGAAGGATTGCAAGGAAGGCAAGACCTCCACACCTCAGACTGGAGGTTTTTGCTCGGGTTGTGGTGCCAAGGGGCATGCAGAGGCCAACTGTTGGAAGCTCCATCCAGAGTTGAAGCCCACGGGGAGTAAGGGAGCTAAAGGAGGCAAGGACAAGGAGTCCAAGACCACTGGAGGGGAGAAGAAGAGTTGGAAGGCCAAATTTGCCGAGTTGGAGGCCAAGATGGAAGCTATGAGTGCCAATACCAATGTGGTAGGTAGCAAGCCTCAGGTTACTCCCAGTTTTCATGCTGGGGGCGGGTTTAGCTCCGTAGATGATGAATTTGGAGACTTTATGTTAAGTGGTATGGCACTTGCCATCAGGGATGGCACACAGGAGGCCTATGCCCTCACACGGAGTCATACTCCAAGTTCTAAGGATGTTCCACGTGGAGCTAGTCCAACTCTGGATCCTCACCATGGAAAGGATAATCGACAAGCCAGGTTGCCTCAATCCTTCACGTTAGAAGAGATGGTACCAACGTCATCTATGGTACCTCCACCACGACCAGTGGCAACCTCCACACAAGCCTTACCACGAGCTGGAGGACTCAGAAGAGGTTCTGGAACACTTATGGAGGCAACTACTTCCGTGTGGGAAGCCTCGTTATTTTCTGCTAAGATGTTGTCACAGGATGGCTTCAGTGTGGCAGAGGTCTTCAAAAGTGTGGCCTCAATGTGTGAGTTAGACAACTCCCCGGGCGTTAATGTGTTGAAGACAGAACTAATCCAGGCAGAGAAGAGCCAGAGTGACAACGTGGAAGGGCTGCTTTCAGCAGCCATGCGTGTGAAGACAATGGCCGCTAGACCTGCGATTGAGAGATCATCCATTACCCCTGGTGTGGTAGTGGTTGATAATTCCCAAGGTATTTTCCAACTCGTTGGGCCTAAGGGGAAGATATTTGTACCTCGACGTGTGCTTCTAGATTCGGGAGCTCAACCTTTGATGTTGGGAGCGTCAGCTATGGAAGGGTTGGGATTAACTGGGGATACTTTGGAGAAGTGTCCCTGGACCATTAGCACATCCATGGGGGGTACTGAGCAAGCCACAGGGATCACAAGGGCTGAGTTGGTGTTACAACTCAACCAAAGTGATGTGGCAGATGCCAGTTCTATGAAGGTGAAGGCAATCGTTACGGAGGCCAAGTCGTATGATGTCTTAGTAGGTTCGGCGGTGCTATACCCCATGGGCTTCACCTTGGATTTCTGGGAGGAGTCAGCAAGCTATAGACCAGGATGGCAAGCAGGAGATGGGCGGAAGGCTCAGCTGCCAGCTCGATTTGTTCGAGTTCTTATTGGTAACTTAGCTGACGTGTTTGCCTTCTCTGGTTGTATGAACATGAAACCTTCATGGTTTCAGGCAGGTTTTGAGGATCCTTCTATGGTTGACCACATTTCAGCGAAGGTGGATGTCTATATAGGCAACACAAGTGGTGGAGAGGAAGCAGGATACAAACCTGGGATTGAGGCGGCGTGGAGTAACACCACCCAGTTGAGGGAGGCCGCGGAGTTAGCAGTGGAAGAGGCATGGCAACAATCTATGCTACCACAGATGCATCATGAGACTGGAGTTGACCAAGACATGGGACCTCCGTTAGACATTGCTACTATCCATTGGAAGGCACCAATGGATGGTATCGTATTATTGGAGCTCTTCGGAGGAATTGGCACAGGCTTGGCAGCTGTTTTACAAGCTGGGATCAAGGTTAAGCGCTACATTTACGTGGATGTGGATGAAACAGCGAGGCATGTGGCCAAACGTCACACACGGAGGCTGAGGACCCAATTCCCAGAATTGTTGGCCACTAGTGCCATCAAAACCTCCTTCTCTACACTTGTGGGTGATATTTCCTTGTTGTCAGACGATGACATTCATCGAGTGGGTCATGTGGACCTTGTAATTGCAGGATGGCCTTGCCAAGGCATGTCTATGGCAGGCAATCAGAATGGATTAAAGGATTCACGTTCTTCCAGGTTCTTTGACATGATTCGAGTGATTTGAGTGCTTCAGACTTCCCAGAGGCAACCGCCTGGTTATATTGTGGAGAACGTGCCCGTGGTGAGCAGTTCGAGGTCCAGGACACTCGAGAGTATGCATAGGATCCATCAGACTCTGGGATTGCCAGTATTAATTGATGCGGCTGCAGTAGGGTCCAGGGCACATAGACCCCGCTTGTGGTGGACAAACCTGGCCCCAGCAGAGTTGCTACAGTCCGCGGTGGGTCGTATTAAACGCCCAGATGTGTATGTGAGTGACATTTTGGATCCTCACAGGACACCACGGCGCGTGTATCACGATGATCAGGCCCCATTAGCGTTGGTTAACCGCAAGGGAGAACCACGTAGGGCCTTGCCCACGTTGGTTAGTTTTGCAAGGTCTTATGCTTTCAAGGATAATGGACCTGGACTTGTATGGGATTCAGTGTCTCAGGAGATGGTGGAGCCAAATGCAAATGAGCGAGAGAGAGCCATGGGATTTCCCACTGGCACCACCGATGTGCCCGGGATTTCAGAACCACAGAGACGATTTTTACTTGGTCAGGCCATGGATTTAAATTGCTTGACTTGGATTGTTTCATTAGTGGTTGCAGAACAGAAGCGGTTAGCTTCTAGTTTGACTAGTTACATGGATTATTATGAGTTGCGGGCGGCAGGAGAACCACTTGCCTCTGTCAGGGTGACAAGCAAAGTGGTTGGGGGCGAGAGGGCCCTTGCACCTCATCCATGGAACATGTGGGATAATGCAAATATTTTTGCGACCACCAAGGCAACAGATCTTCACTATGGAGGGGAGAACTGGAGTGAAGGCAACAGATTGGTTCACCAGAGGATGGATTTGGAGGATGTTGTGGAGAAGATCTTCTTGGAAGAACACACAGCTCTTCACATGGAAGAAATTGATAAATTGGGTCAATTGGAAGGACTTGGGAGTGTTATTGAGGAGGAAGGAGGGGAGTCTCCTTCACTGGGGATTCAATAGCAACCAAGGGTGGAAAACCCTGCTTCAAAGGAACCGAAGGAGGTGGTGACCAAGGACACTTGGAAACCAAGAGTAGGCCTGGCAGATGGAGCAGTGGAGGTGGAGGAACATGAGTTCCTGAAGGAGTATTTAGATTGTTTTGCTTTCAGTTTACATGATTTGGGAGTGTTGAAGGGGCAAGAAGTGCGTATTAACTTAACCGACGAAGCACCAATTTATAGAAAGCCATACAAGTACAGCGACATGGAGCGGAAGATGATTCGTGCTCGCACTGAAGAATTGATGGCTGCAGGGTTGGTGGAGTTGGCTCCTCCAGATTGTGAGTATGCATCAGCAACGGTTATGCCATCCAAGAAGGACGTTTACGGTAATTGGACTGAGAAAAGGATGTGTGGTGACTATAGGAGAATTAATAAATTCACTAAGTCAGACCGTTATGCAATGCCAACTCCTGAGGAGAACTTTGAGGCCATTGGCCATGCCAAGGTGTTTAGTACGTTGGATTTACGCTCTGGATACCACCAGATTGGATTGAGAGAGGAAGACAAGGAGAAAACCGCGTTCTGGGGCATTGATAGGGATGGGAAGGACCGGTTGTTTCAATGGAAGTTTCTACCGTTTGGTTTGAAGAATGCTCCAGCAGAATTTCAAAGGGTCATGGACAGAGTATTCTCGGGGTTGGATTTCGTGAGATGCTATATTGATGACATCATTGTCTTTAGCAGGAATCGAAAACATCATAGACTACACTTGATGGAGGTTTTTGCTAGATTGAGGCTTCATGGGTTAAAGTTGCACCCTGGTAAGTGCAAATTCTACTTTGATCGCATTGAATATTTAGGCCACATGATTTATCCAAGTGGATTAGGTGTGGTAGCTAGCAAAGTGGAAGTAGTGATGTCTATTCCTAGACCACGAGATGTTAGTAGGTTGAGAGCATTTCTGGGGTTGTGTAACTATTATAGAAAGTTTGTCAAAACTTTCAGTGCCATTGCCAAGCCATTAACCATGTTGACAAGGAATGATCAACCTTGGATCTGGGGAAATGAGCAAGAGGTGGCCTTTCAACAATTGAAAGACCGTTTGGCATCAGCACCAATACTTCGGAGGCCTATAGCAGGGAGGACATACCAGCTACACACAGATTGGAGCTCGTTGGGGATTGGTGCAGTCTTGACGCAAATGGATGATGATGGTAAGGAATTTGTGATTGCGTATGCCAGCCGGTCCAACAACAATGTTGAGGCTCAGTATAGCTCGTATGAGGGGGAATGCTTGGCTGCGATATGGGCAATTGCTCATTTTCGGTGTTATCTTTATGGTAACGAATTTCTGTGAGTTACAGATCACCAGCCGTTGAAATGGTTGATGGAGTCTGATAAATTAACAGGAAAATTGGCACGATGGGCCTTGATGTTGATGGAGTATGATTTCAAGGTGGTTCATAGGGCAGGTTTGGTTAATTTGGATGCAGATGGCCTTAGCCGCAATCCAATTCCAAACCAAGAGGATGATACAGGTGCCAGGTGGCATACTGAAGGTGAAACCGATCCGTTGCCAGGTTGGCATTGTTCGGGTTTTCTGGGAATATTGGCATTGAATGGAGACACCACCGGGGAAGCTACTGTGGCCACAGTAGATGAGGATGGAGGTGAGGAGTCTGGGGGCGCCAGAGATATTCATGAAGACATGAATGTGATGCAGTTCTTGCAAGTTGGAGAAACGGTGGCTTCATGGTCTCATAAGGAGAGAGATAGGGTTCTACAACGAGCTAAGAGGTTTGTGTGGGAGAGGACTCATCTTGTGAGAGTGTGGCCGGATGGTACTAAGAAGGTAGTACCAACTCCAATAGAAAGAGTGAAGCTGATTAAAGACACACATGAGGACCTTGGACACTTTGGAGTGCGGAGGACTTATAGTCTACTTCAGATTCACTACTGGTGGCGTGGAATGCAATCCCAAGTGCAAGCTCTAGTGGCTCGGTGTATGGTGTGTGACCGGGTACGAGCGTCTTTTAACGCTCCAATGCCTCAGTTACAACCTTTGCCAATTATGGGCTTAGGATATAGATGGAGCTTGGATTTTGCAGGTCCATTGCCAGTGACACCTCGACACAACAAGTATGTGTTGGTAATCATCGAGCATTTCTCGAAATGGATAGAGTTAGTGGCATTACCTGATAAGTTTAGTGAGGGAGCTGCCTATTCATTTCTTGACCGTGTTCTGAGTCGCTTTGGAGCTCCAGCAGAGGTACTTACAGATCAAGGAAGAGAATTCTTGGGTGAGTTTCAGACGTTGTGTGAGCAAGCGATGATAGATCATCGCACTACTTCGAGGGATCACCCCGAAGCAGATGGATTGGCGGAGCGCATGGTGCAAACCGTCAAGAGGGGGCTCCGGAAGTACAGCTTGAAGAAAGGACATCACCAGGATTGGGATTTACAGCTACCATGGATAGCAATGGGCTATCGGTTCAGCAAACAGGCATCCTTGGCGTCTTTTTCACCTTACTATCTATTATTTGGAAGGCACCCGGTTTTACCGAAGGCCATTCAAGCAGATGCTAACACCGTGTTGGCTAACATGGACAATCCAGACACGTGGGCTCAAGTGTGTGAGCAACGTGCAGAGTTGTTCAAAAGGGTGATGCCTATGGCACTGGAGAACCTCTCCATTGCTCAACATCGAGATACGTTGCGCTATGCTACAATTCGGGGAGGTGGTTATCGACCGCAGGTGCGGCGTTTCACACCTGGAGACTATGTGTATTTGCAGCAAGCAGCGCCCACCACCTTGGATGTGACAGCAGGAAGGGTAATCTTGAGAGTTCGTGAGGTGAAGGACTCAGGAGTGTTAGTGTTGGAGGGTCGTGATGGCAAGAAGTGGAAGGATCACACACGTAATTGTGCACCTTGTCACTTGCCACACATTGATGGGACAATACACCCTGGTCTCTCTCACATCTCTGCTGGATTACGTTGTCGGTTGTGTGGTAGTGCCAAAAGGGCAGCCACTATGGTTATTTGTGACTTATGTTCTACGGGGTGGCATTTAGAATGTTTAACTCCACCTCTGTTGGAAGTACCAGTGGATCAATGGTCTTGTCCTGAGTGTTTAGCACGTTGAGGGTCTGAGTGGACAAGGTCTAGCATTAAAAAGATGTTAGAGGCGATTAACGATGGGGCTCTACTTGCACCCGGCCTACCCTTTGTTTGTTAAGTCTTTTAGCGCCTTTTCATGTGGATTACAGTGATTCTATGGTTTTGAGCGGTTATCATTCAGTTTACATGTAAACTGTGTGGTTCGCCGGTGTGAAAGGGGCTTCAGCACGGGCGAAGGGGGCGAGTAAAGGGGTACTTGGAGACCGCTTACTACTTCTTGGTGTACGAGGTCATGGGTCATTTATTTCTTTTTCCCCAAGCCTGGATTGCTGAAAGTGTGTAAGTGTGCATTGTATTATTGTTTTATAGAGGTAACGGTGGTGGTTCTGTCACCGTTACTCTCGAGTTGTCTCTGACTGTGCGTTCTCACCTGATTAGCACGATGTTATCTTGGCACGATGCGGTTGTGCACGACAGCTGTCAGGTTCGACGCATTGGAGGGTTTGTGGAGGTTGGTTTACGCGTTGTAAACCAACTAGGAGGTTAAATGGCCCAAGGAAACCCTGGATGCTAGCTTTAGTTGTTAATTAGAGTTAGTATTAGTGGTATTGGACTTTTAGGGCCTTGGTGGTGTCTTTTGACACCTCATTTGAGACTTGGAGTCCAAATGACCTCCACGTGTAGTGTGGGGAGACTCATCTTTCTCAAGTTGAGTCTCCCACGTAATGGAGTGAGAGAGTGCGTACTTGCGTGCACTTCTTAAACTTCATTGTTATTATGCAACCATTCTTTAAGAATGGCATTGGCTTGACTATGTGTAGTTTATGAGTATTTTCTACTTGTTTATTAGTAAAGGGGTACTTGGAGACCGCTTACTACTTCTTGGTGTACGAGGTCATGGGTCATTTATTTCTTTTTCCCCAAGCCTGGATTGCTGAAAGTGTGTAAGTGTGCATTGTATTATTGTTTTATAGAGGTAACGGTGGTGGTTCTGTCACCGTTACTCTCGAGTTGTCTCTGACTGTGCGTTCTCACCTGATTAGCACGATGTTATCTTGGCACGATGCGGTTGTGCACGACAAGTGTTTAGAATTCTAACTTTATATTAGAAAATTAAATAGATTTCAAAATAATATTTTAAAAATTTAATGTGATATTTGGTATGGAGTATTTCATTAATGATCAATATGTAGAAATCATAACCTTAATATTGTGTGTGTAACAATCATTTAAATTTTTTTGGTACATAATAGTATTTTGAAGCTCATAAAAATTTCTCTTGTAATCCGTGATGCAGTCATACCAAAGCTACTACACTAGATTACATGAGAATTCTGAAGTTAAGCGCCTTTGGGCCAAAATAGTACTAAGATGGGTGACCTCCCGGGAAGTCATTAAAAATCCTTTGTCCAATGGACATTTGATTTAGTGGTGGAACAAATAGACACTCTATTCACGTCAACCTCTCCCGAGAGGCTTGAGTTCCTCTTCCTCTCTTATAATCCAAATTCTAGTGAAAGGGCACATGCACAGGATTCCTCGAAAGGGCACACATAGAGGATTCCTCGAAAGGGCACACATAGAGGATTCCTCGAAAGGGCACACATAGAGGATTCCTCGAAAGGGCACATGCAGAGGATTCCTCAAAAGGGCACATGCAGAGGATTCCTCGAAAGGGCACCTCCAGAAGATTCCTCGAAAGGGCACATGCAAAAGATCTCTTGAAAGGGCACATTTGATTCAAAGGATAGGATAGAGGTACCAAATTCTGATCACTTAGCCAGTTAGGGACTCAAATGACATTGTATGTCAAAAACATTTGTGTAGAAAGACGTGGAATTAGGAATGAAACTCAACAAATATTTTTTTCAAATTTAATCACAAAGATTTAGAATTTATTCAAAATTTAGAAGCCCATACACCACCGGAGCCCATAATCAAACTTTTGAGTAGGTGAGAATTGTTGCCCTCCTTTGCCCAATGCCAATAATTGAGAGTGAGAGAAAGAGAGAAGACAACCATGGATAACCAATGAGAGCTCAATAAAGTGGAACAACCCAAAATTGCACGCTTCATGACCCAATGCCAATAATGACTAGAGTTTTCAGATTTTGAGTTATCGATTTTGGGTCGCTTCATGCACCATTTCATGCATTTCTCATTTTTATGCACCATTCCATGCATAGTCTATTGATCGGAATTGGGTGCCTCTACCTTACATCCAAAGGTCAAAGGACAAAGCTTGATCAACTCAAATATTAACCAATTCTATCGTAAACAATTTTTGCTTTAAATTTCTATACAATGATCATTCAAGGAGTAAGGTTTTTACTACAATTGGTATTTACCACTTTGGTGAAGTTATTTGGAAGACTTTTCCTCATGGTGAGGTTGTTCGATTACACTACAACCAATCAAGACTTTGTAAGCCATTTTTTTTATTGTCTTTTCATCTCATCCAACATACCATTCCTTGTCTCAAATAACCATGACTTCGGGTGAAATTCTTAACCAATGGTTGTACTTTTCCACCACAATATAAAGCGGCCCTAAAGGACGTCTCTCTTTAAGACCAAGGGTCAAGATGCCAAGTGCTACTAGAAATTTGATTGGTTCAGAGCCTCAAAGGCCTCAACCAATCAATTTAAGCGTTGGAATTTTCACTCTAAAGACCAAGGTCGAGAAGCTAATAACCTCTAAATAATCTACATGGCATAACTTTTTGAAGTTTTAGGCACCAAGAGTTCGGCCTCTCAAGAAAAATTTGGATCGATTGAGAATAGAAATCCAAGCTATTGCCAAAGTGCCAAATATTTCTTCATTGAAATACTCAAAAATACAACAAGATCTCAAGCGTTAAGTTGAAACAACAACTTCTTTTTATCTAACTCTTTTACATCATTTTTAATCCAATTTTTTACCTTTGAACTTTACCTAAAATTTGTTACGTCACAATTTTTTGTGCCGGTGCGTGTCTTGTAATTTGTTTGGGTAATGAGCATTTCAGCCACTTTTCAAACCAAAAATAAGGACCATTAAGAAGTGAAAGTTGACTTTGAATTTGCCATGAAATAGATTGGGTCACGGCCTTTCATCTCATTCCTTGGGCTGCCACGCTACAAGAATCCAAACTTCCCAACATTTTGACATTTTTTTCCAACTCCCAAACTTGGCTTCTCGACCAATAATCTAGCCTTCACTGGAGTTCGATCCTTGATCCTAGTGCAAAACGCCCCTCAAGTGTAAGTAGTTTGCTTGGTGAAGACCATTTCTAGTCGCATGGCTAAAACTAACGGGAATAGTAGGATCTCCTTACACCATACAAACGGGTGATACGGGAAGGGGGGTGTGGACAAAACCTGGCCCCTATTTTTCTGTTGGAGGGGGGGGCCTTACTTACACCAAGTTAGGCCCCTCAAAGCTATAATTGAAGCCGCAGTCCTCAAATTCGACCAAAAAAAAATCCAAAAAAAAGTTTCTAGAATCCCGAAATGAAAAAAAAAAAGGCAGAAAAAAGAGGCCTACCCTCCGTGACATCCGACAACACGAAATAAAGAGACCCGGAGTAGTGTCCTCCCTCTAGCCCGAGAAAACACCGCCGGTGTCTGTGAGTGCGTCCGGAGAAAAAAAAAAAGTCTAGTCACGCGTGGGCTCTCCTACAGAGAAAATAAAATAAAATGTAGCTATTGTAATACTAAAGCTCCTCAAAGGTCAGATACCGGAACATTCAACGAGCGGAACAGCACCGAAGTCCGAGCCAACCCAAGTTGCGGCGCAATCCCGACAAGAGGCGCATGTACGAGAAGCGTAGATGACAGGGAGCAGAATCTAGCCGGCGCGTAGATGACGACACAGCGTCGTCCTGGGACGTATGACTGGACTCCGGCAGCGGGAGCATGCACAGACAGAATTAGCAGCCCCGCGAATTACCGCCTCCGATGCGGAGGCCCAGTCGCGCGTCCCGCCAGCTAAGGCAACAGGGGCGACTACGAGCGCAGGCCGGCCCGCGTGAGAAGGCAGGAGGCAGCCAGCACGCCGCAGTACGTGCGAGCCCGAGGAAGGCCAACCAACTCCACGGCGAGCCAATGCGGCGAAACCTCGGGGGCCCGGTGGGACGCAGACAGGTCCGCCGTGGCCGCGGGATCGTCTCGCGATGCCCGCCCGCCCGCGAGAGCGCCAGCACCGCCGCAGCCGACGACGGGGACTGCGACGACGGCCACCACGACGCGGCACTGACTCCCCTCGCGCTCCCCGCAATCTCCTCCCTCGTCCCCCCCCCCCTGTACCGCCCTCCCAGCCCCTATGGTGCCGTCTGCTTACCCTACCCGGGGGCTCACTTGCGTCTCTCCGCTCCTCTTTAACGGCTCTTGCCGCTGCAACGGCTTGATCGCGGGACCGGCGTTGGTGCCGTAGAGCGACGCGGCTGGTGGTTGTGCGGGGGTGACGAGTAATTAGGAGGCGTGCGTGCGTCGCGGCGGTTGTTGTTTGTGGGGGGAGTGGGATCGGGGGGAGGGATCGGTGTGCGGGGGTTTGAGGTTGGTGAGGGCGAGGGGGTTCTTTGTTTCGGGGGCGAGGATGGGGGCGCAGAGGAGCAATGAGGAGGAGGATTTGGATGAGCTTGATATCGTCGTGGACATAAGCCGGGAGCGCGGCGCGCCGGCGAGGCGCGCCGAGAAGGGGGCGCCGATGGACGAGTCGGATTCCGAGGCGGCGTCGGAGCGGAGGTCTTCGTCGTCTGGTGCGGTGGAGACGAGCGTGGGGACGCAGGGGTCGTTGCAGGGGATGGCGGGGGGTGGTGCCAGGTCTGATAAGGAGGATGTTGAGGAGATGGAAGAGGATGTCGACCAGGAGTCGCCTGTGCGTCGTGAGTCGCCTACTGTGAGGCCGCCTCCTGTTGTGAAGATTGTGCGGAAGGTGAAGCCCACTCATCATGTGGAGGCAACGACCGACGAAGGTTCGCCTCCAAGAATCAACGGGAGAGAGCCTGGCCGAGTTTCGAACAGCGTGCCGCAGGACAGCGACTCTCCCCTCAAACAGAAGAGCCGGAAACGTAAGAAGACAATTCATTACAGAAACTCTAGGGTGCCTCACGCCGTTCCTACCAAGGAAAGTGAAAGCGACGACGACTCCGATGGTCCCGAGGGGAACGAAGAGGCGGAAGAGTTGCGAGTGCGACCTGCGCCAGGACCTCGGTCATCTGCTTCAAAGGTTTGGTTTCCTTTCAATCAATAGCGTATCAGACACTTTCTGATTTTATTATCAATTGAAGTTGCTCATTGTCATGCTAAACCCACGGGCGCCTCGGGTTGAGAATCCTTTAACTATGCACCTGTTCCCTTCAAGAGCCCATGGCATTTTATGGGGTTTTTTTTTACAGAATTTTCTGTTTCGTGGTGTTCTGGTTACATATAGGGCATACTTGCTGGTTCCATAGCTGGTTTTAGCTTCTAGCGAACAGGCTCTTTCATTTTCTGAAATCAGCGTCACCTCTGACAACGTCAGTCTCCTTGGTCCAAGCTAGTTTGATTCCTTTCACAATTCATTCTGCTGATGGTAGCATTTGGAGTTTGGTAGGCTGCCATCTTGTTCGTTACACTGAAATCGAGCCTGGTGACTGGGCTGTAACTTGCTTGAACTAATAAATTTGAGTCTAGAAACCCTAGATGAGGTGGCTATGTCATGATGTAATCTAACGTTATTAGGGTACTTGGTGTTGGGGCAGCTAAAATCGATGTTACCCATGGGTGACAAGTTGTCAAAGCCGCCACGAAATGCTAAGGAGTTGATGGCAACTGGTCTTCTCGAAGGACATAATGTGCGCTGTTCATGTCGCGGTGAACAAGTACGTGAAAAATAACCTGGTTATGCCGTCTTCATAAAGAATGTCATTTCCTCTTATTTCTGATTTTTTTTTTAGCGAGGCTCTGATTGAAAATTGTTCTTCGTCTGGATGTTGTCACCGTGTTAGCTGCGCAGTAGTTTTATTTCTCTTGCGGGGCTCTCAATATTTTTGGAGCTTAGTATCGTATTAGATGCAGGTTTGCCATGATCTTTTCAGAGTCTTGAGTGTTTTAGATCCTCGTGATCTTCTTGTGCTGTGTATTTGAGTACTAAGTTTGATAGCATGGTTTCAGAATGATGCAGTCCTTTTAACGTACTACTGTTTTCTGGGAGCAGCTCACAGGAATTCTTCAGGATATGGGTGTGATTTGCAACTGTCGTATATGTAAAGGGACTCAGGTACGTTAACTTCCCTATGTTTATCTCAACTCACAATGTTTTACTCTTCAATGAGGTGACGTCTCTTTAGTGCGGCTTTTGTTGCGTTGGAGTTCGGCTTTTCTTCCTCCCTGTAATTTTGAATCTTTTTGATGGCGTTGATTGGCAGGTGGTTTCCATTTCAGCTTTTGAGGCCCACTCAGGGAGCACTTCTCACCACCCTAGCGACAATATCTATCTTGAAAATGGGAAGAACCTCAGAGACATTCTGAGCGCTGGACAGGAGTCTGCAGACTGTGGGGATAACATTCTAAGAGCTCTAAAGCATGCCATTGGAGAGATTCAAGGCATCCCACCGAAGGAAGTTTCATGTGGAAAATGCGGAAAACATGATGGAGGGAGCTTTGTTTATTGCAGGGGAGCCAAGTGCTCATCTGCCTTTCATGCAGGCACGTTTGATTTCAATGCTTTTCTTCCTGAAATTTGGGCTCATGAATCATTGGATCAAGTGGGTATTCCAAAGATTCATCTGCAATAGAAAACTAACATGGCGTATATGTTTCTTCAGAATGTGTCGGACTCTCTAGTCCTCCTCGTGGAGATTGGTTTTGTGCCAATTGCGAAAAATCTCAAGGAAGGAAGTCGCTGACAGTTCTTAAACCGAAGCGTCCGTCCACTGGAGCGGACAGAGAAGATGCTCGATTAAAGTAAGTATCTCAATATTTCAACATTCACATGTAAACTCTGCTTGGCTTTAGCTATCATTTTCATACGTCGACTCTTAATGCCAAAATCTTTAACGATTTCATGCGTCCTGGTATTCATGAAGGTGGGATTTGGGTTTATGTCGTGGATGTTTAGGGAAAAAGAGCTGACGATGATGGCCAGGTCAGCCCGAGATGCACATCTTCACAAAGCTCTTTTTCTACCCGGTGGTCTGGCTGATGGTACTGAGCTTGGATACTACGCTAGAAATAAGGTACTTGCCACGACGTACTTACTGTGGGCTTGGCAGATGACGATGATTGTAGGTAGAATGTTGCATGAATTTCTCGAGGTCCCCTTGCGATACCTGATTGTTGGTAGTGACTTTTATATCCTTACTAACTCCTTAATTGGAGGGCTTGTATGTGATTGCTTGTTTAGGATCTCATCTGTGGACGTTAAAATGCATGGCAGTGTGTTCTTAAGGGCGTGAAACAAGGCGGGGGTATCTGCTGCAGTTGTTGTAATGAAGAGGTAAATCTTCAAGAGTACCTGTCTTTTATATCTTATTTCTCATTGTATTTTCCAGAACGTAGTCAGAGGATTTCTTTGGTTTGCTTACAGCACTTTTTATTGTCAAGTGCGAGTAATTAACGACCTCAAGCATCTCTTAAATGTAGAGATATTTTGTACGTTGAGCGTCCATTTGCAATCTAGTGACTGATGTCCGATTATTTAGAAGCTTATCAACTTTGTATCTATCGTCTCCAGATCAGTGCCTCTGCGTTTGAGCAACATGCTGGTTGTGAAGCAAGACGAAATCCGTGAGTTTTACATCCTCGAATTGGTTGAAGTTGTTACGGATTTCATTTCATGATTAAACCTGTTGTATGGATCGGAATGTAAATGCTCACCGATTGTGGATTATACATGGGTGTGCTAGTCGTTTTCCCTGTAGAGAATATTTTTTCATGCCAATTCCATGTTTAAGTCTATGCTTACTTTTCTGTTTAGACTATTGTGAATGTCCTCAACAAATGTATTGTAAATCCTGAGGCTAATGCGCTGGGGAACTATGAAATATTAGGTACGGGAGCATCCTGTTAAATGATGGTCGGTCCTTGAAAGACATGTGCAAAGAACTAGCTGATCAGAACAAGCTTGGAGATAGATCAAATCAAGCTGCCCGAACTGGTGATTCAATTTCTTGTTCTGGTTGCGGAGAGCATGGTGATCTTGCGTCATGCCAGGGCTGTGAATCACTGTGGTGCAATAACTGTGCCAAACAATCTTCTGGTCTAGGTCAGTGATCTCTTTTTCAGAAGTTCAGAAAGTCTAGACGCTTCTGTTGAGGTACTTAGAGGCGTCCTTGGAGTATCAGTGGCTGACACAGTTTTGTGGTTTGCTTTGTCATTTTTTGAAGGGGCAGAGAAAGATTCTGGTAACCCGTGGTGCAAAATCTGTAAAAACGATATTTCTTCAGCTCCAAAGAGTTCGCACAGATTGTCAAGTAAATTTGTAGATGTTGGAGCCAATATCCCAACATCAGACGATGGTGGGCGCAATGTCCGACACTTCCAAGCGCCTGATACCAGCGGTGGCTGTGCTATCTGCAAGTAAGTAGTGAGAGCTTTGTGCCGAGTGAGAGTTTGAATCGTAATAATGCAAGTTTCTCTGCTTTTCCTTTTTTTCTTTCCTTTATATAGCTTTTGGTGGTCAATTTTTTTGCGAACCAGAGTTGTCTTTTTAGGAGCTCTCCCGTGGATTCAGACTGAAGTTTCAAATTTCCATTTGTGCAGGAAGTGGACTTTGAAAAAGTCCGGATTTGATATGACAATGTTGGTTTGTAGCCAAGTGAGTTAACTGCAACTTTTGTTGACCAGTGTTAAAGTTGTTTCTTCCTTTACTTTTTGGTAATCATGATATTGGACAGTAGATCTTATGCATTTCATTAACTAAGATTTTGCAATCCCATCAGTGACATTCTAGAGCTCTTTGATGAATATTTTGGAATAAATCTGACCGGATACGTGCCCGTTGTTTTGGCAGTGTGGGCGAGAGTTCCATGTTGGCTGCCTGAGAGATGCTGGGATGGATGATGTAAGTTAACCAATTGGATAATTTTCAATATCTTTTTGCATGTGATATTTATCACCAAAAAGTGTGATTTAAGATGAACTAATTTTCTGTCTTATGTATTGTTACTATCCACATCCATCAAGTTAAGTCGTTCATCACTGTTTTGCATGTGGCAGGAGCTGCCAACTGGCGAATGGTTTTGTGATCCTGATTGCCAGAATATAGTGCGAATTCTTGAGCAACTTGTGTCAAACGGACCTGAATCGTTGTCTGACAGCATCGTCAGTGAGCTGCTGGAAAGTCGACAACACCAGCAGGGTGCTCTTGAGACGGCGGAGTCTAGTAGCCCAGTTTTTGGTTGGCAAATTCTGCATGGCTCTGATGGTAACGTTGTCAATGGGCGAACACTTGGCCAAGCTGTGAACATATTTACCGTAATGACCTACCCCTTATTTCTTCTATTTACATCATAGTTGTGTCTTTGCATCAAAGTCCTGATTCGGAGCGGTATACAAATCAGAGGGAAAGAACTCTCATGACGACTATTTGCAGGTCATTACCTGCTTAGCAATGTCGGTTCTGCTGTTTGTGACGTTTGTCTGATGTCTTTGCAGGGGTGCTCTGATCCAATCAGAGATGCTTCATCTGGTCAAGATATGATTCCGTACATGGTTCACAGGTGTGGCTCAATACACTTTTTTCCGTTAAAGATCTAAATTTTGGGGGCAGGGCTCGTAGTTTGTTTCCTGTTCCTTGCATAGACGCTAATATTGCACACAGAGAATATTACGTTTTTCTCTGGTCTGACTGTAAAATTGTGTTGTATAATGCAGGCGCACCTTCAAAGACTATGACTTCGACGGCATTTACTGTGTTGTTCTGAAGCTCAAGTAAGCGCTTGTTTTTTTTCCATGTGTCAGTTTCCCTTGTTGCCCAAGACAGTCGTTTGCGGTGTACCGTGGTGATTTGAGAACATGCAATGAGTTTGTAGGAGTGTTTGTTTGCATCAGGCTTGAAGGTATCCGTTCTCAGCATTCCTTCTAATATTATGGATTTGATATTGTTTGTACAACAGCGAGAAAGTGGTGTCGACAGCTTTGTTACAAATCTTTGGTCGGGAAGTTGCTGAGGTTCCTCTAGTGGCTACTAGCCTGGATCACCAAGGCCAGGTAATCATGGTCTCATACGATATTATTCTATCTGTTAATCAACAAGATTCCCTTAGCATTTCAGCTGATAATTGCTTGCAGTTGTTTGTTCTCTTGTTTGGACGGGTGGGTTTAGTCGTTTGTGTCTCTAATCTTTGCATTGACCACATGTACATCATTCTGTAACATAGACGCCTTTCGGAATGGCTAAAAGGGTAATGTTGAACACTCAGTTTCTAACGAAACGAATCTTGGAACCAGGGTTTGTGCAAGGCACTTCTGACCACGATAGAGAGGCTTCTTGGCGTTCTCAATGTGGAATGTTTGATCCTCCCAGCGACCAAGAAGGCAGAGCCTGTTTGGGTTAAATTGCACGGATTTCATCGGATGGATGATGCAAAGGTGTGGCTTTCATTCCTCGCAGTTCTTGTTCTTTGATAGCCTGTCCTGAGTATTGTAGTTCGACGGAGTGTTCATTATCTTCCCTTCTTCTCGTTTTGCCTTCGTTTGCTGTGTTTCAATGAGAACTCTGGTTTTTTTGTCATCTGGATTTTCCATTAATTTGGTGGATCATGTGTGTTTTCAGCTCTTGGAACTGCGTTCAAGAATGCGGTTGATGACCTTCTCAGGTACCAACATGCTCATAAAGCCCATCACAATGGTGAAGCTCGAAAAGCCCATTTCCCTACCGGAGTTCAACAAGAAGTCCAATGACCATTGGGCTGGAGCGGAGCGGCGGTGACGCATCGATGGCCCCCCCAGTAGCTACACTTGTCTGCATTTTCTGTACAGTGGTTGTTCCGTAGGCATTTGACCTTTTAGCTGCAACTATCCATTTTTCGGTCGCAACCTTTTGTGCTGTTGTCAAACTTTCCATATGTGGTACGCTCACAAAATGGCCCCAGTAACACCCTGTTTAAGTATAGGTGTTCACATTTCAAACTGATTCTCCGACGGAAGCTCCGCGTCCTGTTTCTTTCAACCACACATTCAGCAAGCGGATAAACCTGGCCCTTTCCACTGGTAATTTTCAGCGAAAGGAGAGCAGAAGAAAGGAGAGAATCTGGAGGAAAAGCCTGGTGGTGGTGGCCTGTTCGACGTGAGCAGTTGGAGGAGGAGCCGTGGCTGCTGCTCGCGTGGGAATCCAGGAATCGGAATAACAATGGGTCAATTATGAGTGCTGCGCGCGTGGCCAACCGCAAGAGCCAAATCGTGGAGATGCCTGGCGATCACTGGATTGGGGCGCAGGTGTGAGCATCCTCTTGCGCTCCGCTCGCGTTGGAGTCCGCACCCGCTTCATGGTTGGAAGTCGCGCTCCCCGCTTCACGTGCTTCCTTTCTTTCACTCCATGGAATATTCTTCTCCCAAGTCTTACCCGAAGAGTTGAGAGAAGCACCGATCTTGACCCCTAAAAGCCTTCGAAATTGTTGATTCTAGTGCAATGAGTAAGGAAGGAAACAAAACCTTATGTTTATCCTTTTGACCGTAGGATCTCTACCAAGACTTAGTGAGTAATATACTCACAAAATTTCATACACTTTCATTGCACGGGCTGAAAGATTATAGTGTTTGAAGTTGAGAGAATGGTTCATTTCCTTCCGTGAATTGAGTGGATCAGCAGACCATGAACCAGTAAACCATGAATCCAATAATAATAATAAAAATACCTCCTTGGAGCTCTTATTAGGGACAATCTAGTATAAGAGTTTCTAAAAAGAAGATATTTTTTCAAATTGTAGGAACTTGCCCAAAATCCAAAACGTACGCCCCACGTACATTTGGGCTCTTGGGGGTTAAGAATAGACTCAAACTACCTATACACGTCTCCCAATTGAAGTCACCTTTTCTGGGTTACTATTTCAAGACTTATAAAATGCAAATTGATATATTGAATCATTTTTAGAATAACTTCATGTCATTTATGAACAAATTGATGAAACATGTGTATCTTGACTATTTTGCCTTGGAAAATGTGAAATAATACAAACAACTCTTCATTCTCACTACCATGGCCTATAGGATGCATTGTGGAGTAGCAAATAGATGTGCTCAATGCCATAGGTGAAAGTTGGTTTATTATTATATTGAGAATGTGCTTCTTGCATAATGGTATTGCAATGGAACATGTCATCTGTATTAATGTAACTATTGCAATTAATACAACTAGTATGGATTGCTACTTGGAACAATTCGAGTCTCTTGACACTTCTCAAGGGCCGTTTGAATATAAGAATCCAAACTATATGATGAATGTAATAATCTATAGTACATGAAAACTTAACCCTTTAAGGACGATGGCCATATGTGGTCTTCACATGTTGTAAATTTGGTCAGCATAATATATGACACGTGAGGACCACATTTGGCCATCATCCTTAAAGGGTTAATCCCTAAAAATTCTTGACTATATGGTGTGAATTTATTACCATCGTAATATACATGATGATACACTAAACATCGCATTTAGTGTAGTCACACAAATAGTGTAATTACCCTACTACACTATTTGCGAACTTGTTCATAATTAGTGTTAGTTGCGGCAAGCTTTTTCACACTACTAGTGATTTTATTCATTGCGGCAAGCTTATATAGCTACACTAATTGTGCACAAGTAAAAAAAAAACCACCCATTTTTACATATAGTGTAATGTTTCACATTTAGTGTAATGTTGTGTCGTTACACTAATTGTAATTCTTCCTTTTAGTGTAAGGGTTCGTATTCAGTGTAGACGACACTAAATGCGATGTTTAGTGTAGTTCTTTGTACACCAATTTTAGAGGTTGGGAAATAGTGAAGCATACATAGATAAACTGTACATATCAAGGTAATTTTTTTAATTGAGTTATATTCTTTTTAAATTGTGAATCCGAGCAATCAAGGAAAGGTTTTATTATTTGTCTTGTCATAAAAATGTAAAGTGAGAAAAGCACCACGGCCTTGGTGTAGTGGTTTGGGTCATGGCACACCGGAGAGGTGGTTGTGAGTTCAAGTCCTATTGCCGACGTGGTGTCTACCACCATAGTCCACCCAATTATGGTGGGGGTCCCAAGGCCTCGTTGTATGGGGACCCACAAAGTCCTTCGGGGAGATGACATGTCCGTTGTCTCTAAGGCAATTAGTGTAGGGAAGCACTTAGTATAGAAAAGTGTTTACCCTCAAGAGGGAAAGTAGTTCTACTACACTAGCCTATGTCCTGTGGCAATATGCTTAGTGAAGAGAATGAACAAACATCATATTCCCAAAAAGTGCGGATTCTTTACTGGTATAAATATCTCACAATGTGTTATATAACATAGAGAGGCAAAAGTTTAAACCTCAAATGTCAATTAAAAATTATATATTTAGGCACACATTTTCCTCTCTAGAATAAAAAAAATGTATCATAGTTTAGCAAGACTTATATCTTTGAATTGAGGATTCTTCAACTAACATCTATTTTTTCAAGGTCATTTCAATATCTCAACCTTATCATGTTCAAATACAACATCATACATGTAGAATATTGTGACCATCAATGGCACCTTCTGACGTTTAAGGATTAACTTGTACATGTTGTTGATTGTGTTTCACCGGAATTGGTGAAATATAATGAGACTAATTTTTAAAAAAAATTATAAATTAAAATTGTAAATTGTAAAAAATTGTAAATTAAAATTAAAAATTGAAAAAATTGTACTTGAAGCTTAGTACTTCAAAAAGACACTCAAAGTTTTTTTGTTTTTTTAAGAATTTTTTTGACCCTATGGATTAAAGTTATATGCATTTGAAGAAAGCAACATAGAAATTTCCTACCTTGCCCATAGAAGGTCCGCATACTCTAACTCAAAATGTCTATGGAAGGGGTCTATGGATGGAGTCTTTGAGATTTATCCCAAATAAACATTTTACCTTCAAAGGAAGGTTTGGGATTTTGGGCTAGGTAATGTTATGTCAATTTTAATAAAAAAATTGAACATTCTATAAGAAGATGTGCCATAGTATTCTCTTTATAAGAATATAATTTTTTTTAACACCAGAGTTCTAGAAAATAAATTATGTCCTACTAAGTGCCAAATGTTGGACTTCTTTCTCCTAGAAAACTTTTTTTTCTCCTAGAAAGCTCCAAATTTTGGCAAACGACCTTTTATAGAGATTGACACTTTTATACAAATAATTAATTATTTTGTTTAACCTCTAAAAGACCAAATATCATGAGGTGGGGTTTTGCAAATCTCAGACATGTTTCCATGGTTGCAATCTATCTTTTCAAATCTCAAAATTTTCAAATGAATTTTGAAAAGAATAATTTAGGTCACTTATTTTATGTGGAAATAAAAATAGAGACCTAAATTATTCTTTTCTCATTTGATTCTTTTTTGTTTAAAGAAGAAAGTTGAACCTTGGTTTTGACCATTTGGATATTGAATTACAAATGAATGTTCTAAGTAAAAACCAAGTTGTGGTTGGTGATTTATTAACCTCTCTTCATTGCTAATTTTTTAAAAAAAAATACAACCCTGTTCCAATCTCTGAAGAATTTAGTGTACAAGGAACTAACATCACATACCTTGTAATGGTATAGGTCTAAAACTTTAATAACTCAAAAATTGTACGCCAAGTGAAACCAAAGTCTGCTTGTTCTTTACAGAGAGGGAAGATGAAAACTTTCTTCTTCACTAAAAAAAAAAATCTATAAATGTTCAATCCGCGTAGTCAAAGTAAAAAATAAAATTTTGAGCATGTAGTTTTAGTAGTATAGGTTAAGATTTTACAGCCAAAGATAGAATTCATGACTTTTACTTCTAAGATACAACCCTTTGCAGTAATATGAGAAATTTTAAGTATTTTTGGGGAGAAATAGTCAAGAAACCTTAGGAATTAAGACTCTTGGAATGGAGTTCGACTTTGTCTTTACTTCAAACAACATCTTCCAATTCCTATGGTCAAAGTTTATGAGATTACATGAGCATGTTATTTTCTTAGCTTAATTTACAATCTAACCACTAAACATTGACATAATTGTCTCCCGTCTCCATTGCCACTCTACACACTAGCCCCTAAAGGACCAATTGTACCTGCGAGGTACAAAGCTTGTAACTTTGACTGCAATTATTACAGCCAAAACTCACAAAAAAATTACCACATCTCATATAAGTTTAGAAGAACTTCCTACGGTTACATTCTTAAAATATTCATCTAGCGTGCTTTCTAATCAATAGAGTAGAGATTCCTCTAAAATATTACGGTCCTTCAGATGCTAAATCGATTGAAGGGTTCCACCTACCATGAGCATACACCTAGGTTTTACGGTGTAGGGTTCAGGGTTTAGGGTTTCGTTACCTGATCAGAACTTGTTAAAGAGCCAATATGATGAGTAGCTAGCTTCTTGTCAGTGAATGTAAGCAGTTCATGAACCTCGTTCGGACAGTAACTTGTATGAACCTCTAAACTCGAAACTATGAACCTGTAAACTGGGAAGTTGGTCTATGTCACGTAAGTGTACTTCAGAACATGTAAGGCCCCCTTCTCGACATGATCAGTTTGTCGGTGGATGTGAGTTCATGGGCTACGTTCAGAGAGTGACTGCCGAACGACTGATGAATTATCATCTAGATCGAACCAGCTGCCCGATGGGAACTTATCAAGAGGCTGTAATGCGCGGAGCTGGTCGTTTCGGGCTAGTTTCGAGCTCGTGTGCCGCGACGCTCTCCGTCTTCTTGTACTTGTACCAGTGGCCGAGCGCCATGAAGAAGCCCAGATTCGCAGCGCTCAGGCCCGCCAGTAACCAGTAGAAGTAATCCAAGCGGCAGCGGTTGAGATTATCCACGATCCAGCTGCCGTGCTCGCTGTGGCTCGTGACGTGCACCACCGCGCTCAGCAGCACGCTGCTCAGGAAGTTGCCGACCCCGATGGTGGTCAGAAACAGCGCCGTGCCGAGGCTGCGCATGGAGTCCGGCGCCTGGTCGTAGAAGAACTCCAGCGCGCCGACGCTCGTGAACACCTCCGCGGCGCCGATCAGAACGTATTGCGGCAGCAGAACGAACACCGACAGGGGGATGGTGCGCTCGGGGAGGTCCAGCAACCCGTGCTCCCGCGCCTCCGACACGCGCTTCACCTCGGTGATCGCCGCGGCGACCATGGACAGCAGCGAGATGACCAGCCCCACGCCGATCCGCTGCAGCATCGAGATCCCGCGCACGTTCCCCGTCACGCGCCGCATGACTGGCACGAACACCTTGTCGTAGAGCGGCATCAGGAGCACGATAGTGATGGGATTCACGCTCTGCAGCGACGCCGCGGGGATGTGGAACTTGGGGCCAACGCTCACGTCCAGCGTGGTGCCCTGGCGCGTGTAGAACGTGGAAATCTGGGCTGGCATGGTCGCGAACATCACCGCCGCCACCCAGATCGGCAGCAGGCGCAGCACCAGCTTCACTTCCTCCACTTCTGTCACCGTCGCCAGCTTCCATGGACTCATCTGCGGCGCCGCCTGCTCCAGCTTCGCCAGCTGCGTCGCCGGCAGCGCCGCGGCTTTGTCGAGAAACCTGCGAGACAACGAACATCGCATCTTGTTAGAGAATTCGCGGCGCTCTTCCACTTGCACAAGTTTGCATTTTTTTAGTTGCATAATTTTTAGTTGCATATTTTTAGTGTTGTTTTAGTGTCTACTCTCGAGAAGGGGAAGTAGTTCTATACATTGGCCGGTAGGCATCGACTTTGTGGTGGAACAAACATACACTCTACTCACATCGGCCTTCGTTGGAGACCGGAGTTCATCTTCATTTCTTTGTTTGTGAAGTTTGCTCAATGGGACTTCATGATCAACGTCATGGTCCTTTTCTATTGATAAACCCTAAACGTAGGCGCTTGGGGGCCTGCGAGAAAATCAATCCTTTGAGTTTATAGAGATTTCTCAACATACTGTGAATCCTAAACCTTGATTTGGCACGGTAAGTTTCTTATCACATGTTAGGGTTTATGAATTATGTAATATCCATGTAATGCCTGTGTGATACCTCTGTAATACCTAGGTGATACATAGGTAATGCCTAGGTTATATCCACTATGATGAAGTTGCACTTTGAAGAAAAACACTAGCAAGAATGTGACCCTTGCATAGGGTATCTTGATCTTAATGGATTATTGTTGTAGCTAATGATTTTACTTGAGCTTTATTTGAGTTATCTGAGAGTTTTGCTAGAAAATGAAGGGAGAAAGTCCACAATTTACTATTTCTGAAAGGGAAAAAAAAACCTTGTCTTTCCTCTTCTTCGTCTAATTTTGCTAAAATACTAATATGCTTTGAACCTAAATACCAATTGGTAATTAATGTTATGTTTTGTCAATCCAAGCCCTAATTTTGATGCTCTAATTTCATACACTAATTATATTATAGCTATAGATTAGTTAGTTTATTATTCTTGAAGATATAGATGAAGTCATTTTTATAACCTCATTATCGAATATCTTACCAGATTTTTGTCCAAGTACTAGTTTTCTTAGTTTTTGTTGTTCATCACAAATATGGTAAATCTCTATGAGGTTTAAATACAAGCTAAAAATCAAATCAAACCTTTAGTTACCAATATCAACATGATACACAGAAACAATCTTGTCTAGTTCTAAAATGGAACAGTAAAAGAACAAAGTTGAAAAGTGAAAAGAAAGACAAGAGTCATACCATTAATAATAAATTACGAGGTACATCAAACCATATCTTCTTCTTTTGTTTTATTGATGTCATTTAAGGGGAAAAAAATCTACAACTCTAGTCATCCCTTCTGTTGTGCTCGGCTATTGGTAACAATGGTCTCTATTAAAAATATATGAATGTCAACATGTCTATCAAATCCTAGATTTGCCATCACCAGATAGGAGAAAGATGAATTATCTATCAAACATTTGAGATAATTTTGAAGTATGTCCAGTAGAAAGAATTTAAAAACACAGTACACCTATTATTTAAAATTTTAGATCAATGGAAGTAAAGATAACACTCATAGAATATGGAACCCATGATTCCCTCCTTGTCTCAACAAAGCTCCCCCAAACTTAGTCACATTCTCCCATGACAAACTACACCCACTAGATACCAAAGGCTTGTAAGACCATATCATTGAGAAACCCTCTAATTTATCATTTACATGGTATTTGAAAATAGAGGCTTGTAAGATCACATCCTTTAGAAACCCTCTAATTTCAAATATTGTATAAATTTTAAAAAGGCATTTTAATGCAATTTTCCTAAAAGTATTAAAACCAAGGCAAGTCATCGAGCCAATTGGTCTAAAAATTTAAATAGACTCTTCTATTGTTAAAATGACTCGCCTTCTTTTTAGACTTCTTGTAGAAGTTATGAATAAAATTATTAAAATATGGACCCCAAAATAAAGTAGAAATATAGAGAGATCAAAACAGGGTCAGAGGAGTGGCTTTTCAGAAACGATTGGGCCACGATCTGCTTCCCAAAAGCAAACTCTCATAAAGAAACCACCCCTTGTAAAAATAAAAATATAATTTTAAAAAAATTTATAGAAATACTTATTTCTTATTTTTAGTGTAGACAATCGACTTTCTTATGGTTTTGTTCTCCTACCCATTTAGGTGATGCCTTTTAAATGAAGAACCGTGGGGTTTTTTTAACTTCTAAAGTTTCTTGACTATATCTTTAAGCAATACTGTAGAGCTTTGATATTTTACTATAATTTTTTATAGCCTACAAAATGTCATATGTTTATTTTAGATATTTCAAGTTTAGTGAAAAAAAAATGTACTTTTTGAACCGTGCTTTGAAAATGAAAAAGTCTCCACTATGCAAAGTTGCAATTCTTGGCCATCCTACTATATATGGTGCACAAAATTTTATGTGTAACGAGAGGTGATTTGCACAACCCATAAATTCTTGCAACCGAAGGGGTTCTAACATTTAACAAAATACAACTTTTTAAAAGAAAATTGTAAAAGTACGTTTCTTCTAAATCCTGTTTCAAAATGCACGTAAAGATTCTTTTTTCTTCTTGAGGTGAGAAACTTTCCGAAGAGCATAACCTCTAACTTCTGTATCTAGAAATGTCAAAATAAGATGATGTACAATGTCTAACTCGTTCTATATGAATATTTTGTTCCATAAGAGGACGTGAAAAATATGATTATATGTAATTGATAAGCTACATTACTTAAGCTATTGAAAAAAGGTCATAGTAAAGTTTAAATCACAAGTTCATCCTTGAACCAAGAAGAAAAACCATCGTAGCAACATCAGATTATATATTCCAATCAACTTTGATGAAAAATGGCAACTAAAAGAAGAGTTTAAAATTTATAAAAAACAATGGATGGTGCGATGCATTACATAAACATAGCTTGAATCTCGCACAAACATGTGCTGTCTGGACGCAACACACCCTCACGTTGGTTAATAGATTCCAAATATCACACTTTTATTTATAGATGTGTTACTATAAATATTTTTTTAACACCTCTCCAGTTGCACATGTCTAGGACCCTACCTGTCAGGAGATTAACATCCAATTATAAACAGCCACCCTTTGACCAGTGGCATCACTTGATGCCAAAAATTCATAAGAATAATTGTCATGAATTCCACAATATTCCGTCTTTGAGGTCCATTTTCATTGTTTCTCAATTTAGGATGACGTGTGTTTTCTGACGCATTGTACTAGCTATTGGGATGGGTTTGGATGGTGGATGAATTAGTCAAGGAATGTTCTGATGACTTTACGGTTCGAATTTGAGTGAGGAACTTACACGATCTACAGATAAGTTCTTGGATCTGATGTCCATATAGAATTCAGGCAAAGGATTCTATGTCCAATGGTAGACATAACCGAACTATAAATGAGAAGGGGCTATGTTTTGTTTAAGATGATGCGAGGGAGATCTGAGTTTTTTTTTTGAGTTTTTTTTTGGGTGTGGTTATCTTGTCAGAAGAGTTTTGATACGATTTTATGCTGGGTGCATTTTAGATGAGATCGGAAGTGGAACAGTCAGAATAGATAATTTGTACCATAGACAAAAGATTCAATTCCAAGGTTCCTTTACTTGAAAGTTGTACACTTGAACAGCTGGCCTGGGTATTTCTCTCTCTCTCTCAAATCTGATAGTGTTGAGATTTTTTTACACAGTGCTTTTCCTTGAGTACTTTTTAAAAACAAATCAATGTTCTACAATAAAATGTTTGCCTTTTCTTAGTTTGTGGTGTAAAGTAGATGTTCATTTCTCAATCAGAAAGGGTAATATTTTGAACGTTCAAATCCCTAGATCGCATATTTTTGATAAGGAGCAGATTTTGAAACAAATCAAAATGTTTGTGACTCACCCTAGCCCCTAAAAGAGGACCTAGGCATTTCAGAGGAATTAGTAAAAAAAACTGCCAAGATGAACTTTTTGAGAATGTAACCATAGGGTCTTCTTGTACACTTACATGAGATGACGTGGTAAACATTATGTGAATTTTTACCATATGGATTGAAAGATAATTGCAGTCAAAGTGAGAAAATTTGTCCCCCCTCATGGACACTTGGTTCTTTAGGAGTTTTTATCACAATTCCAAGGATTTGCATTGAATGTAGGGTTGTGTGTGGGTAAAAAGAGTGGAACAATGTACCTGAAAGTGTTGGAATGAGGAATGTATCGGCGTCCAAGCAACAACGCCTCCTTGTCGCGGACTTCATACAAAAGCCCGGGATCCGCGGGAAGTTGCACCCTCCAATTGTGCGCAGCCGCTACCACGACTTGGACGATCTGCGTGATGGGGCTGCCCATAGGCGCCTTGTGCCGGTACGTCGGGATACCCACGATGTACACTACAAGAAACATCCCAAGCAAGGCCGTGGGCACCCCGAACCCCCACCCCCAGCTCACCGAGTCCTGGATGTATACCATGAGGGTGGCGGACACCACCCCGCCGACGCTGATGCCAAACACCCACCAATTGAAGAATGATTTCTTCGACCTATTCTCTCTCTCGTCCTCCTCGTCAAACTGGTCTGCACCAAATGCAGCGATGCACGGCTTCATGCTGCCCGAGCCGAATGACATGAGGTAGAGGGAGAAGTAGAAGAAGCCCACTTGCGTTGCTGTTGCGGGCGGGCACATGGGGAACAATGGGGTCGGGGAACATGGCGTGGGCTTAAAAAAGTCCAATGTCACTGAGAGGGTCAGCATGACAAGTCCCTGCAATGGCATGCGGATTCCAACTTAGCGTGTCAAGGACATGACATTATTTATGTGTGAATTACTTGTTTTGAGAAAGGCGTGCATTGCAAGAAAGAAGGGTGACAAAGGAGGTCAACCCTTTTTACTTCCTAGGCATCATCTACACTAAGCATTGAATTGCCACTCTAATTCAAGGTCATCATACTATCATACTTAACCCCTAAAGTTCTTTGACAATTTCCCTCAAAAACTATAAGTGGTACTAACCGAAAAAACCACAAATCCAAAAAATAAAATAGAAATATGTCCACGAAGCTCTTATCAAAGGCAATCTAGAATAAAAATTTCAGAGAATATTAATTTCAGAGAACCTGCCCAAAAATTAAAAAAATCCTTTGGGGGTTAAGAGGGAAAAAAAAAATCCATAATCTTCGTGTGCAGTAATCTTCTTAATGGATAATTCACTCATTCATTATACCTAAAAGCTCTAAAACGTTTAATACAAAATATGACCTACTTTAATATAAGTTCAAGTAAGGATACTAAATGAGTCCTCTTACCACAAAATACACACATCCAAAAACAAGTATTGTCCAAAAGCGTCCCCAATAGGCATCTGCTACAAATGCTCCCAAGAGAGGTGCGATAAAAGTAGCGCCAATCCAGTTGTTCACATTTTTGGCTGATGGCGCTGTTCCCTCGTGAAGAACTTGGGTGAGGTACGTGACCAGATTTGCTGATATGCCATAAAATGCCAACCTTTCTCCTATCTCCATTCCTGCTCCAACCATCACGTGAAGTTTGCGGTCATTCCAAACATCTTGTTGTCACAACTTCCAAGAAAATCATTGTTGGAGGAAGATTGATAAAGCAAGTTAAAACTCATTTGACATGAGGCTTTTTGGGGATATTAGTCCAATTTCAGCCCATTGAGAAATTCCGGCTCCACCACCATCAACATTATACGGAAAGAAAATCTATGTGAAACGAAGGGAGAACGATCGCTACCCCATGACGCAGAGTATCACAACAAGACCAGAAAAAAACAGCAGCTTCTCCATTTTTCAAGTGCAAAATTCCTCAATGAATCATTAAAATATTAAAAATTAAATTAAATTAAACCGCAAAATTAACCATATGTGTTTAATGAAACCAATATCTATTGTAGGATTCCAACTACACTAATTACCCCTGCTACTGCCACTTACTCTCATCGATGAGTTAATACTTTTCATAGAGAGTGAAATAGGCTTAGAGTCTTCCTATAATAGATATTCAACTAAATGTGGAAAAACAAAAGTCTAGAAATAATGGATGGTTGCCCGCGGAGAACTGCCATAGTATCATATCGGCAATCATTTGAAGAGTGAGTTATGCCCAATTGGTCCACAAATGATCATTTTCTCCAAATTTTGTTAAATATCCGTTCTATGATATCAGTCGTATTGTTACCTTTTCCTTGATAAATATTTCCTACATGTAAAAATTTAGTATTACCTCGAGTTAGTATGGGTGGCACTATTAGGAATGATCAATGTAGTTTTTTTTAAAGTCACCATAAAGAACATACTTACTCATCTACTTTTACTTTTGCAAACCCAATCATACACCCCTAAACAAGGATGAGAACTCTCCCACGACGAGAAAAGAAAAAGAATTGGAGGAAGGCCTCCCCAATTCAAGGCCAGTGCATGATGTTCCAAGTTCACCAGTTTCCAATACAATCTCGGGGTTAATAACAGCAAAAGTGGAAACTCAACAATTTTATATAAGATGGGGGAAACAAAAAAGCAACGAGATAAGAACGGAGTATTTTAACCCAAAGGGCCGGAATCTATTCCTTTGAATAAAAATGCACCTATGATGAATCCATTGGCCTTGACTCGCCCAGTTGTCAGCTTGTTGCTGGGATTCCCCCGGAAATCCACGGACCCATCTTGGGCCAAGCTGATGGCTCCATCATGGGTGTGGCTCTCATGCTCCTTGGAAAGAGGCACCACCCGCTTGTTCCTCTCCTCCATCACCTGAGCCTGGAGTGGAATAAAAACTCATGAAAAAGACTCATTCACGTAAATCAGATGCACGTTAGCGTCATAAAATTACATCCTCTTTTGGATGGTAAATGTTAGACTACAAAAGGTTATCCTCTTTCTAAAGTCAACAGGGATACACTCCTAGAAAGATGGTTTGATCGGATTCTATAATATAATGACAATTTATATCGTCATCAGACTATGACCATGTTCATAGTAAATTAGAATGAAGAAGAAGTGATGCTCATCATTTCAATGCTTGTGGGAATAAAGCTACCAGGACCTAGACAACACATACAACCTTAGTCACATGCCTTTACAAGAGCATTTGTTACAACAGCCAGCTCCCTTCACAAACTCGTTGTAGAGTCAGATGCCTTTACAAGAGCATTTGTTACAACAGCCAGCTCCCTTCACAGACTCGTTGTAGAGGCAGCTGACTGTAACTCCCTTGTTGTGAACTACAACCCTCCAGTGTCTTGGACATGACATGCAGTGGCAGGACTAGCACTTTCATCTACAAAAATGGAGAAAGAAAAAAGTGCTGTAGCCACAAAGGTGTCTCTCCAAACGAAGAGCAAGTTATAATAGCTTTTTATGGTGTCAATTGTGTGCTGGAGAATCATTTCGCAAGTCAGTCTGTGAGCAGTTGCAGTTACGTGCGCCGCAACTGCAACTTCACTGGTCCACCGACCCTACGTCAAGATTACAGTCACGGTCTGAGCAGGCTCCAAGGTGACAACTTGCACGCGTACCATGATGCTCTCAGCGGTGATCAGGTGCGCCGACGTGACAGACAGCTCTTCCCAGCCTCACCTCCTACCAAACAGACGGGAGCGGGATGAGAAAGCGGGCGAGATTTTATAGACGGTGCAGTTGGGGGTGGACGGCGGAGATGCGGCCTCCGACGATCGCACCGCTTGCGAGCAGTACCGATCCGGGCGCGATAGCCCCGAATCGCACAGTGCAAGGTAGGAGCGTTGCTTGGTAGGTATCCTTACAGGCGGAGGCGTTATGGTCAGCTCGCCGAGACACATGTGGCAGCGACTCGCCTCGCGACTGAGGCTGCCTGGCCGGCGAGGCGGTGACCACCGCGGGCGGCTCCGCGAGCATGGCCATTGTGAGCCATAATGGTGCCCCGCCCATGCTCACCACGCCTCCACGTACGAATGAAAACCGCATTTCCTGTCCGGCATGAGGATTATGACCTGATAACCTGTCACTTGAAAATATCAGCGAGTTCATCGCAGCCTGATCCGCAAACTAAGATAGCTTCCAACGAATGCGGTGAGAATGTGAGTCGGAGTCTGAGGGGCGGGCGACGATGAGGGTTCGCGATGAAATGTGCCTTCTATGTAGATGTTTATGAAAATCACATGGGCGCATGTGAAAGAGATTATGACGTGATTCTTTCTTTCAAATTGTTTGTTTGTGTCCGCACTGAGTGAGGATTACACTCATCCCTTCCATAAGTTATACCTCTGATGATGGTTTTTAATGCGGCTAACTTATAACCTCGGCTAACATTTTACCACAGCTAAAGCTTTCATCACACCGTTTTGTGAATATAGTGTAGACCTGACTATTTGAAATTTCCTACGCTAATTGAAAATTTACATGCAATTGTTGACTGACACACACTTGCTTGAGAACTTGGCATGCACATACCCAATCAGAACTTGGCATGCACATGCTTTGATGGAAATTAGTGTGGGTGATCTACATCAATAATCCCTCTACACTATATTCAGTGTTTAGTGTAGTGCCCAGCTTTTGTGTCAACCTGACTGCGCCTCTAATGGAAATGATGGTTGTGCCTCTGAATGTTGCAAGTGGATGGAGGTTGAATTCAGGTTTGAAGTTACAAAGCTCTTTATTGAATCGACTACTAAGTTCTAATCCCGTCCACCGGTGCAATATTTGGCTATAACTTGTGGGAGGGTTCAGTGTACTCCCACTTTAGCAAATACAAAAATCTATGAACAGTGTAGATTACAAGGAACATCATCTAGGCCTCTAGTACATTGTTTGCATTCATCCGTAAGATGATACTAGACGAAAGCAAAGTGGGCCTTCTGGCCTAGGATCTACTACACTGATAGATTTATGTATCATTTTGTCCCTGATTGAAGTGGGCCTTCTTGGGTACTTGAGGTGATATAATAAGAGAGGAGTGTACACACTTCTCATGATACGTAATCCTATAAAACGATTAGATTGTAATGAAAGTCATCTAGACCTTTGGTACATTGTTTGCTCTAACCCATTAAGGCCTACGAGGTAGTGGGAGGTTGGTTTTGATGCTCTAGTCGTTGTTACGTTTTCCATGGTTGGCCATCGTCCGCATGCACTTTGAGCTCCGAGAGAGCTTTCCAACGCATCTTCCTAATCTCCATTTGATGCATGCATCGGCGAGCTACAGTGATTTTCATGAAGTGGGATTGCGATGAAGAAGAAGAAGAACTCCGGTTTCCAAAAGAGGCCCACGTGAATATAGTGTATGTTCGTTCCACTACAAAAGCAATGCCCACTGGACAAAGGTTTAGTAGGGTGGAACTACTTCCCCCTCTCGAAGGTAGACACTATAGAATAAAACCTATTGAATGCTTTACGGGAGATTATTAGTAGTTTTGATGGTAGTTGTGGTGAGTATGGGTTAAGTTAGGAGGTATGTGGGTCGGGTAATGGTTGGTTGTTTTCTAATCTTCTTTTATTGAGGAGAATGGACATTGCATGTTGGATAGCAATGGTGTTAAAGTTTCTAAAAGTATTTCAAATGGAGGCCTTTGAGATTTTAAATGTTTTTTCGAGTGATTCCATAGACAGAATGTGTGTAGTAGCTCTGGCTCCGGCTGTGATAACTATTAGTGGATCCACTTTCCATCCTAATGTACTTAATTCGTCTGGAAGAGGTTGATATTTGTTTATCTTGTGCCCTATTGTTTCTAGTGAGAACCAATCGCTGCAATAAGTGAATTCTATGAACTGAATTGTGATGTTTGGATCTAGATTTGTTGGTGGGGGATGATTGTGTGGTACTCCACGGATGCATAGTAGATCTGGTTTAAATCGAGCATTGCAGTGGCATCCTTGGGTAGTGCATTTCCATGGTAGTAGCCATTGTGGGACAATGTTTTCTGGTGAGTTATTTTGAAAGATACCAGCATTCATTAAGGTAAGACACCTGGATTTATTGGATAATACAAGTAGTTTTCTGATTTCCCATACCGCTTTGTCATGCCTTTTTACAATGAGTGCGTGTATGTGTTGTTATTGGCATTTAAGTAATACATGAAGCCAAGTATCTCGGTCGATGGAGTTGTGTATGGGGCATGTGACGGAGGGGAATCTTTCACGACCAAAAAAGAGTTGTTTTTGGGCATTATCCATATATTGGCATGTTCTGAATTTTAAGATACATGTTTTTTGTGAGTCTGTGATAAAGGAATTTGTCCAAAATTCATTAGAGAATTCATTGTCAATGTTTCTATTTCCTGTCCATTTTTCGATATTTGGGAAATTTCTAGCTAATTCCATTAAATTGTTGTCTAAATCGTAACGTTTGAGGTATTTAGGTAAGAACCTTAAAGGGCCTTTGTCTAGAGTTTCTTCCATAGATGGCCATTCTTTCCTTTGATAATAGTGTGGAGTGAGGTGGGCATGTTCATGTGGTTCTCTTGCTTCTCTATGTGCTTTTTCTCTACCCATTTTTTGCTGGTTTGTCTGCTTTTTCGTTGCCTTCAATGTTCACATGAGCTCTTACTTTGTGTATTGATATAGGTTGGATTTGTGTTTGTAGCATTTCCACCATTGATGCTAAGATAGTTTTGTCTAGGTGGCCATTGTGCATAGTAGGATGTTGAATTTGTGTGTTTAATAGGTATAATACATTTATGCAGTCTGTAAATATGTGGGCAGGCTCATCTAGGTATTTATCCTTCAAGATTTGAAGTGTTTTATGTACGGCCATCATTCTGGCTCTAATGATGTTTTGTAAACCTTGTAGTTCTTTAGCTATTTTGATGTCTTTTGGTGCGTTATATATGCCAAATCCTGCTCTTTCTTTGTGCCAGTGCCCTGGACTTACCTCTTTAAATGATCCATTTGTGTAGTAGCTGTGTTCTGGATTGAATTTTAGTGGTAAGGGCCGCTTCACACTATGCCCAAGTCGAGAGGCCGACCGTCAAAATGAGTGGCCAAACTATGGCCAGAGGCCAAACTTTTTTGCCAAAAAAATACATTAAATAATATAGATTGAAGGTTTGGTCGGTCGCGGTGTGAAGCCCCAAAGGCCAAGTCCAAAGTCCAAACCCCATATCATTACTCCAAAAAAAATCAGCCCAGAAAAATCAGCCAATCAAAATCAGCCCAAAAAAAATCAGCCAAAACAAATCAGCCCAAAAATTCGATCTCTTTCATCTAACGGTCTAGATCTTGTCACTTTTTGATTATTTTAATTAAAAAAATTGACGGACTCTCGATTGTAGTTTGGGTCGAGCAAATTGGGCGACCCAAGTTTTGCTCGAGAGGCCGTCGCTTTGGCGCCAAAACTACCCAAAAGTGTTGCCATGTAGGACGACGGCCTTTGGAGTTTGGGCACAAGTGTGAAGGCCCAAAGTCCGGACTTTGGCCATGCTAGCAATCTCATTGGTGGAAATCGACGGCTTCTCGACTTGGCCACCAAGTGTGAAGCGGCCCTAAATTTGTGTTACAGGGTGGAGTGGTGTTGAGGTGGTTGGGGGTGTCTGATTTGTGCTAGGGAGGTTAACTTTGGACCATGTCTTGTTTTGGTTAACTTGGGTGGGTGCCAGCGTTGGTGGGGCTAAATTGGCATAAACTTGTTGTATGTTTAGAGTATTGGTTAGTAGTTGAAATTGTTCTATATTTGTTTGGAGGCCTATTGTATTATTTTGGTGGTATATGCATAGTATTTGTAGGGTGGATTTTTCTTTTCTCGGTTTATTTAATTCTTCTGGTACGGTAGGTTCAAAGTATGTTAAGGTATCTGCAGGGAATAGGTATATGATGTGGGAGTCTGGGTAGGGACCACTGTGAGGGTTAGAATTTTGGTACCAATTTTTATCTGGTAAGACAAGATATGTTATGTTTCTTGGGTTATTTTTTGCTACAAGTCTAGCCCAGTGTAATGATTGTTGGGCCTCTTCTTTATTGTGTGGATGGGCATATCCTATGCCTTCCCATTTGTAGTCAAATGCTTTGCCAAATGAGCCGAAGGTTTTGTCTCTAGAGAAGGGGGAGAAATTTTTTGTTATTCTAGTGGAGCATGTGACCGGGGATGAGAAGTAAGAGTGTTGAATGTTGTGTGTTGTGGTAAAGAAGTCAAGTAGTTCCGTTGGTATGGTGTAGTGTGTTCGTTTAAGGGGGTCCGTTTTAGGTATTCTGTATTTTTATCTTTGATAAAGCCAGACGACTTCAGTTTCAAATGGTTGGGTTGCCGGTTCTAAATTGTGTGGGGTATTTAGTGCTCGGTGATATTGGTTCCAGAGCCATTCGAGCCTTTTGATGGGGATAGTTATTAGGTGTTTTCCATCATTTTCATAGATATGTGCTTCGTTTTGTTGAATTTGAATGGTATGTTGTTGTGTGGTAATGTCTTTTTGTGGATTACATTCGGTGATAGATATTTTTGCTAAAGGATTTGTGTGGGGGGTGTGACTGATCTTGTATCTCTGCATTGAGCTTGTGGGTGATGTGCTTGTATGATGTTATGATAAAATTTATTGGTTTTCTCTTGATAGTGTTTTTTTAAGGCATGTTATGTTGTGGGATGCGGTATTAGGATCATGCCATGGAAATAGAGTTTTGTGTGTGTGCCATTGACTATAAATGTCTTCTTGGATTTTCCATTGGCAAAGGTATGAAGTTTTTTCTATTTGGATGTCATTAGAGTCGTAGTATGTGCGTTGTTTATGTTGTTCTATAGCATACAATGGGTATATTGTGGGGTTTTTTAGTATATATGGAGGTGGTTTTGAATAGCATGGTTGGGTAGGTCAGGGGGATGGATAGGTGGAGTGGGAATATAGAGGATAGTATTGTTGTTGGGGCAAATATATTTTTCTTTAAGTGTACGAGGATTTGGGTGTTCGTTGCAGGGGTGGGGGCATGTGTCAAGACATTCTGGGAGACAAAAGAGTTGTTTTGCTAGGTTTAGTGCACTTTTTATTAGTCTTGTGGGTTTGAAGTGGTATTTGTGGAATTCATTTTTGTTCATTGAATGTGAGCCATTTGGTAGGGTGATTTGGCTAAGTGTTGTGATGTTTGCGGTGAATAGTATTTGTAGTAATTTCATCAATGTTTGCTCCATTAGGTATGGGAATGTTGGGGTTTCAGTTCTCCACATGCATTCTAATGGCGCAGGTGTTGTAAGGAAGTTTTTTATGGTACTTTTTAGATATGTATTTCCTTCTGTTTTGAGTAGGAATAATGTTCTAGTAAGTGGAGATCTATAACAGTCTGAGCTTTTAATTCTAGGTAAATATTCTGCTCCCCCATATTTGACTAGTATAAAGTGTAGTAATCCATTGTATATTTTCCCTAATCTCCCTTTGTCATTCAGTGCATTCAAGAGTTGCTCCCCAATGCATCGTAGATAGTCGTTTTTTAGTGAAAATGTTTCTAGACCAAAGTGGTTGTGTGGTAATTGTGTTCTTACGTTTGAGATGCATTTTGGGAGTCCACAAATTGATTTTTGTGCTGCTATTATTTTTTTGTCCAGCTTTTTTGTAGTCGGCATTGAGTATGGTACAATATAGAAACTACATGAGATTCCTGGTCTAATAACCGTATCTATCATATTAATTTTTTGTCTCATAATAGTCGGACAATTAATTAGTGTTTGACATTGATTGTTGAGTTTTGTAGTTGTAACGTGAGCCTGGATTTTCCATTTCTGTGAAGGTACCATTTGGGCGCCTAAGTATACATATGCTTCATTGTGGTGTAACACAGGGATTGGTTGATTACGGTAATTAATGTTTGTGGCCTGAATTTGTGCCTTGAAAGCTGTGGGATTCATTTTTGATTTATTAGGGGATCCGGTGACTACGCATTTGGGTACCCCAATATCCATTCCGGTCCACTTACAGTATCTATCTATTTTGTTTAATTGAATTTGTAATGAATTTAGTTTACCGGAAATGGCTGCTAAATCGTCTGCGTATGCAGCAGAGTTGACAGTGGTTTTTGATGTGCTAAATGTATATCCATTATTACTGCGTTGGAGCCATCTTAATAGAGGTTCAAGAAATATTATAAAGAGATATGGGCTAAGTGTGTCTCCTTGAATTGTGCCTCTTTGTATGGGAATAGGGTGTGTTTTACCGAAATGTTTTCCAGTGAATGTGGTGGTAGAGTGTGAGTAGATATTTCCAACTAGAGTAGCTGCATCTTTTGGATAGCCTAGGTCAATCATGAGAGCAAGCAATCTTGCGTGATCTATTGAACCAAATGCATTTTTGAAGTCTACATAGAGAATATATATGTCTTGGTTGGTAAGTTTGGCGTCTTCTAGCGCAGCTATTAGTGTTTGTATTTGTCGGGAAGTACTTCTTTCGGCTCGAAAGCCTTTTTGACTGTCATGTAATATGTTGTGTTTTTCTCCATATGAGGATAAGATTAAGGTTAATGTACTGGTGTAAAGTTTATAAATGGTGTTGGCTAGGGCAATGGGTCGGTGGTTTGTTAGTATGAAGGGTTATCCTTTTTTATAAAGTAGTATGGTTAGGTTGTTTTTCCATAGTTGAGGAATACGTTTTTGTCTATAGCAGTGTTTAAAGAAAAGGTATAAGAATTTATGGGATTTTTCTAGCATGTTTTTAATATGGAGTTTGGAATACGGTCTGGTCCGGGGGCTTTATTTGCTACTTATTTTTTTCGAGCACATATCATATATTTCTTTTGTAAAGTACGTCTGAATTGGGATGTTAGGCTCACCTCTTTTTTCGAGTGCAAATCCATCCAAGTCATGCCATGGATATTGTCTGACACTGCATGTACAGTTTATTAAGTGTTCAGATTGATTATAGCATGCGGGTATTGTGGATTTGTTTATTTGTGATTGTTGTACGTAGATTTCATTGGCAATTTCTTATGGATTTGTGAGAATGTTTCCTCGCTCGTCTATGATGCAGTCAAGGGCATGTGTTGTATTGTTTTTGAAGACTTTTTTATTTATCTTTTTGGGGCTTTTATCATATAATTGTCTATATTTTGTGATGGCTTTTTTGATGCACTCTTTGTTGTATGTGGTTGTGATTTTGCGAGCAAGTTTGTTGGCTTGTTTTGCTATTTGAGCTATCTCGGATATCCATGATTCTATAAGGATATCATCCATCGGTGGTTGGGGTATATTTGTATGTCTGTGGGTTTGGATGCTATTGATTATGGGGTGGTTCCGCCACTTTGGGTTGTTTTCAACCGTGCATATGGTTTTACGGATGAAGTGATAGGTTGATAAATATTTTTTCCAGGGTTTTGCAAGTTTTCTTGGTACAAAACCTCCTTGTTGTGCTGTCCTTGGGGTAAGTTGTGGTAGAGGTTCAGCTTTACATGTTTGTTCTAACGTTGCAGAAATTTCTTGTGTTAGTATGTCTGTTGTATTACAAGCTTCTAGCCATTGAATGTCTGTGAGGTTTGTATTATTGTTTATGGTGTTAGTCAGTTGTTCTATTAACGATGAATTTTTTTCAAAATAGATACTATGAAATCTTTCTATATTTTCATATAGGGTTTAATATTTTTATGGTATTATTATTTGTTGTTTGTGGTGTTCTACTAATTAGTGTATTGTTGGGGATGTGTAACTGAAGTGGATAATGGTCGGAGTTTAGGTTATTTTCCGTATTGGTTGTACATGAGTATTGTTGTCGGATGTGGGTGTTTATATAAAAACCATCTATTAAACTTGTTTCAGTATAATTATAGCCACCTTGTCTTGAGAAATTTGTGTTTGTGTTAATGTATGTTAATTGTAGAGTTTCTATATAAGTTCGCCATTGGAAGTCTAATTCTTGGGGGGGTGTTAAGTTATTACCAGTTTTTTGACCTATGAGGGCGATGTCTCTGTTGAAGTCTCCTATTAAAATATGGGTGAAGTTTGGGTGGTTCTGTATTTGATTTGTGATATTGGTTTGTATTTTGTGTATAAGTCGGGTATCTTCATGGTGTGAGGGCATGTATATGTGTATAAGTAGCCATGATTGAAGTGGTTTATTTGTAATTTTTATAATTTGTAAGTAAGGTGATATGTTGAGAGGGGTAGGAATTTTTGTTATGTTACCGGGAAATGCATATGATTTGTTGATTAATGTTAATAGTCCTCCACGGGTGGGGATGTAGGGTCTTCTTTGTTGTATGCATCTTGTAAGACCAAGTGTATTGTTGAAGATTAGTTTATATTCTGGAAAGAGTCTTTCAATGTATATTGTAGATTTTGTGGAAGTAATTTTTGTTTCTTATATGAATATGATGGCTGGATTTGTTGGGAGTTCAGTTATTAGGTTCTGGATGCTAGGAAGTGTTGTATTTAGTGATGTTGCGTTCCATGTTATGAGATACGTATTGTGTTGGTTGTTTAACGATGGTTGTGGTGGTGGGGAGATGTGAGTGTTGTTGGGTGGATGTGAGTATTCGGGAATGTGATTTAGGCATTTAAGTGATTCTATAATTATTTTATCAGGGAGAAATTAAAATTCTTCTTTTAATGTGAGGGGGTTCGCTGTTGTGGTTTGTCTGTGGATACTTTTGTAGATTTCGTTGTGAATTGAATAAGTTGGATTTGTTATGTTGTGATTATTTTTTAGAAATTGGATATATATATGTTCGATACTGACAAGTCTTTCGGGAGGGTTGTTTAGGGTAGAGAGTTTGTGTAGGAGGGTTTTTGTCCAATCTGTATCTAGGTTGTTGTTTTGGGTATTTGAGGAGATTATGGAGTTGCATGTTTCTATAGACGGATGAATTGTTATTAGAATGGCGTATATAATATGCGTTGGTGGGAAATTTGAAAAACTTTGGATGTATTGGGATAATTGGGGATACGTGTTGTTATATTCATTATTGAGTATGTGGGTGCGATTCATGATTGGTGAGTATATTTTTGCTAAATGTTGGTATTCTGGCCGAAATTTAATCGTACATTGAATAAAATAGGTAATTGCTCATTTTTTGTGTATTGAGGGGTGGTTGTGAAATATGGTTGGCATAGGTCCAGGGTTTAATTCAATGTCACCACTGAGTAGTAGAAGAAAAGTTATGTCTATATTTTGTTTGGACAATTTTATATTTGTGATTTTAGTTGAGATAATTTGTGTTTGCAAGGATATGCATTTATTGTGTATACAATGGTTCATGAAGTTTGCGGGGGGGCTTTGGAATGTAGAGTGGAGGAGTGAATTTTGTAATGGTAAACATGAGAAAATAGGGAGAGAACGGGGAGGTATAATGGAAAGTGAGGAGATGGGGAGTAAGGAGGTGGGGGGTAGGATTAATAGAGCAAGGAGTGTGAGATTTGAGAATGGAAGAGTGGTGTTTGAAAGTGGAGGAGTGGGAGATTGAAGAATAAAAGAGTAAAGTTCAGCGGTAAAGGAGTACGAAGTGAGTGTAAAAAGTTCTAGAAGTATTAGAGTAATAGCTAATGGAAAAATTTGAGAGTCTAGCAAGTAGAATTTTGAACAAGAAAAGAGTAGAAAATAAAATGTTAGTGAGGAATAATAAATAAAGAGGTATATGAGTAAAATGTAAACAAATAAAAAGTAGGATATAAGATTGGGAATAAAATAGAAAATAAAAGAGTAAATAAGAAAAGAAAGATTAAAAAGAAAAAGATTATAGAGTATAATCGTATAAAACAAAAGAGAGAATCCAAAGGTTGGTGGTTTTTTCTTTTTAAAGTTGGCGTTTGTTTCTAAGGTTTTTGTAGTATTTATAAATACTATATTTATGTAGATATATATTTTTGGTATTTTCTTAGTATTTTTAAATACTTTGTTGATTTTTTGTTTTATATTCTTCGTCGTTCCATTTGTCCAAACTAGTTTGTTTGGTCTATGATTCTTCCGGTAAAAGCTGATCCATGATAGCCATGGAGGACTTCATTTGATTCTGCAAAAGTCTTATCTCTGCGCAGAGTACACTCGTGTTTTTGATTTGCTCCAATTGTACGGTATCCACATAGGTCTTGGCCTCCGAAACAATCACTTCTTTGAGGCTATCCATCTCTTGCCGAATTTCTCCCATAGTGGCTTTCGAGCTTTTGGCAATCGCAACATCGATTAGATTATTAATGTCTTTTTTACTATAGGTATCTCCCGTGGTGATGTTTAGGGTTTCTACCATGTTGGCGATGGCAGTATTGATATCCGAGAACCCTAGCCTTGTTAGCACCTCCGGGCTTGGTTTCAGTTTCCCATCCATGCTACGAGGGTGCGCAATGAATTCCACATATTTGTTAAGCATTTTCTCACATTTGTTTAGATATTACTTGTAAACCGCAGCATTTTTGCACTCCACATTGCAACTCCCCACATGTTTGTCATTCTCAAGTCTGAAATAGATGCGTACAACATTTTCCTCTCCCATAAATCTTTTGATGGCTGCTTCTATCTCATGGGTGAACTTGGTTTTGTTCAAGTTTTGAGCAATTAGAACTACGGCATTTTTTTTGGCTCTCTCATCCTCCGTCATTTTCCCCCGTTTAGCAAACACTAGCACAAACACCTCACTATCCGCATAAATCTTTTGGTTTTTTAATTTGTTAGCTTCCTCTGGTATTGGTGCTTTCACCCATGCAAAATCTGCTAATTCATTCTTTGTGACCGTAGTTACCTCATGCTCTACTACTCTTTTAAAACCTTCATTGACAATTTCAAAGAGGACCTCAAACCACTTCATGTTTTTAAGGGAGGGACTACTAATTCTTATGGATAAGAGTCTTTGGATAGCAATGGAGTCGAAGGGACTTGCATACCTTACCCCTCACAAAGAGGGTTTCATCCAATTTTAGGATGAAGGGACGAATCCATGTAAGGAGGCTACATCCATCTATTTCAGGAGCTTATAGATGAATTTTCACTACACCACTCGAATGATCTGACTTGTGAAGGCACATTATGGCATTGGTTGCGCCATTTTTTCCCCCAATGCTATTTTCATATGCGTAAGTCTTTCTCTAACCAAGTCTAAGACCACATCTTTAGAGAGTACACATTCTCCAATTTCAAAAGAGATGGCTACTTGGTAATCAAGGGAAAAACCATATTCATCCACTTCTACATCACGTGGTAGTTGGGTTAGATTTAGATGGTTCCCCTCTTTCCCATCAACTCTGGAGTTGGGCCATTGCTCTTGTGTGACGTACGGGAAGGACATAATCGCTTCACATGCCCCTAGCGCTTCCTTATCGCTTATTCCTTCCGACTTCATTTCACTCACACTGAGGTGTTTGACTCTAGGACCTTCACGAAGTTGTCCTAAAGCATTCAAAGCATGAAATCCAAGCCAATATGGGGGTCTCGCACGTTTGACCGAAATTACCTCGAGGGATGTGCATGCCTCTTCCTCCAAGTGTAATTGTTTTGTGGGTGTCATGTCCATGTCATTGGTATCGACTTTGTTGGAGCAGGAAGACGCTTCAGCTGGTGAGTACATTCTACAAAGCATAAAGGAGAGATATAAAGGGATGTTGTCAAGTATAGGGGCATTTCCATAAGATCCACCAATCCTTCCATTCGACAATTTAAGTTGTGGGCCGTGTAGGAGAGAAGAGTGGACTAGGAAAAGATTTTGTTGCAATATGCTCAGGCATAAGAATGTATCAAATATGATAACTCTTTTCCTGTACTTGCTGATTGAACAAAGCGGACAAAGAGAGCAAATGCTATTGTAGCAATGCTCTTTACTAATGCTAACAAAACAAACATGCTTACAAACATGGACAAGGCAAATGTTGTACCATACTACCTTAGTATCATTACTATTACATACCACACATTGCATACTATCAAAACTATCTACAGTCTTCCTACACATTATGCTTGACACATAACAAATATTATTACATATATTGCTACTTCTAATACATATTGCAAAGAGACACTTCGTAGATACACCATAAAATTTGATGGTGTATCTTTCCACATAGTACAATTTTATATTAAGTACATAAAATATACAATGATGGTTTACACAATAAACCTCACAAAGCAATAGCTCTCAAACACAGCAACACCAACCTTGTGGATTTCTTGTGTGTGGTTTGGTCTCCTTTCTTGGCTTCTTGTAACGTTCTTTTGTCGGTACTTCCAGGGGGATCACTCTTTCTTCTGACGACGTTGTTGTCCTCCGGAGGTTCAGTCTGCCTCTTGGCAGACTTTCTACATGTTGTCGCCAGCTTGCCCTCTGCTGGTTTGATGAAGAAGAGGTCAGTTTATGGCGGAATGGTTGATTCGGACAGTGGGGCATCTGATGTGGAGACAGTCTCGTCTCTAGGCATGGGCACACCAACTCCAGGTTTCTTCTCTGGTTCGGAGGACGCCTACACACCGTTCGACAGTTCTCCCACTTCGAGTACTCCCGGTATCCCCGTCTTTGCTGGAGCAGCACTAAACTGCTTGTGAGGCTGGAGCTTGCCGTGCTCACGGGCGTACAGTACTTTGGGCTACGATCTATCCTCAGTAACAGCCTTGGACAGCAGCACGCCGCTTGGTACGTATCTCCACGCTTCAGCCAGGTTGAGGCAGATACGGTGCTTGTCATGCAGCCACTCCGCGCGAGTCGTTGCTTGCCTCCTTTGTTTAGATGTCGCCAAGGGGTGGTAACCCCTAGGAGTGGATTGTTCCTGTAGGATTCAGAGAGGTATGGAAGTAGAAGCAAGCCATGATGTGGTGGTTGCAGGAAAGAGAAATACAGCAGCAATGGTAAGGAAAATGAAATGTTCACCGTAGTTGTGTTGCACAAGGCTGGACCGCAAGTGTGTTCTCTCCAGGGTTCGAAGCGTCTTGTCGTGATGCCTTTCAAGGCGTCGCTGGTCAGGAGCTCCACAATTGGTGTGCCGTAGTGGCAAATGTGAGTGCGCTTAGAGCAGCTCCACCGCGGGCCCCCATCCTGGCAGACCTGCCCGGTTTGGGGGGTCCGGGTGACATGGTCCCTCCACCGCGGGCCTGGGCAACTGTAGACCGCCATATTTTTTGGTATTTTTTTTCAGAGCAACGGGATAATGGCGCGTTTTGGCAGCCACCTTGAAAACTTCACCGGGCACAACTTTCAATGAAGACCTTCTACGTGGGGCTTTTACAGGGTTCAAATTTTTTTCCAATTCTGCGGTGCGTGTTTCCACCGACTGCGTCACTCCGGGTCCGCATTCCAAGTTCTTTTGCAGTAACTTTTTCCCGGCTTCCAGGCTCCCGAGTGGAGATGCTGTTAGCAGTTGTGAAGCTAGTAAAAGAGGATTTGTGGCGTCTGCAAACCTGGTATTTGTAGTTATGTGGGCCGTCTAGGGTTTCAAGTATCTATTGAGGGTTTGGTGGCTGGCTGCGCGGCTACTTAGGGCTTGATGTCGCAGATTGTTCTCCTGGCCGGACGATCTCTCCTTGATGGTTAAGACTCAGCCTTTGATTGCGCACTAAATTTGGTGGTGATGGTATTGCCATTGACGGAGCTGTTGCAGAGTTCGGCGTCAATTGTCGGTCATGGTACTTGAGGTGGGTGGCAAGTCGTGCTTTGTCCTTGAGTCTGTACGTTTGTAGGCTCGAGTGTTTGGTGATGTCTCTCTGGAAAGGGCTTTTGTTGACATCAGTTTTCACGTGTAATGTTCTTCGGCTTGGGCTGCGTGTGATTTCTTGTGTTGTTCCCGCGTCCTTGTGGTGAGGTATTGTTGTTGTTTTAGATCTAGAGCCCCGCTTCCATGATCCGTGCTCCTCTGGTTCTTTGCTGCAGACATCGATTTGACATATCAACGTAGTAGCTTCTCTTGATCTTGACGGTGTTGTTGGAGTGTCCACAGGTTTCTTCGGTCGTTTTTTGTGCTGTTGCGTGCGCCTGCTGGCACGCTCTCTCCTTCTTGGTACGTCTTCGCCGTGATCTTTGCAATTGGGAGAGGATTCGCAAGGAGAATCCATATTGCAAAGATCACGGCGAAGACATACCAAGAAAGAGAGAGCGTGCCAGCAGGCGCACGCAACAGCACAAAAAACGACCGAAGAAACCTGTGGACACTCCAACAACACCGTCAAGATCAAGAGAAGCTACTACGTTGATATGGTTAGTATTTGATTAGGTTAGTATTTGATTTCATTCTGGATCTGGAGCTCCGCCTCCATGCTCCGTCCTCATCTGTTTCTTCTCTGCAGACAAAGATACGGCCTAATAGTGTAGTATCTGATCTTGATCTTGTCGGTGTTGTGGAGTCGACAAGTTTCTTCTGCCATTTTTTCTACTGTCGCGTGCACCTGCTTGTACAATCTTGCGCACTCATGCTTGTATGGTCTCGCGTGCACATGCTTGTTCGGTCTCTAGTGTTGGGTATGTCTTTCTCACGATCTGTGCAATTCGGGAAGCTTTGCAGAGAGAATCTCCGACATCAATTTGGATGCTTGTATGGTCTCGCGCGCACATGCGTGTACAGTCTCTGGTTCTGGGTATGTTTTTCACACGATCTGTGCAGTTCGGAGAAGCTTTGCAGAGAGAATCTGCGACATCAATTTGGTTAGGATCTGAGGATAGTAAGTCTGTATGAAACCTTAGAATGTAGCTAGATCGGATTTCTTATCCGAATGTATGACTTAGGCAGTAGATATAATTTGTATTCTACGTGTAGACTGAAAACATGACGTAGTAGCAGGTAGTAGTATGTAGTGTGGTGGTGTCTGCATGTGAGGTGTGTTGATCTAGGTCAATTGTTGTAAAGCTAATAGCTATGTTGTGTGTATACGACAAACTTTGAATGAGAACTAATAGCAATAAAATGCAAGTGCAAAGAAAGGTGTAAGAAGTAGCCTGAGATTGAAGGTGTTTGCTGCAGTTGTTGATGTTGAACACCTTCTCCATTTTGTAAAGGTGAATGTCAAGTTCGGGGGTCAGGAATGGACTTGTGGGAAGTCCGCAGCCGCTCATCAATACCAGTCTAGATCTGGACTCTATCCCGCTTCGAAACTGGTCTAAATGGCTTAGATCTGAATTCCAACACAAGGTCGCTCGCTTGGAGAATTCACCTATTCAAGTCTGAACCAGAATTCCACGTTTCTCCACAGATGATTTACATATCTAGATTATGAGCATCACCCAACACACGTACTGCAATCCCACGACCTCCGTAGACTCAGATCTGCAACAAACAAGAGCTCCCAACAAGTCTAGCCACCTCTTGTTGCTTGTGAGTGCTAGAAATGAGTCTAAGTCCTTCCTTCCCCTTCACCTGAAATTGTGGAGCTCACTCAGCCATCTCGCAATCCGGCTCCCACAATACCAATCAAGCAAGTTGTGGTGTAAAACTTCTTATCGACCATTCGGATGATCAAACCAAAACATCTTTAGTTCACAAAAAATTGGATTGCGATGAAATGTATCCATGACGTTGTACACTTGTAGATACTTCAAAGGCCTCGTGGTCCACTCAGGCATTAAAGGGTTAATCAGATCTTTGGCCTAAGATACTGAACCCGACAAAAGCAAAGTGTAGGCCTTAACCCCTAAAAGCCTAAGGGGAAAGGGTTAGGGGTTAAGGCCTAGATGGTGTTTAGGGTTTAGGGTGGTATTTTGCTAACTTAGGTCTTGGGGGCACAAGGTGAGTGGAGGGGCAACAAAACACCGGGTTTCTTTTAAAATATTATGTGTAAATTATCACTATTTGCTATAAATGCTAGTGTACTGGTACAACCTTCCTGATACACTAGATATCATATTTAGTTTTAGAGTCATATTTGGGCCAGGGAGAATTGAATCCCTCTCTCGTCCTTATCCGAGGTGGGCCCCATCTTAATTGCACGGGGTCATTTTTTTGGCCCTCTTATTTTGGGGGGTCCAGATTCTTTTTTTGGTTTTTTTGGACAAATTTGAGACCTACGGCCATTGTTTACCATGAAGGACCCCTTCTTGCTTTTAGTAGGGCCACATCCAAAAACAAAATAAGGGCCAGGTTTGGCCCGACCACCTCGTGGCCACCTCAAGTAAGGACAAGCGAGGGGGTCAATTCTCCCTGGCCATCATATTTGACACAAGGTTATTACTAGTGTGCATTGTCACATAATTACCGAATTTATTGTGAATTGTCAAAACTACAGTACACTAAAGTTGGTATTTAGTGTTAAGCACGGTAAATGACTCATAAATGCTATAAATTTTTACTCTTGATGAATTTTTTTACCAACTATGTTCACAATCAGTCTCCTCTTTAAATAGTATAACGAGATACGCTCTAAGTAAAAAAGTCCTTATCAAGAGTAAGAAATATCATTTACAAGTCATTTACTGTGCTTAACACTAAATACTAACTTTAGTGTACTGTGTCTCATACCTTGCTCTAATTCCAAAATTAAAGTGAGATTGAGTTGTTAATCCTGGAGGGTAACTTAGATATGATGCTTTTGTTGAGAAGGAGAGCAGCATCTGGATAGATTTGAATAGAAAGTAGAAAATAGAAAATATAATACAAAATAAATTCAGTTGATATCTGGTGAATAATCTGCTTGAATTAAGTTAGTATTTTGTTTTCTATTTTCTATTTTCATGAGTATTTTGGTTTATCTATTTGTAGAGACAAGCGGAGTTTGATATGAAAAATAGGATTTTACCCATGATCTAAATTTTGGAAACTTTTTTTCACAACATTCTTGTTATAGTACAAAAAGTTATTGTCTATAGTTGATGAGATTTATAGCTTTCACTCCTAAAGCCCCTCGAGGGACTCTTGAAGGTTTGGACAGGTTTCTATGGTGCCCATTCATAACATTCCTCTTTATAATCTCTATTGTAGATGGACATTATCAAAAGCTTTGTGTAAGTACAATTTTTTTCCTTCTTAATTCCAACATTTAATGAAAATTTAATAGGGTTTTTGTGGGGAGAGCTGGCACGTCGGACACCTCCAAAAACTTTTGCTATAATACTCTATCAAATGTGAGATTTTCAATGATAGCAAGGGAGTTTTTTTTTCTGATACTGTCAACAAAAACTTATTGTCTTTAGTGAAAAATAGTACATCAAAAATAGCCCAAGTCAAACATTTCCACGCATTGTCACACATTGTCTGATAAGGTACCAAAAAAACTTCTTCTTTTCCGGATAAAAATTAGAGATCTTCATGTTTACTACATTTAATTTTTCCTACTACAAGATGTGGTGTAATCCTTCTTATTGGCTATTTGCATTCTCTTTGTTAGTCATGATGTACTTATGTTTATATTGTTAGTCATATGTTACATTGTTAGTCATTGTTAGTCATGAGTAAGGAGGGAAACATAAGTGCATTCTATTTACATGGAAACCTTGTGGAGTGCAAACATTTGACACCATGTGAAGTCAAAGTTTGTTGATGTACTCAATGCAAGGAAGAAAATGAATTGTTTTTCTTCTTCAAACACTATTATAGTCTAACCCGTGCGGTCAAAGTTTATGAAATTTTGTAAAGACATTACTTAACAAGTCTTAATTGAGATCCTAATTACAACCCTCCATAAATCAATATAGAAGGAAATTTAAAATGAGACCATGTTAGTTGTATGTAGATAAAATCCGCTGGCCTCCTTTAAACATGGATCGGAGTTCTTCTTCTTCTTCTTCTTCTTCATTGTAGATAAGATCCTTGTTGTAAAAAAGGTATGAATCATTTTCAAGAAAAAAAACCAATTAAATGATATCAAATCTTGGCTACTTCACATTTGATATTTTTTGTGAGCGGTATCTTTTGAATAGTCAAATCAAAACTATTCAACTTTATGTTTGTACATCTTCTTGAGGTAGTAGAATCTAGGAATAAAAATTTCTACCTTTTATGTGGCAAAGAAAATGTCCTCTTGGCACTATGCCCCATTAAAGTGTGCAATTTTCATTTAATTTTAGCATTTAATTGTCACAAAGATTGTTTTAAGATTAAAAAAATGTCAACCATAGACTTCTCCAATATCGAGGGATTAATAAGTTCTTAATGGCAAAGATTTAAGTTTTTTTGTGAATATCAAAGAAACTCATATTAGTTCTTGTAGATAAATTTTTATAGGTAAGAGAGTGATTTAGGAATGTTCTGCAAGCTTTCCCATGAAGTTGATGAAACTACTTAGCATCATCATTTTCTGATTTTTTCAAATTTTTATTAAAAAGCATATTGACAACTTATTATATTCAACATCTTTTAAAAACAATAATAGAACACATTCAAATTGACTTCATGGGAAAATTGTAGAATTAAGGAGTCAAATGTATACTTAACTCTTGGAGATGTGAGCATAATACAAACATAAAGGTGTTCATGGAAACTCACATCAACTTAATAATAATTTCATTTAAATTTTTTGTGGAACATGGATGGCATTTGATTAACTTTTAATTGGTAGATTAAGTATAAAAGTAGGTATATGTTTTAATTTTTTTGTTTTCCAATATCCCCTTCAATTTTATGTGCATTTATTAAATGTCCACATTATTTGATGTCAAAAAACTTGCTCCATGAGATAAAAAATTTATTAGATTCTGATGTTATTAAAACACCCATTTTGTTATCATATATCAATGGATTTTAAGTCTATCTTTTTATGACAATATTATGAAGATCCTTAAATTTTATTTCCAGTTGATTTTTTGTTTTAAATATATTGGAACAAACACTTGAGAACCATGAAATCATAATAAATCACTTGAAAATATAACACAATGTTTTTGAAAAAAAAGTCAAATCATAAAATATTCACTTAAAAAAATCTACTATGTAGCTACATTGTATTGTTATATACATTAACTACAATGTGATATTTTGTGTTTATTCTTTTTAAGTTAAATTCTTTTCAACCACATTTCAAAAGACCTAAGTTTTTAAATTGTGGATCTAATTTTCATAACATAAATTTACATACCTACCAAGAGTAAAAGCTCAAAACCTAAATTACAAATGTATCCACAATTTCTTAAAAATCTTTAAAAATATTTTCAAAATACATATTCTTCAAAAGCCTACAAATTTATATAATGATGTTTTTTTTATGAAGGATTTTTGAAATGTTGCTAAATTATAAAAATGTTGAAATAATCTTAGCAATAAAATGCATCATATAATTAGATTGATCCAACTTTATTTTTTATTTATAAATAAGGTAGTGGTTCTAAATATATATACATAATCATTGTTTACAGTTTTATTCAATCTTATATCAATAGTTCTTATTCAAGAATTAAAGAAGGCAAATATTATGTCATTCATTTAATACATAAAGTTGAAATATAGTATATAAATTTTAAAATCATGATGAAATTTAATTAATAAAACCTACAACCCCCTTTGAGTTATGTATTAAAACTATAAAAATTTAGTTCATTTTCAACTTTCTTTAAAAAAAATCCAATCTCATTGTAAATTATAATTAAGTGTTCAACCCTTGGCTTAGTACAATGAGAAGCGTCTAAAAGCGACAATTTTGATACAAATCAATTATAAAAAAGAAAAAAAAAGAAAAAGATTTTAGTCTTTTTTAAAATATGATTGTATATCCAATGTATCAAGATAAGCCTATCCATGTGTGTGCAAGTGCCATACTCTCTTCAATTTAGTGTGAAAGAGGTATTAATTTCCTTTATATTTATTATGCAAGTTGGTTTGCCATACACAAGAGTATTGTTAAATCTTAAATATCCAAAGGGCCCAATAATGGCCACAATATTCTACATGTATGGTGTTGTATTTTAACATGATTAGGTTCAACTATTGAAATTATCTCCAAATGAAAAATGTTAGTTGAAGAATTTAGACTTCAAAGGTATGTGTTAGTCTTGCTAAAATTTAATACATTTTTTGCATTTTATTTAGTAAAATACCGTCCCCTATTGACGTTTAAGAGTCAATAAATGTGAATTGTGAGGACACAAACACATTTGACTAATATCTCTCCGGCCTTGGAGGTGAATCATGGGTGCACTTATTACCATATGAACTATGGAATTCATGTCCCTCATTGCAGGTTTGCTCAAAATATGCATTACTAGTGCACTCAATGTGTTTTGGACCATGAATACAAATCCCTCATCATTGCTTTGCACTAAATATGCATCAATACTAATCCATACTATGGTGATCTATAGTCTTTCTACATGTTTATACCATCAACTCTTATGATATCATAGTGTTATGTGTATCCTTAAACATTACTATAGGCTAAAACTTATAAGCTTCTAAGCCTTGAACATTACCAAGGCATGTAGAAGCCAATTAGAGGTTGTTAAAAACCTGGAGGCTGAGCGGTATGAAAAATGAATAGTATTTGGATGAGTGAGATAATTAGATCAAAATTTCATGATTAATTACATGGCTTTGTTGCAAAACATTGGTGCTTTAGTACTTTGGACTGCTTACAAGCATTTTTTATTCAATTAAAGTAGGTTTCCATCTTCTTAAATTGCCTTTTGTCATCTTTATGCATCAACTTTACACTATAGCCTTTGCACTAAATTATCCCCTGTAGCAGTTCCTTTGCACTCCTTCTTCATCTACTGCTCCTCCTTTGCACTCCTTCTTCCACTATTGCACCTCTTTTGTGCACTCTCTTTCTCTGCTACTCTTCCACCATAATCTTTCATTACCAACGATGAGAAAATGTCGACATCAATCCCGAGAAAATGCACCATTAGAGGGGCGGTAGTAGCATTTAAGGGATGGAGACTTTGATAAGTCCAAGGGTTAGAGAAAGTGCCTTGAAGGTCTAAGCATGTGCCAAAGTTTGAGCAAGAGGGCATGGAGATGAATTGTCCCACAAATAGGTGTGAAACGTTCTTAGAAGGAAAAACACGGCAATCCCTTATCCTTTCTTCATGGCAATGCGGAAAGGGAGGAAGATGTATGGCCTACGACCCTCCCAAAAAAAAACAAATTGCTATCCAATTCTAGAGAGATTGGATTTGTCACAATTAGTTGGTGATGAAAGAAATATATAATAATTTCTCAATTTTTGTAAAATGTAGTGCCATTGTAATAGATAATATCAAAGAGAATAAAATATAATGGAACATTAATATTTATTCAATAGTTGACTCTAAATATATATCCTAAAACAATAAGAAAAATTATATATGTTTAAGAAATCTTGGCATGTCATGATTTCTCTACTTTTAGTTCAATCAAGGTGAATGACAAGAAAAATAGCTTCTTTTATGTTTTGAATGACATAAAGGTTAAAGACACATCAATAGTTTATTGTTATAAAGACTATTAGGAAATGTATTTTGAAAAAAAATGAAGTCCTTAATTCATATGCATTTTATACTAAAGACATTGAGTGTTGCCAAGAAGTTTTCAACAATGTTACTGCCTCAAAAATTTATACCATTCATTTCTATAATACATGCCATGGCTACCTCAGAGCCCAAATTTTGATGTTTGAAGAACCATAACTCTTTCCCTGTAAGTGAAAAAAACGGTACAAAGATAACTTGTATGCTTGTTGTTAGTATAATTTTCAAAATTAAATATCTAGTAGTTTGCCCGAATTCAATAAGTACTTCGCATGTAACACACATCCTTTAGAGATTAAAAAAGATGTAGATGCGTATTAGTGAAGGAATAGACATGGCGCACTACAAAAGGCAACAACTCACTCTTTACATTCAACAATGACATGCTACTCTGCCCACTAGCTATTCCAACATGATTTTTAGAATATTGTAAGGTCTTGACACTTTTCAGTTCTACAAATTTTATCTTTAGACAAAGTCTAGAAAAGATACTTTCCACAAATCATTCATGATAGAAATATGTTTTTGACTTGGTTTAAAGACCACCAAACTTTTATCATCATACTCAATGACAAAATTGCTTTTGACTCAGCTCAAAGATCACCAACTTGATAATGACTCTATTGGAGAGATGGCCAAACGCTTATTTCCTTTGAAGTGACCAAAACCACTAATCTTTTACCTATCTAGTTGTTATTGGACGAGACTGTAGCTCATGATCCAAAAATGCCTTTTGACTCAGCTCAAAGATCACCAACTTGATAATGACTCTATTGGAGAGACGGCCAAACGCTTATTTCCTTCACAGTGACAAAATCCACTAATCTTTTACCTATCTAGTTGTTATTGGACAAGACTTCAGCTCAAGATCCAAAAATGCCTTTTGACTCAGCTCAAAGATCACCAACTTGATAATGACTCTATTGGAGAGACGGCCAAACACTTATTTCCTTCAAAGTGACAAAAACCACTAATCTTTTACCTATCTAGTTGTTATTGGACGAGACTTCAGCTCATGATCCAAAAATGCCTTTTGACTCAGCTCAAAGATCACCAACTTGATAATGACTCTATTGGAGAGACGGCCAAACGCTTATTTCCTTTAAAGTGACCGAAACCACTAATCTTTTACCTATCTAGTTGTTATTGGACCAGACTATAGCTCAAGATCCAAAAATGTCCTTTGACTCAGCTCAAAAAACATAATAGATTGCTTTTGACCTAGCGCAAAGATCACCACTCGGATAAGGACAATATTGGACAGACGACCATTTCTGTAATATTTTTAGAGTGACCAAAACCAATAATCTTTTACATGTCCAATTGTTACTGGAAGAGAAACTATAGCTCAAGATCCAAGATGCCAATTGACTTGGCCAATGGACAAACGACCAAACTCTTACTTAGTTTAAAGTGATCCAAATCACTAATGTCTTACATGTCCAATAGTTATTGGCAAGAAAACTACGATTCAAGATCTAAGATTCCAAGATGGTAATATCCAAGATCGAAGATTGAGCAATATTTCTAGAATGTTTTTTAAACCTATGTACAACTTCTTTCTACAAGGAATCCCATGAAAGATCAATGTGATCAACTCTAATTTTTTCTTCATTGACAATTACATAATAACCCTTAACTTAACTCAAGACCACCAACTTTCTTATGCACTAAGCATTTCGATGACTTCAATGGAAAGACTACAAAAATCTTATACGTATGAGAGTAACTTTACCCCTAAACGTCAAAAGTGCCACTTGTAGCCATAATATTCTACATGTATGGTGTCGTATTTGAACATGATCAGGTTCAGATATTGAAATGACCTCCAAATGAAAGATGTTAGTTGAGGAATCTTCAATCCAAAAGTATAAGTCTTTCTAAATTCTAGTACATTTTTGGTATTCTACAAAGTAAAATATGTGCCTGTATATTTGGTTCCTAATTGATGTTCAAGGGTTGAACCACTAATTTTTCCCCTTATCACCATTCAATAGAGCATGATATTTGATCATAGAAACAAAATGAGAGACAAAACTTCTAATCAACATGATCGGACTTAAAAAAATAATTCTATCAATGAAGTCCACAAATATATTCCTGCATATCATTCCATGAACTCTCAAACATCTCTGCAAGCCTTAAACACCAAATCTTTTCATTTCATCAACTTACTTCATATTTTTAAAAAAAAAGAGTTCTGCTACTATAATTGTAGAGTGAATTCCCATCAATTTTGCAAGGTTGACCCTGAACTCCCAAAGGACCAAGGCATATAAGATGAATCAAAACTTCATCAATGAACTTTTTGAGAATGTAACCGTAGGATCTTCATCTAAACTTATACGAGAAGATGTAGTAAATATTTTATGAAATTTGACCATACGGATTGAAAGATAATTGCAATTAAAGTAAGGAAAAACAAATCCAAAAGCAGACTTGAGAGAGGAGCAGAAGTAAAGCACTAAATGGTTGATTAAATTTAAAAAGCATGCCTCAACTCATGTTCAAGAGGTATTTAAGAGGAATCTACACTTCATAATGAACTCGATGAAGATGCAACCGTAGGATCTTCATCTAAACTTATACGAGATAACGTGGTAAACGTTTTGTGAATTTTGACCAAACGGATTGAAAGACAATCACACATACGGTGAAAAAATTTCCTTGATCCAATAGGGGTTAAAATTTCTACAAAAAAAGGTCCATAGATAGATTTGAAGTAAAGCACCAAAATGGTTGCTTAAATAAAAAAATTCTGCCTCAACTTGTATTCAAGAGGTATTTAAAAGGAATCTACACTTCATAATGAACTCCATGAAGATGCAAACATAGGATCTTCGTCTAAACTTACACAAGATAACGTGGTAAATGCTTTGTGAATTTTGACCGAACGGATTCAAAGACAATCGCACCAACGGTGAAAAAATTTCCTTGGTCCAATAGGGGTTAAAATGTCTCCCAAAAAAGTCCATAAATAGATTTAAAGTAAAGCACCAAATGGTTGATTACTCGCTTTTCATAAAAAGGCCACCTCAACTCGTGGGGCTGCAAAAGCAACCCGGGTTTAGGGTCGGGATGGGAACGGGCACCCGGGATGGGAACGGGATGGGAACGGGCTCCCTAAACCCGTTCCCAGCCCGTGATGCACCCAAGTGGCGCCCCTCCTTTTGCCAAACAGGTCGATTCTTTGGGGCCCACCCAAGTATTCTAGTGGCTGGAGGCCACTCCCAAGAAACAACCCAGGCCAGGACTTTTTTTTTTTGGTTTTGGTTTCACAAATTTCTTGGAGACCACACAAAGTTTCCCCTAGAACCATACAAAACCAAATCTACTCCATAAATATCTCTTCCGGGTGAATCCCTCTCCGTTAACAAAGATTTGAACATCCTTTCTCGCGACAAGATGGAGTCATTAAGGTAAGCCCCCCCCCATAATCGACGCCTATAAAATTGGGGTACATCCAACCCTCTTCCATCCCATTACCACCAACTGAGCTCCAAATGGAGGTTTGCTATTAGTCAAGACCCTTACTTTTGGTTGTTGGTTATGGGGGGGTACCTAGTGCTGGTCACCCACTAAACATGGCTGCACAGTCTGAAAATTCACAACTAATTCAGTTTTCATCGAAAAAATATGAAACCACTTGGGTTGGTCTGACAATTCTCAACTAATTTAGTTTTCATCGAAAAAAATATGAAACCACTTGGGTTGGAATTGTAATTCTATTGGCTATCACTGAAAAATAAGAGTATAATCACCTCCTCTCTCCATGTATGCACATTCCTTAACTTGTCGGTTCTAGGGGGCTTACCTTAGTAGCAATATGGTGATATTGCAAATTTCCCACTTTTCAGGAATATTCTCCTTTTTGGGGAAAAAAAAAAAAAAAGCCAGGCCCTCCTCGGCCACCCGTGCCATCCACCCGCCCGGCCCAACATCCCTGGAACGGGTCCCCCGGCCCGGCCCGGCCCGGCCCATCCCCCTCCCTCTCTCTCTCTCTCTCTCGCTCGCCCTCCTCTTTCGTGATCTGCTTGGGGTTTTTCTTTCTGCTCTCCGCTTCTCCGCCGAATCTCTATCAACGCTCGTCTATGCTCTTCCGCGTTGCTCCCCCGCCTCCGAGTCGTCGAGATCTCACCTGGGCCGTCGTTAGTTTCCGAGTTCGCCTCAGTGGAGGGGGAATCTTGGGGGCTTGAATTCCGGATTGGGTGGGTGGGTGGGGGGAGAGTTTTGTGTTGGTTTTTTTGGGGTATGAGTGGTGGCGGTGGTGAGCGAGGAAGGGCGGTAGAGGGCTTTCGACGGTGGGAGCGGTGGTGCGTGGCCGTCGTGGAGGGAATCTTTTGAATTCTGCGATGGAGGAGCCGTAGAGGAGGAGGAGGAGGAGGAGGAGGAGGAGGAGGAATCTGGACGCAATGGAAGCTGGTGTTCTCAATAAGTTGCCGTCTTGAGGATTTGGGCGGCCTTTCAAGTAGGTTTTTCGAGAGATCTGTTATGGCTAAGGATTCATGTGCGTTTTGGATGTGTGATTTTTCGTGAACCATGAGGTTGCGTTACGATGTTTTTTTTTTTTTTTTTTTTTTTTGCGAACGAGACTGATCTTTCGTTCTTTGGTTTGGGATTTTATATGATTTTTTGTTTTTTTGTGGTGGTGGTGGTGGGGTTTTTTTGTTTTGGAGTGAGTTTTGAGGTTTTTTTGTGGAGTATGATCTAGGAATGTGGAGGCCTTGGTTTAAGAGTTCGTGATGTGAAATGGGTGAGGTGAGGGTTAGGCTTGGATGTGGGGATTGTGTTGTGCTGATGATGGTGGTTGGTTTGTGTTTTCAGAGCTCCGGGTTGATACATTCAGTAGGTTGGGATTGAGTGATCTGCGTCGCGTCTTACATGGCTAGTTCTCCGATGACTACTCTATCGATAGGGGGAGTGTCGGGGAACGGCGTGAGGGAGCACCACAGCTACGAGACGATCCTGCGGCTCAAGAGCTGGAACCAGGACGTCGGCCTGATCAACACGGATCATCTTCATGCGCCGGGCGAGATGGCGGTGTCGAACGGCTACCTTAGCAACTCCAGCAACGGGCTCAAGCGCAAGCGCGCGGAGCTGCAGGGCCCCCCTCTCTACGATGGCGGCGAGTCTCGGATCGTGCTGGGCCTGGGCCACATCGACGACGCCAGCAGCATGGACGAAGACTCCGGCGTCGTCCTGGGCTTGGGCCATTCGGCCGACACTCGCAACTACTCGGGAAACGTCTCTGGCAGCGGGAATTTCTGCGGGGGCTTGGGTGCGGACGAGACCGTGCACAGCGGCAACGCCATGTCCGAGATGCTGCCGCAGGCGTGCCACCGTGGTCGCGACCTGCGCCTGAACAGCAGCATGCCCGAGCGTGCCGGCTCGCACCTTGGCCTAGCGCCTGCGTACAATGGCAATGACAATGGCGGGCTGCTTCTGGGACTTGGCCAAGGGAAGAGTCCGTTTCCTGTTGTCGACGAAGGCTCGAGCACCGCTCGCCTCACGTCTGGCGGCTACATGCCATCTCTCCTGATGGGTAGCCAAATCTATCCCACAGCGGCTTCTGATATTCATAGACTTCACCGCGGCAAGGAGCGCATTGACGAGGGGCTTGTCGAGCACGACCTTCTGTTCAGCATGCGTGCGTCTGCCAGCGGCGGCACCACCTCCACCAGCGGCGCCTCCGGCTCGGATCGTGCGCCCAAGGTCTGTAAATTTAGAGGGTGCGGCAAAGGCCCGCGCGGCGCTTCCGGGCTGTGTATCGCTCACGGTGGCGGCCGGAGGTTAGTACCTGTACTCAACAGTTGTCATATCCTGTTTTTCTCGGTTTTCTCCTCTAGCTCCAATGCTACTCCAGTCTAGAGATGAGATTAGCTACTCGTCCAGGATTCCAGAGATGAGATTAGCTACTCGTCCAGGGTTCCAGAGATGTGATTAGCTATTCGTCTAGGTTTACAGTCCTGCACTAAATTCCTTACTTGAATCAGCTCATGGGATTGCTTCTTTTGTGATGGCTAGCATCTTTCGGATATCGAATCATGATTTTTGGAAGGGAGCATGAGAACCACACTAATATCATGTAAATGTAACTAAATGTCACTCTGATTACCTCAAGTGCAGGTGTCAAAAGCATGGGTGCAACAAAGGTGCAGAAGGGCGGACGGTGTACTGCAAAGCACACGGAGGAGGCCGCAGGTGTCAGAACCTGGGTTGCACCAAAAGTGCCGAAGGCAAGACCGACTTCTGTATAGGGCACGGAGGCGGCCGCCGTTGCAGCCACCAGGATTGCGACAAGGCTGCTCGTGGGCGCTCCGGGTTGTGCATTCGTCATGGCGGCGGAAAGCGCTGCCAGATTGAGGGATGCACCAAGAGTGCAGAAGGATACTCAGGATTATGCATCTCACATGGCGGCGGACGCAGGTGAATGTCCATCATCTAATGTGTCAAGAGGAACCAATCCATGTTCTAGTTCATGTAGTTAACTCCAATTTTGATTATGTTGTTGTTTCAGGTGTCAATTTTCCGGATGCACCAAGGGAGCGCAAGGGAGCACCATGTTCTGCAAAGCGCACGGAGGAGGCAAGCGCTGTATAATCCAGGACTGCAACAAAGGGGCCGAGGGCAGCACGCCGCTCTGCAAGGGCCATGGTGGCGGGAAGCGCTGCGCCTTTGACGGCGGCGGGATCTGCACCAAGAGCGTGCATGGCGGCACCCTCTTCTGTGTCGCCCATGGAGGCGGGAAGCGCTGCGCCGTGGAGGGGTGCGGGAAGAGCGCCAGAGGCCGGACAGACTTCTGCGTCCGGCACGGAGGTGGAAAGCGCTGCAAGGTCGACGGGTGCGGCAAAAGTGCGCAGGGCAGCACGGATTTCTGCAAGGCGCATGGTGGCGGGAAGCGGTGCCAGTGGGGCCAAGAGGGCTCGAACTTTGGCGAGCTCATGAGGGACAAGAACAGCGAGCAGGTCCCTCAGGCTTCTTGCGACAAGTTTGCTCGCGGCAAGACGGGCCTTTGTGCTGCGCACAGCGCGTTGGTCACTGATCGCCAGGTGCACGGCGGAAGCGCCGTGGGCAGTGCTGTTACTCCCGGGTTGGCCCCTGGTTTGTTCCGTGGTCTCGTCACTGGCGCAGGGCAGAACCGGCCCATCAGTCGTTTGCCTGCTACTCCAAGCACGGGAACAGACACTGCTGCAACTGGCGGCAGTCGACCTGTTGCAAGCGTGTCTGTCGAAATGAGCCACGCCTCCGATAGCCCAGTTGTATCAGGTACCGTTGCTTTCTCTCTCTTTTGTACAAACACTCAAGTAATTGTAGCTTTTAGCTATCTTTGAGATAAAAAAAGAGTTTGCAACCGTGATGAATATTGAAACGAATCTAGAAAGAGTAACTTGGGGTGATTTCACTACTTACTTCTTTCTGATTTCTAATTTTTAAAGAATTTTCTCTGCCAGGCTCTGATGCACCTTCGAATACGACGCGACCGCCGATTGGGGTTTGGGCGCAACGGGGGGGCTCTGGACTGTCCAAGAGTTCCATGTCGGTGACATCACAGGGCTTCACTGCAAGCATGGACACGCCGTCTGTATCGATCGCCACCGACTCCCCCGGCGGCACCGTGCACGGTCCTTACCGTGGCGGTCTCTTGAGCGCATCCCCGGGCGGCGACAGAAGCAGCAGCTTCAGCTTGCCGAAAGCTCCTGGTGTGGGCAATCTGGCGGAGTCCGCAGCTGGGCTGGACCTCAATCCGAGGGTCGCCGAGCCGTCCCCAACACCTTCGTCACGCCCTTTTCACCAACCCTTCATTCCTCCCCAGGTAACTTGTTCTCTTCTCCAGGGAGTACTGTCATCTACCTTCGAAAGATGACAGGACTTGATTATGTAATGGTAGTTATATGGTGCATGATGTGTGTATTACTAGATATCAAGTTCTTTTTTTTGTTTTATGGAAGGCATTCTTAAAGCTCTAGTGTCTTCGAGGTGCTGACGCTTTTGTTTGTTGCAGGTTCTGGTCCCGTTATCGATGCAGTCGTTCACCACCAGCAAGTCGAAGAACGGGCGGCCACCGCGCCCCCAGGACGAAGGGGTGTACAGCGGAGGGATGGTGACGCTACCCGAGGGGAGAGTGCACGGCGGCGGTCTGATGCCCTCCATCTCCGAGAGCCGAGTGCACGGCGGGAGGATGATGTCCACGCTTCCAGAAGGCCGGGTGCACGGCGGTGGCGTGATGGCCCTCCTCAACAAGGACCCCCCCGCTCCCGCTCCCCCTCCCCCGGACCACCACCCCTTCAGCTTCGGAATGGCTACCGCTCCCTCTCACAACTTGCGCTACCAACAACATCACTACGCAGTGCTGCGGCCGGACCTGAGCTTGGAGCGCAACAGCTCTCTCGGGATCGACGTGGGCCAGTTCCTGGCCACAGGTGTGGATTTAAACTAAGTTATTTGTGAGGAGTTCATAGTTTTTAATTTTTTTTTCCTTTCTAGAAGTGAAGTGAGAGGTTACGCCAAGAAGTCCGTCACCCCGGGTGACAACAACAACAACAGTATCGTTTTAAGTATCCTGTATCCAACTTCAATTGGTTGAGTGGTGGTGGCATACTAAAGGTGCACAGCAAGGCTCTGGCTTCGGACTTCCATCTGGCGACACATTATCCGCAAGCGTAATAACAAGGAGAGGAAGTTTTCTCCATCAGGTTGCAAGTGGGTAGAGCAGATGGTCAACTTGTACATTTATTATGGTAAAGGGTGGGGGGGGTGGGGGTTATGTAGTATCTGGGTATGAAGAGAGAGCTGATATGTGGTACTATTTGTAATTTTATGATGGATGAAGAGAGATTTGATTACATTTTCACATACAATGTTGATAAGTTTTCACTCTCAAGTTGCCAACTTGAGACTCGTGTCGCTGCGGACTTGCCAGCGTGAAATCAGTACTAGATGGGCCCTGATTTAGTATGTCACTTGTTTTCCGAGGAGATTCTTTTCCCTGGTTTCTGGTGATACAGTAACTTCCACTCAAATGTGGAATGTTTTCCGGGCTGAGTAAAGCCTTTGAATAGTAGTGTATTTTTGCTGAATAGTTTCTTCACGTGTGGGAAGATGCTTGTTGTCTCAAGTGCACAGCACACCGTCCACTCGGACCAGGCTATTTCGAAATACCTACCCTAATTCCAATAAGCGCAAATTGCTGTGGTCCACCTGAATTCTCGATCCACATCATATCATGTATCTCATTTGTTCCAAAGCTAAACCCTAAACCCTAAAGGACGGAGCCTATGACCGTGGCGTCAATCCCAATTTCCATTCCATTGTGTGCTTTATTTCTCCATTAAACTTATTGAATGTATGTGGATTTTTTTTTTGAATTTTATTTTTCAGAGATGAAATCACATGCCTTGCTTATGTCACAAAAATTGCAGATTTTTTGGTGAGGATTTATAATTATTGTGACTTTTCAAAGGAAAAGTGAAGAAAATTCATGTCAAAAACAACGTATGCGTGAAAATTTCACGAGTGCCAAAACTTGGGGTGTAGATGAGACTTCTATGTTCAACCAAAATTAGTAAATTGGTCAACCATGGTTATAGGTCCAAAGTTCAAACTACAATAACTTATGTATTTTTTCAAAAATTTAGATTGGAGTGGAAACTAGAATTCATTAGCTTTGTTTCATTAGGTGGACTTGAATTCGAAAAACATCATTTGAATGACTCGAATTTGAATTTAGAGCTGAAGCTAGAAGTTTCTAAAATACACTACATTGAGATCCATGTTACAAGGATTTTCTTCTCTAGATAAAACGTGATTTCCTCACCGGGACAAGTTTCATCATCATCTATTGCTTCTACATACAATGAACTCTCCACAAAAAAAAAATTGGATGAGTAAAGATCATTCACTTTAATTATCATCCTTGAGATGTCATCAAAGAAGCCAATTTCTGGCTCCTCTGACGTTCCAGGGTTAAACGTCAGTCTTGAATTGTATATAAAAGCACGTATTTTACTTTGTACTACAGAGCAAACCTTTTGTATGAAAACGACATCATCCCCATACCCTCGGATTTTTGTGATGTAGAATACAAAAAAATATTAAAATTTAGCAAGACATTACACCTTTGGACCCAAGATTCTTCCTCTAACATCTTTAATTTGGAGGTCATTTCAATATCTAAACCTTATCATGTTCGTATAGGACACCATACATGTAGAATACTGTGGCCACCAATGGCACCTTCTGATGTTTAAGGGTTAATGTGGATAAGTGTTTACATATACTGCTTAGTGTGGATAGATGTTTACATTTATTAAGTAAACTATCAAGCCAAGCAACTTACATATAGTTAGACCGTTGTGGTTGACATGCGGCTCTAGGCTTCTAAACTAAGCTGGAGAGATGACAATGACGTGACGGTGAACGGTGGGGACTAAATGCAAAAGGTATCCACATTAATTTTGTTCCAAAACTAGAATTGATGTGGTCCACATCATTTTTCACCCACATTACTAAAGCATCCACACTATATATAGTGAATGGTGTAGTGAATTCAAGGAGAGCATTGCCAACAACTCATTGAAACGGTCCCTCAAACAACAAAAAACATTATGCCGACAAGTTTTACCAACTAATGGCTCTCCACAACCTTGCAACATCCTAAAGGTTGCATGAATCTTAGGAAAAGTAGAGAGAAACTCTATAGTGAGGTTTTTTTAGCGAGCCCTTTCTAAAATTTATCTCAATATGTTTTTTCTTGTGCCATTGAATACATTGAATAAATTGATGTGGCTATGGATGGCGATTAGGAATTTGTAGATAAGCTACTTTCATTCCTTTTAAAAAATAATGATTTGCCACTAAAAGCTTTGATTGAATTTGTGATGTTGCTAAAATAAAGGCAACATAAAATTGTCTATATAAGAATATTGTTGTACATATATACATATCCACTTATTTCAATCATTTTCATTATTTTTTAATGTTGGTAAAGATTACTTTATATTAGAGCAACATCAAACTAAGTAACTTGTTTGAATAGAAAGTCTTCAATATTAATGCATTTGTTGGAGAGCTCATCACAACATGATGTCTATTTTAAGTTTGGCATTTATGAATATTGTGTGTGGCTTTCAATGTTGTTGGATGGATGAAGAATACTGGTAAATAGCATGCTTTTTGAGGTCTAAGTATCATCCTCGTGCATACTATTGCACCGTTGGGATCATGGCTAGGGCTGCGGGCAGGAGTGTTATATTCACAGTGCGCCTGACCAATGTTTCAGGTTTAGGATTTATAGTCACTACGGTTTGTGCACAATGGATCTACTGACCGTGCTATGAATTTTTGAGACTTCTCTTCTCTACCCATAGGTGCGGCCAGAGGACTGGCCGACATAGTGATCTTTTGGGCTTATCTTCTTCGGAATATTGAACATTTCCCATTTTCCTATAAAGGTCATCAATAAACAACCAAGATTTTGTAGTGTTACGATTTAAGATCCGGTTTTGCCGTTTACGCTTTTGTTGTCCAGCTACTACAGTATAAGGCGCGGTGCTACACGTGCTTGAATCATGATGTTCGGCGATGTGCTCATTGTTACGGGAAGTATACAACGGTTTGGTTTGGAGGAGTTGTCCAGTGTTCCAGATCTAGGGTTCACGATTTAGGGTTTAGCGGTTTTGGGTATTTGGCAGTGTTGCAAGGACTTTGCCTGTGAAGTTAGTGTCATTTCATCGTGCCTTACTCTTTTAAGATACACTCTCGTGTGCATGTCCAATGCGTTGCCTTCCCTCCGTGCTGTAATTACTCCAACCCCAACTGCTTATGTTTCTGGAATGATTGACGAAAGACCGCCAGTGATCAACACATCTATTTCGTGATTATTGTTGACTCAATGGGTATGATTTTGCCACCGCCAGGCAACTAATGTAGTCGTACGCTAGAATGGCAGTTGAATCTGACGCTCATCGTTGCATAGTTCCAGTAGAAGCACACCCCCCTTTCTAAATGCCTCTTCTCTATTGTGTTTCACTTCCAAATGGTTTGTGAGTTCCAAATGTTAGTGGGCTTGCAGGTTATTGACACGAGCGTGGAGGTTTTCAGACGATTTTGAGTGGAATTTTGCAATGGTGGTATGGACGCCCCATACGTTGTCCTATTAAGACTTTGTTCATCTGCTCAGTGTGTTCTGTGTTACACGGATAGTGCAAAATCCGAGTGTTTTAAATGTGAGTGAACAGGCTTGAGGACGCGGATTACCACAGACGTGCAAGGGTTTAGGTTGCAAATTGGGCTTCTTTGCTTTGGTCTATACATGAAATAGGATTTGGAATAATGCCGCTAGATATGTATTGGATCTTCAATTTCAAGATCGATGAGCACAAGTTTCCTTACATCGACTATCCTAGCAAAGATTATTACAAGTCCCTCATCGTGGAGTGGGCAACACTTTGTAAATTGAAGGCGAGAAATCCCACGGGGAGGCCGAATTTCTGATGCATCCATTGCTGCCGAGTTTTCACCTCCGTGTGAACTTTCACGAATACGTGAATGGATGTGAGGAGGCGTGCTTGCCGGGTGGAGAGCCAACAACACTACACCCTAACCCAAATCTGAATGTTGGGCGAGGTAAGTTTGTTGAGATGCTTGCGAAAGGAAACGGTGTGCACTTCGACGGTGTTGCAGCGGAGAGGACGTTGGTTCCCGTGGCTGGCCAGGCGAGCATGGTTGACCCTGATGGGGAAGGCCAACAATAATTTGAGTGCAAATTTGGATGATGAGGACTCCGATTTTGAGAAAATTCCGCCTAGAAAGCGGTGTGATACTTCCAGTGTTACAGATGCTGGGCAGGCCAAGCATCGAGCAACGTCTACAACATTTACTCCGTTGCCCGTCTTACCTCGATACACGTGTGGATCACCGAAAGACCACACAACTGTTATAGTGCCCAAAATAAAGGACATCTTGTGCCTCTGCTAATATTGTACGAGGATCGGGAGCAAATGACGGCGACCGTCGGAAACTTAGACGCAACGTTAACAATGCTGCATGTAAGAATATGGAGGAGGTAGTTGACCCTCACATTGTTGCTTTCGTAGCTTTGGATATGAAATGTGGAAGATGTATGACACGTGCTGAAAAGCGTGCAAGCTCTTCAAGCGGACGGGCGATGGTGGCGGATGAACAATAGCAATGTGAGGAGACGCGCGATCGAAGGAAACGTACTCATGCTTTGAGAGATGTAAACATAGGAAAACAGACACGGTTTACAAGGCTAGCCGCCAAAACGGTAATTGATAGGTATAACACTAGATCTTAATTTCTTTGTGTTGTCGTTTAATGGATTTTTATAACACTCCATAGGGTATATTGGTCATCCACCGTGGTGCAGGGTTTACAACGACTCTGGACATTATTAATTGGTGAGTCGAGCGTCCAATGTGACACATGAGGGTTTGCCAGAATACTTGCTTCGATGCCCTCAAGCCTTCCGGATGAAATTGAAGGTTTGGCGATGGTTGTACTGGTAAAAGAGGAAGTCGCCACTGATGAGGTGCCTCTGGAGCTCCATCCTGCCACACTGGGTTTGTGTGTTGTGTAGGAAGGGAAATTTGCCAAGAACGCAGACCTCATGAGGTATTGGGCGGAAGATAATGGGTCACCGAAGAAGGTGGTCTTCTATCCTGGGCTTGAGGACTTCAACGTCGGTAAAAAGGAGGGCATTTAGAGGAGGGAGGCCTTGGCGGTTGCATAGAGGAGGTTCAACATGGATTAGAGCAAAATGCTTTAGAAGGATCCTCAGACCTGTCCGCCCGAGCCAGTACAGCTAGGTCTATATTGACCGAAAGGTATAATAGAGGCCCCGTGCCCGTGGAATTGGTAGACCACAAGCGGGGAAGAATTCAGGAGAGTTTTGGATACTTCTGAGTCTACTAAAGAGTTCAAAAGAGGATGTGACACTTTGGATGTATGGTGGAGGTTCTTGATGAAGGTACATGATTTTAATCGTATTAACGACCAGGTTTATAACACTAGGTCAGTGTTATACTAGGCTGGTGTAAGACTAGTGAGAATAAAGGGTTCGTTGATCCAAGTGATTATGATATTGCTAGTAAATTTTTGTTTTCTACACAGATGGGCGCTGGGGTTATGGCAAAGTCCATTGCGAGGACGATATTGACCTCGTTGGAATCGCTGTCTGGCAACTTTGTTGAACAAAAGCCATGGATAAGATTACTAGATTTGGTGGACTTTATCCACTGGCATATTGATTTCATTGCGTGCGAGAAAACAAACATTAAGTGTCGGGAGGATTTGTTGCAATTTTCTAGAGAACAAGAGCACCAAGCTAGGATGGAGTTCCGGGAAAAGTATGCTGATGAGATCAAGGTTGCAGAATGGGATTGGTGTCCACATTGGCATGCTTTCTTTGGTTCAACTTGTCGCATACCGAGGTTGCCCAAGTTTCCATGGTGTAATGATGGTGAGCAACTGCACCGTCGTAGACATGGTACTCTGTATGCGTCCTGTTGTTTTCTAAGTTTTGAAAAGGTTTACGGTAATTTAAGGGAGGGTAGGTAGTCAATGTTACACATGTCCGTCCCAATGGGACTCAGATGGGTCGTGATTCTACTATGCACAATGCAAGGCAGAGTGCATGCGGGTTGAGCTACTTCATTCTGGAGTGCAGGCTGTGCAGCCGTTACCCCTTTTGCACGTATTTTAGGTCATGTTCAAGAGCTATTATGGGGCTTTAGGGTGATAATATGCCCAATGTTTGATTTGACGTGAAGCTTCGTAAAATAATTCTGTAAGCGCGGCCACCAGGTGAACCGGACGTTGTCGAACTTTATAAGATTTGGGCCTTTTCGATTTGCAAGAGGGTGGGGAGAGAGCTTAGAAGTGATGGATTGTATGCTCAAGGAAAACATCGACGCTATCAAGACCGGACACGAGTACGTCTTTCTTTACTTTGCAAGGGATCATTGGTCCCTAGTGATTTTTCGGCGGCGTCAGCTGTATCACTTCGACAACAATAGTGTGACAAGGCATCACTTACATGGGGAGGACTACAAGTTCTTTTGCTAGAGGTACGTTGCATGGACTCATGTACGAAGAGTTCCAGCTGATGGGCTATTTTTTCCTGTTGTGTTCGTGGATGTGTATGTGAGGGGGCTTAATGACCACACTGGACACGGAATTGTGCAACTTGTGAGCAAGTACCTCAAGGTATAATACTGGTCGAACTTGTGTCCCTACCTTGCAACACTGGATGGACTATTGTAACATTGTATTGACATAACCGTTCCCGTCTGTGCAGCATGTGCGCGGCAGACAAGATGGTGAGACGTTGAATGCCTCGTCATTGAGGCTTAAGAGCCCCAGGGAGGTCCAAGATTTGCTGCATGAAATGCTTGCCATTGTTGTTGAGTACGAGCTTAATTTCCGTGGAGGCAGGAATGCTGAGTATTGTGGTTTGGAGCGTGTTGTTTCTGCTAGATGAAAGGACTATTTTGAAACAACGGATGGACGGTTGCGTCATGTGAGGGTAGTCCACAGATTGGAGGCAACGATGGCAGGATTGCTATTGATAGGAGACCAGAGACAATGTTGTAGGTAGTATTGTCATGGTGTAATTGTGTTTTCAAATGGGGTAGCACTGAAAATGGCAGGCTGGAACTTTTCCACTAACTCCATAAGTGTTGGAGAACCCAAAATAGGGTAACATTAAAAATGTCATGATATAACTTTTTGTGTCCACAGTTCACTGCTGTGTATGCTGCCTATGTTCTCTGTTGTCTTTGTCGTCTATGTTTTTTAATTTACATCTCTTGTTCTATAAGAGGTTGGCTAAGCGGATGAAATACCGGCACTACTTACAGGTGGTTCGTTCCTGTTACGAGTCGTGCTAGAGTCAAGCTCCACAACAATCGAGTGAAACATCTCTTTCAAGATCGCGTCTGTGCCCAAGTCGTTCATTAACGCCCTCGCCATGGTCGGGTCCGTGAACTTTTCTGGTCTATAACGGTTGTGCATGTTCCAGTGGGCAGTCTTATGATTAGTGTTACAACTAGTGTTACATTGGAAACCAAATTAAGCAGAGACAACATACCTCAACAAACGTGCAGACATTTTGGATGACGTTGTACGGACATTCGAATGTCTTGTGTTGTTGGGCAACTGGAACTTTGACTTACTTGGGCATGTCGTGCAGCGTCAGTCCTCGCAAACTATGCCATGCGCTGTAAACCAAATTCGCAAATCGGAGGTTATCGACGTCAAAGTTGTGTCCAAAACAACCAAGGGAGTCCAAGGGGTAAGTCGCCTCATGATCGAAGATGTTGAGAGACTTGTGTTGGTCCTTTCAGTAAGGAACCACAATGTCAAAAAGCTTGGCTCTTTCAACCGAATTCGAGATATTTAGGTAGCTGTGGCCTAGTTGTGAGGCGTCCTTCTACCCCTTCTATACATGTCCACCGCGCTATAGAACCATGTAGAGGCGATGTGGAGGACTGCATGCTGCTTTTGGGAACACGCAAACCAATAGGATGCTAGCACAAAGTCCACGATGTTGTTACCTAGCCACTTCCTTCACGGCGACGGTGACTTCCTTCTTGTGGTTGGGGTAGAATGTAACACCTTGCAAGGCAGCCTCAGACCCCTGTGTGTCAGACAACCCCTCTATCATGATCTCAATTCAGAGACCATCAAACACGTCTCGGACGCTGATTTTGTTGTACTCGACCGGAATCACGCCAATGGACCTGTAACATTGGACAATAACTGGAGATTAAAACACGCCTTGCAGAGACTCATCCTTGAACTCCTAGTGCAAGCCTCTGGGATGCACATCACATGTAACACTCGAGACTCGAGTCCATTGATCCATTTCTTTGTAGCATCTTTTGAGGTGCTGCTGGATTAGATGTGGTGTTACAAGTGAGGCAAACCTAAGCAGGAGTGGCAAACCGTGAGCTCGCGGCTTTATCCAATCGCAGGCCCACGCCAAGATCAATAGAACTATACCTTGGTGTCCAAGGGTGGAGGGTTTGGAAGTAAGACCGGTCTTCACTAGACGGGCTTAGCTGAAGCAATCCAAACGAGTATTTCAGCACGTATTGCGAGGCGCTCTTTGCTGTCAACAATCCAACAAGCCATGACTGCATCAGCTACAACCAATCGTCCTCGGTCTCACACATTGTCCATGGCATGGGATGAACGATAGTGTTCTACAGGTTCTTCAATGTTTTGTATGGCATGTCGTTGATGAGTAGCGTGTTGAACTAACTGAACCTCCTCTTCTCGTCTGCCCACACCACCGACAACTCCTTCAACATTATGACCTTCCTTTCGTTTGTGAGGTCCTTTTGTGCCGTAACAGTGCACTTGTCCTAAGCCCATGCAAACAAGAGCTCCTTCTTGCGCTTACCAAATGCCGCATCAACAAGCCCAGAAACCTTGTCATTCATCCCTAAGGTCCACACCGCAACTTCAAAGTGTGAGGCAGAACTTCATGAAGCCCTCGCACCCGAGCGAATGTAGACGTTGAAGTTACTTACAATCCTGTGGGCGGCTAGTCCGACTTAGGGGGCAGACTTGTGAATTGCCTCCAACAGCACCCCGTTGAGGTCCAAGATTCTTTTTGGGCACTTCCACAACTTAACGTCGTGTCAACCCCCATCATCCACTACTAGGTCCTCAGTCAAAGATGTCCTCTTTGTTGCGTAGGTCGTCTGCGACTGACGCACAGTTTTCACGGGTGCCTTCGCCTGCCCCGCGCGGGTTGGTACAACACTTGATGCCCCCTTCGGAGTTTCATGTGCATCTGGAATCATTGTATCACTATCTTGCCACCTCGCAACTTCATCCACATCATGAATCACTAGGGCCGAAGGTGTAGCACTCTCCTCTCTCCTCGCACGTTCCTTTTCAGGCGGAATATCAGGGTCCGAAATTGTAATATTATCTTCCCCCCTCTCACCTTCCACTACATCAGGAATCACTGAGGCAAGAGGTATAACAATGTTGTTCCTCCGCGCACATTGGTCTGCCTTTGCTAGGCCCGGGACCCTCGATGTAACACTGATATTATGGTACGCGTCTCCTCCAAGCCACGTACCTTCGTCCTCTTGAGCCATTGCATCTCCAAATTCCCCCACCATCTTCAGGATCAACGTTTTTTTTTTTGCAAGTGCGTCTTCTAAAGGACGCGACTACAAACCTGGCAAATACCCCAAGTCGCAATCTTTACATGTCGATTGTGCTACGCGCCACTCTATGAGACCTCATCCCACACTTTGTCAATCCGTGCCATCCACATCCTCTGAAACGTTTCAGGACGGTCGAGGGCTATGTCTCTCAACGCCCTCACTCTCACTGTACGCACTCGTAGCATAACACCGTCAACAATGTCTCTTCCCTCGCCTGATCTCACTACTGCCATATGCGCAAGGAGTCCTCGTTCTAGCTTTTCTCTTGACAAGTTCACCTTGATGGCATCACCTCAAAAATGAAACGTCTTCTAACCGCAAACAACGACAGAGACGACTGAACTCCAAAGACGTGCAACCAGTTCTTTATACAATACAAAGGTGGGGCAAGAAAGTCTGGAATTGTCCGTAAGCGTCATCGAACACCATTCTGAGGACACGCACAAAGGCGTTGAATCAGCCCGTTCTTTCTTTCTTGATACTAGGTTTGATTGCACAGCCATCGCCTCAGTCTCTGCCTCACAGCCGCTCAAACATTAAACTCGATCTGTACAATACTACGGGTATATTACATTGGCGGTACATAACACTATAAATACTTGCGGTGCATAACACTGGCGGTATATAACACTGTAAATATATAATACTGACAGTATGTAACATTGAAGATATGTAACACTGACTGTGTGTAGCACAGACCTTGAGAACAATGATAGCATACAATTTGTTTGGATTGAATAACACTGATGGTGCAACACTGCCATGGAATTACTAGTAATGTGAAAGGATTGAAAATCCAGTCACTGTTGTGCTGGAAGGGAAGAGGTGGGAGACTTGTTCTATTCTCTTCCAGCCCATTGATTGGATGTCATACTGGACACAAATCCCATTGTGCCGCCTCCTCTTTGTACGCATGCTCTCGCATGTAAACAGCTGACACTGTTGCAAGTGCCAACTCTGCATGAGCAAGGAGGCGTTTCAGCAGCCCTTTGTATTGAAACATCTGCACTTCCCACTGTCGCTCATTGTGTCTCCATTGTATGTAATCGCCTAGTGCACGGGCCTCCTCAAAGGCTCCTCCTTCACATACACTATAGGCAAGGTCTTCGAAAGAAGACAACACCTTGGCTCTCACGGCGGGATCCACTGCTCAAGCGCAATGCAAAACTAGCGGGCGGTAATACAATGTTAAATCATGATGAATGTAATACTGACAGCGCAACAATGCTTGAAACACATGGAGGACCGGACTGAGAACTCCATTACCTTCTTTGAAATCCACCACCGATGTAGAAAATAGAACACACCCTAGAAATCATCAGTGGGAAACGCTGCATCCAACTCCCCCACGAATTTATCTCTGCTAACATGCTCCCACTTCCACGGCATTAGGACCCCTGATGCCTCGCTCTTCAGATGGTATAAACCATCATTGGCTCCAATGGGCGTGGCGGTAGCGTAATTGCACATGACTTTACAAGCTCCCGGATTCTCACGTCCCCCGCATATGTATCTTGATCGGCCAATTTCTCCATGCGCTTGGTTAGTAGTTACTCCCCGTGCCTTCATGGCATTGTAGTAAACATCACGACACATTCCAGCTCCGCTAGCCCAATACCAATGATGTCTCTCGTCTAAGAGTGCGGGCTGACTTGAAGTACGCGCGCCACTTGTATTTTGGTCAAGACGAGAGGAACCCCCTGGAACATGTCTACGTTTTCCCACCACGGGAATTTCCTCCTACACAGCCATGTCCTCTGTGTAAGAGACCGCCTTCTCTAGGCTAGCAAAGGCGTACGGAACAACGCCCTGCATAACTGCGTTCGAAACCACAGTCGCTACATTTATAACTTGTCTTTAACTCCTCCATCACTTGTGCAATGTCACACTGTTCGGCAATGTTACACCGCTCCAAACGGGGAAATGTCGCGGGGGTCGTCAGTGCTACATCCGGACGCACTGTCAACAATATGCCCAATGTTACACGTCTCCACAAGTTCAGCCGGTTTGTCCTTGTTGTGTCCTTGATGCATCTATGACACTGCCGTTGACTGCAACAACACCAACATCAAAGCTGAGTTTAACTGCATAACACAAAGATCATGAGAATACGACCTTAAAGTCAAAACACCCTAAATCCTATGTGCATCACATTCCATACTTACAATTTTATTCATAGGGTGTTCCTCGCTGGTCACTCCGCACACCCTTTTTTTTCCTTTTCAAATGTAATGGGTGCTCAGGTACTGGGACGTTTAACACCAGGCGAGACATGTCCACACTGCACTATTACATCACCAACGTTGGAGAGTTGCGTAACCCTGGAATTCCTCACTTAAACCTAAAATCCATTGGCGTTGTCGTCTCTACCAAACTTCATCGCGATTACCAAAGCCACATTGGTGAAACGCGGTGAAACACTGGAACCCTCCTCATCACTCTCGCCATTCCCAGCATCCAATGCCAACCTTGAACTCTCCTCTCTCTTGCACAAACTCTCCCTGCCTCATACTGCACTCCCTTTCTTACCTATCTCTGGCTTGCCGAACTGCCCTTATCAATTTGTAGCGGCATTGGACCGACAATAATTCCTGAGGGGACCGGATGAAGCTCCACTTCCCCGCAATGCACGCAGATAAACTTGTGCCGTGATTGTCCTGGAACGAGTGGTGTTCGCGCGCCTGTTGCCAACTCCAAAGCGACCTCCATGAACCTCTCCTTGCTCGGATTGGTGATTGTGTATTTTGCAGCATCAATTGCAAAATCCTTCACCACGTACGGCACCTTCTTTGGCGGCATTGCTCCTAAATCCTATCATCCACAATTTACACAACATTTATCGTCTCCAACCTATAAAACACTACACAATCCGTACCTGCGGTCTTTTCCCAGCAGCCAACTCATGTCATCCAAGAAACTCTAATTTCTAGCTATGCTATTCAATACTGAAATTTCAAATAATCGCCATGTCCTCCCGTCAACACCCACCAACAATTCAGCTCTAATTTTTGCACTCCCAACTCAAACCCCCCGCTTCTCCCAAACTAGGTGAAGCTAAAATGTCAAGCAAGAACTCAGTCAGCTAAGAATATTCCTTGATCATAGTTCTGGGATTACAATTAAATATAGTTCAAAATAGATCCACCACACTTTGATTCTTCATTCACAACTATGTATTCCATCTTTCCTATTAAATGGTTTACACTAGATACAAGTAAGTCGTATAGTAAGCCCTATTACTTTGCCAAATTCCAAACAACACTATAGTGAGTAGCATTTCTAGAATAGGATTGCAAGTGGAAGGGGTTGGAAACTTCTTTATTTGCATATTGATTAAAAAAATTTGACGATCCCTAAAATTTCAAAATCCAGACGGTTAAAAAAAAGTTGTGGACTTCTTTTCAAATTGAAAAATAAATATAAGTGCAACTGGAAAAAATCTTTTATATGGCAAAGAAGATTTTTATTTGCAACCTATCAAAAAGGCTGTGTAAACATTGCCTTTTCAAAATCAACAATTTCACGCGGATATTATATGCTTGTACAAAAGTATCGTAAGTAATGGACCGATATTGCTGTGGTGCCCAAGCTGCATAACGAGAAGCAATTTTGACTTTAAACATCATACTTTTTTTTCCAATATCCAAATGATACAAAAAATTAGATCTCCACAAAGATCTAACATTCCAACAACCTAAAAATATGAATTCAATGAAACATACTTATCCTTGACATCATAGGAATGTAGCCGATTTCTCAAAAAACCGTTTTCCCAAAATTTGAGTCTCGTAGGGGCTAAATACACAACTTGGAATTAGTATAAACCCCAAAAAATGTTATAAGAAATTAAAAAATCAAATAATTGTATAAGAAAAAAAGGGCAATAACGCATTTAGAAGTCCCGAACCAAGGCATAGGAAAATAGAAATGCGCATGCATGAGTGGGAAAACGTATTAAAAATATAAATAGAAATATATGTAGAGTAAAAAAAGAAACAAAACAAGATACTAATAGAAGATAAAATAAATTACATTCAAGGTCACAACAAATTTGGATTTACTAAATCATATAAAGTAAGACGTAAAAAACTATAAACTTCTCTTTGAAATTTATAACATAGTAAAGTGGGAGGGTTGTAAGATAGTATAACGCTTTGGAGGAAAACAGAAATCCGCAAGAGCGTATCGACGAACATGTGTTAGTGCAGTTTAATAGGGCTGAAACCGACGTGATCCATTGTTTGTTATATTTTGTTCTGTGCATACTATGTCACAAGACGCCGACCAATGTTAAAGGGCAACATCGGCCAGTGTTACACAACTACGGCCAATGTCCTACAACTATGGCCAGTGTTACATGACCCTATACTGTGAACATTCAGTCATGAAGTACCCTAACCCGTAAATCGTAAACCTTGGTTCCTAGACCAAAACATGGCACTAAGTAGTGTTTTAGACATTCAGAGCATAGCCCATTAGAGGAACTAAATGTATTGCGTCTAATCACTTCCAAAGGTCCAAGTCGCAATTTTCTGATGACAGATTTCTCCCTTTGCTCCAGGAAGTCCTTGTCACGTGCCAAGTTCATTCCGCGACCATCATCCACTCAATGAGTCGATGGAGCGCCGACGATCCGGCAACGGCGTGGACATGCTCACCCTACACCTCCGCTTTCATCAACCAAATTCGACCCGTTGTAGCACGCAAATCCTCGAAGAAATGAAGCATCAAGTCTAAGTTGAAACCTATGTCATTGAAGATATCCATCATGACTACCAGCATCTTACCCCTTAACTCTTCCACCGTGGACTTCGCGGTCAATGCCTTGGGCGTTGGCATCCCTAGACTTTCCTATAATACTGGTGGATTAACAGAACTACTATAGCACTGCTTCTCTGCATCTCCCGAGCTCCGCACAGGGGCTTTCAACAGGGTCAACAAATGTTCTAGTCTTCGGTTGGCCTTGCCCATTTCATGCCCACAATACCAAGCAATCGTTCCTTCTGCGAGATGCGGATTCAGCATCAATAGTACCTTAACCTAGTGTTTGCAAATGTTTGCCCTCTGCGCATGCACGCAGTTACAACATGACATCTCAATCTCCAGATTGTAGACGATATAGCAGAAATGCCGATCAGTATGAGACGTAATATAAGCTGGTCCTCCAACAAACGTTGGCAAAGTCGCGTCTGCCTTAGGGATACTCCTCGCAGGCAACACCGTGGAGACATCAATGTCTTGCTTTTTCTTGTTATCTACAAACTCGCCCTCTTTGCACAACGATGGGTACCAATAGTGTGGCTCTACGTTCTTGTGCAACTTTAACATGCACCAATCCACTTTTCTTCCAGCCATGTGACTGCGCTCAGACCTCATGATCGCCTTCAATAGGGAGTGGTACCCTTCAATGGCGGCATTTGTGTCCTGCCCAACGTACTTCATCTTCCGAAAATCGATAACCCACATGTGAACCTTGTTTTCCGACTGCGTCTCCATGTAATCCCAAAAAGTCTTCTCCTTTGGCCACTTGCTTCTCAGGGTTACCAACAGGTGCTTTGCCCATTTGATCACCATATCCTCGCTCAACGGACTTGAATCCCAAGCGTACATCATCCACTACGGATCCCTCACGATGTCCGCTCGCATTGTAGGATCCTTCACCTTGGCACAAGTGTGCTTCTGCCACACTTGTCTTACATGCCACAAGCAGAGAAAAATCTATGTTCCATGCCACACCTCCCTGAACATTACACGATAGTGTTACGAGACTTAGTGTTACAAGTCTGAATACGTTACATGATACATGACGTCAATGACACTCGAGAGGTGCTCACCGCAGGGAATTGATCTCTCCCTCTGCACAATCTACAATGAAGGTGTTCAGTCGCCATCCTAGACTGCCGTTGCACTTCATTTCGTGAAATGCCCTCATCGACAGAGTAAGATCTTCTTGGGAGCATCTTCCTCTCTGAACAAACGCAACAAAAAGACCATTGTTCCACTCATCGAACACCATGAGCGTGTAAAGCGGAAACTGGAGACATGTTTAGAAATCTAGTTTGCACAACATGAGGGAGGAAGTAAAAATAGTTCTGCCCCAAACTAAACCCCATAACATTGAGTTTGATTGAACTCCAAACCCGAGCGACTCGTTAGGAAATATCACACGGATTCTACCACCGGCAAAGACTATTGGGTATTTCGCTTTTGTAATCGTCCTGGCAACATGCCAATATAGTTCAGCAGCACGTCAATACATGTAACAGCCATTCGGAAAATGCGCAATCAGTAGCCACAACCAAAAGGTAACGTTCTACAAACATCAGCACGTAGAATTATATAAATTATGTTTCGTGTAACATTGAGTCCTAGAAACTGAAGTGAAACACGAAACACCAAGTCCATGCGTCATCCATTCACAAGTGCGGCTACTCGTGAGCCGCAATGTTTTAGAAACATGCGTGACTAGTGCCATGACCCCCCCTTTTATGCAATACAAAAGCGTAGTGGTGGATAGCTACAGTCTGCTTTTGTCATCACTTCCACTCATTAAGTAGTTCTGTAATACTGGTAACGCCATTCTACGATTGCTTACAAAGTTATAAACAAACGGGCAATGTCTTACACCACAGAAATTAGAAGCTACCACACATATCTTCTTCTCGTTAATTCCAAATGTGGCATCCACCGATACACCTCGCTTGCTGCCATGCAAGACCATCGTCTTACGTTGCCATGGGATTTAAATCCCCAACGTGAAGGGCATGATGTCCGCCGATAACTCCCTTAGGACATGATCCCCCGTCTTGCTGTAGTAGAACACGCTCTCTGGGTGTCTTTGCCGCCACATATAGACTCACTGCGCATTGTTCAAGCCGAGCTTGTAAGTCTCCATTGCTCTTTCCTTTGCAATATTACAAATGTCCTGGGTGGTTACCATCATGTTGCGGGTGACTTCCTCGCATCCTTCAACGACATTGCAAAGAAATTGGAATTGCTTCGCCATAATCTGTGATGGCGTCATGACTCATCTGGCTACGCAATGTATCAGCAAACCAGAGTCTAACTTCGTTTGACAGATGCGTGGAATGAACACATCTATCACCTATTATAGGCTCATCGTGCACCCTGAGCCCGTCGTGATTTATATGGTTGTTACTAATAATGGCGACTTGTGTAATATGAGGGGTATGAAGGAGTTGCTTCACTCAGAATAAAGCCTGATTGCCCTTCTTGATAGAGAAACCCCACTACTCTTTCGAGTCTCGTTTAGCGTTTTGAACTTCCTTCGCAGGATCCCCGTCTTTGTGGATACAATCTTTGGAGTGACTTCAGGATTTGTACATGGCATAACAACCTCACCGACGTCGTCTTGTGACGCCCTTCATAGACCACTCCTTCCGGTAAAGTTACAACGTCGTCCTTGATAGTGGAGTCAACGCACGGTCTAGGGTCATTTACGCGAAATCCAACCTCCTGTTCCACTATAATAAACCCGTGTTTTTTGTGACGCGTTGAAAAACATGCCTGAACATCAAAATGAACATGCTGTGACATTAATGTTGATGTCACCTATAATCCGTCTACCTTGACAGGCAAAAAACATCCAATTTTTTTGGTAACATGGTTGATTTGGGGTTGTCAATCTCTTGACATCCAAATGAACGTGGTCAAAAAAGCTTTGGAAAAGGCTCCACGTGGAGGGGGGCCCAAGTCCACATAAGCAATTCCTTCATCCGGGCAATGCCACGTAGGATTTTTTTCATCCAACTCCATTTTCACAGTGGCAGTGAGGTGGAATTTTGAATTTGTAGACTTGGACCTCTCAATTTCTGACGTGGATAATCTATGTCACCTGACGTCATGGTTTTAGGGCATATTTTGTCCACACATGGCTGTTACTTTTGACGTTTGTTATGACATGCTCGTGTTCTTAATGACATCGATCCTGACGTTGGCGCGTTCTGCCTATATGTTGTCATTGACCTTTTTCATGCTGGAGTTCATGTTCACTTGAACATCTAGCATTTTCTTGCAGACATTTTTTTAAACATGCTTTTTAAAAAAACTGCTATTCTATGTGATGTTCTCTTTAACGTGGGATGAACGTGTGACAATGTTAGTGAAGTCGTGCAACATTGTCAGCGGTGATGTCACATGTGATGATGAACATGCCATCAATGTGGCTTTCTCATTCTAAGTAACATAGACGGTGGTCAAGCGTGGAACACCGTTGCTACATTTGTTGCCAACAACAACACAAAGCATCATATATATCCTTCTATTCTACCAATCCAAATATGACATACGAAACCTGTCTACAGTACATGAGGAGGTTTAGGTAGACCAACCTGATTTGGTGTTGGGCATTTGCTTGTTGTTGCCTTAGCCATTTGCTTCGTTGTCTTTACAGCATGTGAGGTCTTCGCAGCACGTCGTGGGCGGGTTGATTGCTCACCTAGTGCTTTGGTATCTTTCTGCGTGAGTTCATGAGTTTGACACATTAGAGGATTAAATTGGTATTCTTACCAAAGCTCAACGACTTCACATTCCCAATAACATGGAAAACAACATCCAACATTCAGACATGAAAATAGTAGGACCTCCTTGTGAAAAAAAAAACGCATCTGGAGGCTACTCTCACCCATAAGGTAAATTATATGTATTGCCTCCGTTGTCACTGACGTTACAAACTATCATTTGTGACGTCAGAATGACGTCAGGATTGACGGTAGATTGTCCTCTCAAACGGTTAGAAGTCGCAAACTATACCAACTCTGGCGGTTTTGAGGAAGTACACTTGTCAAATAAATGATTCAGGGATGTCATGCGTACCAGGGGCTCTGAAAGGTTGCCTCCGTTGTGTTTGCATCACCCGCCACGTCGACGCCGTCACATCAAGGAAAGACATCAATAACTCCTTTGTGAGCATAAAAAAAACACGGTAGAAGGAGGTACTAATGTGTAAAATTGCAAATTCTTGAGCTCGGACTTGCTGCTGTAGCCTCTCTGCGGTGGCGAATAATAAACTTGGCTATAGCTAGAGTTTCCTAGCCATGGCTGAGGTCAGCTATGGCTGGGGTTAGCCGCCTATGGCCAAAGCTACCCCTGCCATCGTTCTTCTTCCCTTTGAGCTCTCCCATTGCCGTCTTGATCTGCCGGAGATCGCCTTCCTTGCTCCCAACTAGCTCCGTCATCACCGCTCTATGGCTCCCGCCATAGCTGCCGCCATAGCCGCCGTTTCTTTGCTCCATCACCTTCAAGTTGCCTCTTTCTACTCCTTGTTGTTCTCCTAATCTCCCTCCTCTTAGCATTGTAGTGAGCTTCGCCGCTCCCCACCTCCCACTTCTATCACCTAAGTTGACTTTGCTTTCACTTACACTTCCAAAAGTAAAGTGTAGGTGCTCTGGAGGTTGCATTTGTGTAAGTTGCCCTTCGGCTCTTTCTTCCTTGCGACATATTTCATCCACTACGAATGAAAGTTGCCCATTTCCTCAATTTCTTGCTTTAGGGCAGCGGGCTGTAGTTATTCTACAGTGAAATTAAATGCAACTGCGGCTGACGTGGACATCTTGTGTTTTCTATGACGTTAAAGTCTGACGCGGTCACGTTTCTATTTACGTCACCAAAAACGTGCATGTCTATAGTGACATCAACGCGTTTTGTCTTTAACAGGAATACAATTGATGCAACATCAAACTAAGTTCGAGGTACTGTAGCAAGTTTTCGACAAACGCGTGACATCACAGAAAACACAACACGTAACAGCCTTGACGACACCAAAAACATGGTTTTCTTATAGTGTGCCCTCGGTCGCAGTGCACGGATCGAGCAGAGGGATAGACGGAACGAAGACCATAAGCTCTTTTCTCTCCGGTCACAATGTTACAGACCTCATTGAAGTCAACCATTGCATGTTATGTTGAAGACATCTAGAAGCAACCGCTTTCACTGGCCAAAACATCACCGGCAGAGAACCTTCTTGCACGGCATGGAAAACCCGTGGTTTCTTCGGGGTCTTTGCATTTGTGGCAACCCGCAGTGTATTATTCCGAACCACCTCAGGACGCGCCTGTGTAACATTGTCTGCCGTTGTAACACTGCAATCCACGCCGGATATGGTGGGTCGTTTTAAACCTAAGTGTGTTGGATTTTCCCCTGCTGCTGGCACAGGGCAACATGATACCACCTCGCGCTTCCGTGGGCCTCTCTTTCATCCAAATGCAGCTCTTTTGAAAAGATTAGTAGCATCAACTAAGGTTGCGTTGAAGTCAAATGTCGTTGTCACCGCACAGACACACCTCTTGAGTGTGGCCCTTTTTAAAATAGGTGGCGCATCAACTAGAGCCGCGTTTAGGTCAAACCCCGTAGTCACTATGGTCACACTCCACTTGCGCGGAGTTTGCTTTCGTGCAACCTTCACAGATGAAGATTTTTGTACAGGCTCCGCCGGATCTTCGATGACCCAAAACATAGCGTCGGGACAATCTTGAGCGGGTTGCTTCTTGCGGCCTCCATTGTTCCGGGCAACCATGGCGTGCTTCGCACGAACCTATTTTTTACGTTTTGCAACGCCGAAAGTGCCTATGGTCAGGCAGACCATTTTTCTGTGGAATTTAGCCAACAAGTCTTCCGTAATGTCCTCGACAAATCCTGAAAAATCCTCTGGTCCATACTCGCAGCAATATCTACGTGCAAAACGTGTAATTTAATTAGATGAAACACATGGAGTCAAATTCACATTCACAAAGTTTGTAATTTGATTGGCCGGCTTAAGAAGGCAATAAACCTCCTTTTACCAAGTCCGGTGGTTGAGGTTGAGCTCCGCTCGCCTCTCTACGGGCAAACCTCTCGACACACGAATGTAAATCTCCCCATCCCTAATGAGGCCTCCACACCATGCACAAAATTGGCCTAACGTTCAATTAGGATAAAACATTGTTGCATGGTGATGGGCCTCCCATGAGCACCGCAAGGTGGCTGATTGCAAACCTCCCACAACAACGCTCCTAGAATGATCAAACCCTCGGGAGGATTTTAAACCGAATCTTCAATGTGTTCCAACTCCTTCATATCCGCCCCCGATCAAGTACAGTTTGCATACGCGCCCAACGGCATGCGCCTCGAACGCCTACCAATCATCTTCACCTTGTTTTGAAGTGCGGTACTGAAGGCTGCCTAGACAATAAAAGAAAACTACAATGGATGCTTTGCCCTTGAGATTTGAACCTTGATTAAGGCAACAAAAACATTAGTTACTTATCCAACACTACTAGTGCTCCGGAACCCTAAACTTAAATGGTGGCAACCAATGTAATAACAGCTGCTTTATCATGGTTCAAAAATCGTAGTGACTATAAACCCTACACCTGAAACATTGCCCAGCCACTCTATCAATGTAACACTACTACCACCAATCCTAACCCAAATCCCGGTAGCTAAAACACTGTATGCTTTCGAAACGGCAGCGGGCAAAATCCTACTAACACCACATCCAATGCCCTAAACCCTAATCTCTATATATAATATAGGAATGCATGGTAGACGTTGCCATGGGGTGCATAGGGCCATGGCGGGCATGTGCATGCCGGCGTTGGGATGGTAGAACACTGGGCGGATGAGATGAAATAGTAGGTCCCTCGATCAAGACCTGGGCCGCGGCGGGACCTTGACATGGGTTTCGCAATCCGGTCACCTAGGAACACTATTCCCACGTTGGAGTTACCCCTCAAGTAAAACCAGGTTTGACACGGCCCGGACCGGTTGAGACCGGCGGGGCCATATCGTTACATAACAAATAAAGTTCTCCCTAATAAGTAGGGGGTTTGTGAATGAATCATTTCTATCTTACAAAATGCTTGGTGAAGTTCCATAGCATGATCTACACTCGTCAAACAATATCATTCCTCAAAGCTCATGTCAGCAACCTATTCCATAAATAAATCTAAACGATCAGTATCAATTCAGAACTAAATCAGATAATAACTAGAAGGTGATATGAGAGAGCTCAGAGTGTGCATTTGGTGCGAGAAATGTCATCTTATCTGATCTCGAACTCGTCGTCGTCGTCGTCATCGTCGTAGACTTGGTGGTCGTCCTGGACGCGACGCACGGGCGGCCGCTCCAGCGCGACCCACCCGAACTCGCCTTTGCGGAAGTCGCGCAGCACGCGCTGGGCCGCCTGGTTGACATCGCCTTGGAACAGGCTCTGCGCGAGCGCCTCGAGCAGGAGCTCGCCGGACATGGCCGCCGCGTTGTCCATCTTGTAGCGGCGCTCCAGCACCTGCGGGCCCGCGGTGGGCATGCGCTTCAGCATCTCCACCAGCACCGCCGCCACGCCCGCCACCGCGTACGAGTTCTCGCCGATGTCGTTGCAGATGGCGAGGCGCGTGGCGCCCGCCTGGTCCTGGATGCGCATCGGCAGCACGCCCGGCGCGTCCAGCAGGTCCAGCCCGTCCACCACGCGCGCCCACTGCAGGTGCTTCGTCACGCCCGGCCGCGGCGCCGTGTTGCACATCTTGCGCTTCAGCAGGCGGTTGATGAGCGAGGACTTCCCCACGTTCGGGTAGCCCACCACTGCCGCCCTCACGTTCCGGGGCAGCAGCCCCTTCGCCCTTCGTCTCTCGTTAATCTCTGCATGAGCAATCGATCAACATTGACACTTCAACTGCATGAAGCGAAGACGAGAGAGAGAGAGAGAGAGAGAGAGAGAGAGAGAGCGTACCATCGGCGGCGGACTTGGCCATCCGCGCGAGCTTCATGGTGCCCGAGCCGCGCTGCCCGTTGGAGAAGAGCACGCTGACGCCCTGCTTCGCGAAGTGCTCCCCCCAAGCGTCCTTGTCTGCGGCCGACACCATGTCCTCGCGGTTGAGCACCAGGATCTTCTTGCGCTGGGGCCCCATCCACTCGTCGATCTCGGGGTGCGCCGTGGACAGCGGGATGCGCGCGTCGCGCACCTCGATCACCACGTCCATGAGCTTCAGTTGCTCCTTGAGCGACCGCTCCGCCTTGGCGATGTGCCCCGGGTACCACTGCACCAGCCGCGCCGACCGCGTCAGGTAGTCCACGTCGGAGTCGAGCGCTTGCCATTGCTCCTCCTTCGTCACACCTCCTCGAGCTTGAATTGGCTGCAGCAGCACCTTCTTTGAATTATTCCTTGGCGAAACCCAAGTTAGTCTGATGGGCGTCTCGGTGAAGCGCAGTGCGCTCTGGAGTGCGTGTGAGCCTGGAAACTTCCCTGTCGCCGTCGTCATCGCCATGTTCGCCCTGTCCTACCAGAAACTCGTCACCTGCATTCCGAAACCCAAACTATCAGTCCCTGCAAAAGATGAACCCTGAGACTTCAATTCATTCCCCAAACCACACTCCAGCAGCTGAAGAATCATGAATTGTCCACCTTATCCACAGTGAAAGGGAGAGATTGACGAGGCCTCTCACTTAAGCTTCTCCTATCCTACAACCAAAACCTTAAACCTCAAAACCATTCCCCACTACACATCAACCTAACCATCAGCGCCATAATCACTGCAAAGATGAACCTCACAAGAATAAAATTCATTCCGCAAACCAGGACCTTATCCACAGCAAAAGGTACAAATTAGCCGGACATGAAAGTGCGCAAACTTACAAAAAAGCCTCCAGAAGAAAGATTTGGCCTACAACCAAACCCTAAACCACTAAACCCTGCATTCCGAAAAACTATACCCATCAGCAACCACCACCAGACCTCATCACCAGCTCATTTCTCAACGACATAATGCATAACAAAATCCACACCTGAACCCTTATCCACAGAATTAGAAAACCTTCACCTTACAGTCAAAAGGTTCGATGTGTCAAGCATACAACCCCGAAATTCTCACACCTTGAGGCAACAATGTCTGAAACAGAGAGACAACATAAATATCCGTTTGATATCCGCAGGTGTATCAGCAGGTGGTTGTCTTTCTAGAGTTCATCTTCAGAGATTGTGGTGAGTTTTTCGAAGATGCCTGAAGAGGAGAGTAGTGCGATGGCGGAGGAGGACGCGACGGGGGAGAAGGAGGAGGAGGGCGAGAAGCGGGAGATCGGGAAGCTGGCCGTGTGGACGGTGAGCTCCAACAAACCAGGCAATGGCGTGGAGATGCTGCGCGACAACAATCTCTCCACTTACTGGCAGTAAAGCCTTCCCTTCCCTCGTCTCGTTTTGCCATAGCCTTTCATGTATATCCCGGGCTCTTGCTGAGTTTTAGGGTTGGAAACCCTGTCTTTTTAGGGTTGAGTGATGCTTCCTGTCGCATCAGTTTCTTAGTTTGCCTGATGTTGGGTGCAGATCTGATGGTGCGCAACCGCACCTGGTGAATATTCAGTTTCAGAAGAAGGTTCGGCTTCAGGTAAGCCTGCCGATCTTGTAGAGTTTTGTGGATTGATTGGTAATGGCTGCAATGAACCCCAACAGCCTTCATCCCTCAATCATGGATTTTCTGGTGTTTTTTTTCTTTTTCTCTTTGTGTGTTGATATTTTTGAAAAAAAGTTATGTTTGGTGTTGACAGCAAGTTGCGATTTATGTGGACTTCAAGGTGGATGAAAGTTACACTCCCAACAAGATCTCCATCCGAGCCGGGAACTCCTTCCATGACCTCCGAGTAAGCCACTCTCCTTCCCTTGTGCTTATTTCCATGTTTCTAGACTACTTGATGATCCGGAGCCCAGACTTTCATCACCTTAACAATTTGTACTTGTAAGGTAAGCCGAAGATACGATGAGTTTTGACCTCTTTTCTTAAACCCTAATCACTTGTATACTTCTCTTTCATATGAAGTGGATCTAAAACCTGAGTTCAGAGAGCACCAAGTTCTTCCATTCACTGAACTGAAGGATTCACCTCCACTTCTATTAAGAAGTCAAGGTGTTTAAGGATTAAAGTATAAAAAGAGGGGTATTAAATCTTTGGCTGATGAGTTTGCTTGATTTGTAGGAAATAAAGGTGGTAGATCTGGCAGAGCCCACCGGATGGGTGTACATCTCATTGTGCCCAAACGATTCAAAGTAAGTGCAGTCGTGGACACTAACATCAGGTTCATGATAAACAAACACTTCATTCATGCCGGTCTGTAAATGATCAGGGCTCTTCTTCTTCTTCCAAGTGCAATACAGTCAGCTCCCTTTACAAAAGTTACAATAGCTAGCTCCCTCTACAAAGGCTGTTGCAGAGGGAGACATCCTTTTTGGACAGTTCCTTCACACCCTTCACTGTTTTGTGTGCAGAGAGTTTCTTCGAGCTTTTTTCATGCAACTGGCAGTGCTTTCAAATCATCAGAATGGAAGAGACACCCACATTCGACAAATCAAGATTTATGGCCCTCGCCAGTACGTCCCTTAAACCCTAAACCCTAAACCCTAATCCCATCATCCATGCTGACTAGGAGTATTTTTTTGCAAGATTTTTACCAATGATGGTAAGGATGCAATGGGTTTTTTGTTTAGTAATTTTCATTTACCTTACTACAGGTTTTGTGGATGTGTAGGGCGGCTGTGATTGGACACCCCTTTGAATTCACCACAATTGAATTCAGTTCCCGGTCAACTATCCGTTAGATGATCATACATAATCGGTGATTCATTCTTTGATCATAACCCTTGGTCTTCATGATTTAAGATGTGAGTTGGAAGAAGAGAGTGTTATGGGTTAGAATTTGTGACAGCAGCCACAGTGGTGTTGAAAAGTCAAGTACCTGTGACAAATTGCTACTTGGAAATGCCTGTAAATCTTTGATATGTAATATAGAATTATTCATTATCTTTTAAGTATGGTCTCTAAATTCCTGTTATGGTCGCCTTTGAGAAGGAGGGGTCATGTTATATCATATAACTTAGGTTATAGTGTCTACCCTCAAGAGGGGAAGTAGTTCCATACTACTAATCCTTTGTCTGGTAGGCGGTAGACTTAGTGGTGGAACGAACTGACATTCTACTCATGCGGGCCTTCATTGGATACTAGAGTTCCTCATCATCATTCTTACGTCTTTGAATTTACTAGAGAACTATTTAGAGCTGAATTTAGTTACTAAAAATGATGTCAAATCTTTGCTTGACCCTAGAAAGAACTCTAGATACATATAAGAAGGTTTTGTAATTTCTATCTATAAAAGTTATGCTACATTTTTAGAAAAAAAAATTCATGTACAGATTACTTTACCATTTAAATATCTGAGAAAATCCCCTATTTTTGAATGCATCCTCATATTCCCCAAATATAATCTTTTCCCCTAAAAAGTAGAGAAGCTTCAGCCCTGAATGGGTTCATCCTCACCGGAACTTTTCATCCATGTGCATGCATGTTCATCCATTTAATTCATCCATCTCGCTATTATCCACGAAACCAAAATATCTGAAACATTGGCGCTTCTTTTCACCTGTGAACTGCAATCTCACAACAAGTAAGACACCCAAATCCGTTATCACACCTAAACGCGACACCATCGACGGAACTTGAAGATTTCAGAAGTGAAGTGTACTGGAATTGTAGATAACCTCGCCTTTATGCCCCGTAACGGTTTTGAGTCGTCATCTTCCCGAACTCGACCACAACCTCGGCAACTCGCAAATGGAGACGTGAGAGAATTTCACCATGAGTTTCTGAGAGAGTTTTGTTGTTAGCTGAAGTTGTAGCGAGGGATTTGATGTCGAATTCGGTTTAGTTTTGCAGTGAGTGAATTGATTTCTGGAATTATTGCAGTGCGTGCTTTTAATTGAGAGGATTGCTGTTGCAATGCAGTGTGCGCCGCTGCGTCGTCATGTTCGGCCGACGGAGCTCTGCGGGAGAGCACTTCCTTCGGGCTTCCGCACCGGAAGCGCATCTTACTTGCGCGCATCTCCAGCGAAGCACTTCAGAGTTTATCTTGCTAGAATTCCAGGCTTAGAGAATCATGAAAGATGTGCGGTCGCGGGAAGATGGAGCCCGAGGCCGCGATGTGGAGCCGACGTTGCGGCGGCAGCGCAGATGCGCGCTCTGGAGTTCGGTTCTGAGGTGAGGAGAGTAATTTATCCTCGGGTTTAAGGTTTTTTTTTTTTTTTTTTTTCTGATTGCTATGGCAATGACAGTAGTGTTTTTGGTTCTGTTTTTGATGGTGTCGATGTTTCCTATTAGGGCACAGCGAAGTGGCAGGGATGGCTGGCAGTTGCGACGAGCTTGTATCCCGTGTACATGGTCATCGGTGGGGTGATCGCGTTCTGGAGGCCGTCGCTGTTCGCGTGGTTTGTGAAGCGCGGGCCGGATTCCTACAGCGCCGCATTAGGCATCATCATGCTCGCCATGGGCTTCACTTTGAAGATCAACGACCTGCTTCACGTCCTCACCAAACGGCCTGTCGCAGTAAGCCTCTCCATCGTTTCTGGCTTGAGCGTGTTGTGTTTTGAATTTTTGTTGAGGTTTTAGTTTTCGATGTGGATCACTTCTCAATCTCATTAAAAAAAAATCCTTCCAGGTTATGTTTGGATTTGCAGCGCAGTATACGATAATGCCGCTCCTTGGAGCCTTGTTGAGCCGATTGCTAGGGCTTCCGGCGGAGCTTTCAGCCGGTTTGATACTGATGGCGTGTTGCCCCGGAGGCACGGCGTCTAATGTGGTAAGGGCCTGCCTTGATTTGGTGTTATCTTTTGGTTAAAATAGATGTTATACTTTTTTCTACACATGATACTGATGTAATCTTGTCGAACAGATAAGTTATCGAAAGCTGATGATCTTGTGCCGGATACTAGGTGACCTACATTGCACGAGGAGACGTGCCACTGTCCATTCTCATGACCATCTGTACCACTTTGGCGGCAGTGTTTACAACTCCATTCCTGACGAGCGTGCTTGCCGGGGCGTACGTTCCTGTGGACGCTGTTAGTATGGCTTTGAGCACATTACAGGTGCAATTCTTACACCTCTAAGTGGTTGTGAGTTTCATAAGAAATAGTTGGGGTTTGTTAGTCCTCAAATGGTAAGATTTACACAATACTCAGGGAGGACATGTATAGTAGCTTTTATAGTTGCTTTGATTCGTCCTTAAATTGAAAAATTCGCCTCGTATTTGCAACCTACTTAGAAAAGTTTGCCATGTATTTGCAATTCACAGCCACGGGTTCTTGCCGTTCTTAACTCCTAACCTCTAAGGACACCTCTTGAGTGCGTTTCAATTGTCCTTCCTGACCTGTGAAATGATATGTGTGCAGGTAGTTCTGGCTCCGGTCATTGTTGGCGCATGTTTGCAGACGTTCTTCCCATCGATCGTGGCTACGATTACTCACTTTGCCCCGTTGATTGCCGTGCTGGTTTCTTCGCTACTCGCTAGCAGGTATCCTTTCCACTAATGATTGAATGGTGAATTTATTTCTTGGTTTTTCTTCAAGTTCACAGTTTTCGTTGTTGATTTGGCAGTGTCTTCTCAGCGAACGTCCCGCTTTTAGTGGCCTCCACTGTGAAGATTGTTCCCAGCCTGGAAACTGTAGCATCCATCGCTCCCGTAACCAACGCGCCACCAGTGATGGTGAATCTGGGCATCATTGGAGGCGCTGTTCTCGCTTTGCACGGCATGGGTTTCCTTCTTGGGTAAGCAATGCAAAATCCCTTGTAATGCCATAGTGTATACCTGGCTATGATAGGGATCCTATGACGTAATCAAACGTATGCAGCTCGTTTGATGTTGTTCATCCACTCTAGCAAGGTGCAATTTCAAGTACTCCTTGATGCTGCAAACGAACCTTGTCATACTGTGAAAGTTTACGTCGTTTTTGTTTTTCAACCTAGTCTTCTTCTAATCATGTGATTGCTTTGCAGGTACATCGTGGCGTATTTAGGAGGATTTGAAGAGCCACAGCGACGTGCAATTTCAATCGAGGTTGGAATGCAGAACTCGTCTCTGGGAGTGGTATTGGCCACTGCACATTTCGCATCCCCCTTGACAGCAGTGCCAGCTGCCGTCTCTGCAATGCTGATGAACATCATGGGAAGCGGATTAGCTGTGCTGTGGAGGAACATAAGCTTGGAAAAGAAATCCTCTTCACCAATCGACGCTCAGATCGAAACCAGCTCTTCTGACGAGTAGGTCCTCTTATCCATTGTTTCCCGATTGAATACTTAGCTGCTGCTCCTGTAAAGATTCAATTTCCCACTCCAATCACATTCTCGGTTGGCAATTCACTATTTTAGCGCTGGTTTTCTCTGGTCCCTAACGCCATAGTGACTAACGTAGAAACCCAGGCAAACTGTAGCAAAGAAACCAGTCTCTCCACAATGTAGCAGCTGAGTTGTGTAAACGTATGTATACTACTAGTACCATTCCTTATTTATCAAAAAAACTGAAACCTTAGACTTGGAAATCACCTCCATTTGGTGTCATATTAGTGTTCTCTACAAAGGTGGTCTTTTCACTCTTGGTAGATTTCAATTCTTATTTTCAACACCTATATATAGAGAGATATATAAACTTGGACCATTTTGAAGGTGGATAATAATTGAGTGTGCTCCCATGATTTGAGTGCTATTATAATTCATTTGAAAGCTACAAATAAGTCCAAAGAGAAACGGGTGATTTGATGCGGTCCACATTCCTATACTTTCGTATAATATCCTTATGTTTCTTTTTCCTTTTCTGATTTGTTCCCCACTATTTCATTCTATAACTAGTACGTACTGTAATGTTATGCACGACCCAGACTCGTTCAAATTTGACAATATTTGTTTTTCTTCCTTCTTCATGCACCAAATAACTAGATAAACCTTTTCCTTTGAGATGGTAGCAAATGTGGGGCACGTTCAAGGAGGGTTGATTTGTTAAATTCCTCGTTTCAATATAACCTTTATCTCTTCCCTCCAATTTTTCAATTCAGTACACCGTTCCCTGAATATAGAGGGATTATTGATGTAGATCACCGACACTAATTTCCATCAAAGCATGTGCATGTCAAGTTCTGATTGGGTATTTGTTCTCAAGCAAGTGTGTGTTAGTCAACAATTGCATGTAAATTTTCAATTAGTGTAGGAAATTTCAAATAGTCTAGTCTACACTATATTCACGGAAAGGTGTAGTGGAAAGATGACCAATGAGTAGTAGCAATCCATACCAATGCCTGCCAGCTTGATGCACGAGTTGGCTTAGTAACTTACCCGGTAATAAACCAAAACCCATAACCGACACTTTTATAATTGGGGTAAATCCAACCCACTTCCATCCCATTACCACCCATCTAAAAGCAGGTTCACTATTAGTCAAGACCCCTTATTTTTGGGGTACCTCCCATCTGACTAAACACGGCAAGCACCCTTTGAAAATCCATAACTTACTCACATTTCATCAGAAATATGAAATCAATAGGATTAAAATCGCAATCCTATCGGCTATCACTAATTTTTTTATTTTTTTTAAATGTATAATACTTTCAGTTAGAGGAAGGGGGGGTGTTTACAACTGGTAATTAAGGAATCCCCTTTCACTGCGTAATCAGAGAAATCTCATCCACCAGCTGAAAAGAGAATCAAAAGCCACAAAAGCCACTGAAAATCACCCAATAACAACAAAGTAAAAGTTACTCTTACCACAGTAAAAAGTAGCTTTTGAGTACAGGGAACGATTCCACAATCTCCGCCTTCACGTGGTGCCTCCCTTGACTTGGGGCGGGCCGGGTCCACCTCCACCTCCACCCGGCCCGGCCCGGCCCGCTCCCGCCAATGTCTCTCACTTTCTCACAACAATGTGTTCAGTTTCTGCGAAGTACGTCGATCGTCACTCGCGCATTTCGCTTCAGGATTTCTATTATCGCCCTAAAAGTTTCGCCTTTGCAGTTGTTCGAAGTGCACAGGTTGGTGATCTTGTCTCTCAACTTGGGTGTATGGTTGGATTGTGCTTTTTTTAATTAAACAAATTGCATTTTGGGTTTAGGATTTTCGTATGTTCCTAGTTTTGAACCTTCTCCACGCTCATCTGGTTGGGTTGATTGACAGCATTGGAAGTGGAGAATGATTTCGTGTTTTGTTTTTTTGTTTCTGGAGTTGATTTGTTCGTGACAGGCCATGATGTGATTTTCCTGCTGTGTGTGAAGTCTGAAGATGATCATGATTGAATAATTGGCAGTGGAAAGCAAGTGAGTTGGCATTCTGTTTTGAGTTCATGAATGGAGTAGTTGCAACCGAAATGATTTCTTGTTGGAGGTTTTATGGATTGGTAGAGGTGAGATCAGTTTGGGATTCCGATTCCTCCTTTTGTGGCCTCGTTGTGTTCAGGGGGAGGAAGAGAGAGAGAGCCTTGCCTTGTGTGGCCACAACCGAATGGGCTTCACAACCACACTGGTACGCTCCTGCTTTTCTTATGGAAACCTTGTTATCAGTGGATTGTTTTTTTTTGCTGCACATTCAATCCATTGTGGTAAGTAGGTTTAATGCTCCCCATGAGTTCTGATCAAACTCCCGGTTCGTCTTGCCATCCAGATCCTTTCAGAACATCTCTAATTCCTTCAACTAGAAGGATGTTGGCTGTGATTGTGCCTTGTATCTGCAAATCTCTAGCTCTTGCCATCTCATTTCTAACCTGAAAGAGCCCTAGACTTGAGAGTTTGGTTGTCTGGCTGTTCCCACTTCCTAAGCACCATTCTCCTTCTACAACACCTTTCTAAACACTAAACCTCACCTTATGTTTGCATTCTCGCCATCACGATGGGCAGGCAGTGATGCCCTCATCATTTCCACCATAGCTGTACCCGTACTGGCGTCGTACTCCCCAGTTCCGCTTCTTAAACCGGGCGCTCTGGTACTCTGGGCTTGCACATGACCCATTGAATTCTGTTAGCAAACAATGAGAGCATCCCCGTGACAACGGTCCTGTGTCCTGGTTGGAGTTAGGCAGCACCCTTCTGAGATAAAATAGGAGGAGTGTGTCGAGTGCACTCTCGGTGAACCTCGTGAGAGGGAATGTGATGTGGTAGGAGATTTATCCACCTGTTTTTGTTGCATCATGTTGAGGATAGGAAGGTTATGTGCCTACGGTTTAGGTTTAGGCTGTGGATACATAGCAGGGATCTACTGAGGTGGAGTGTGTGTTGATGAGTGCAAGAGCAACAATAAATTGTGATTGATTTGCATTGTTTATTTTTGGTTTTTATAATTATCTGCAGATAGACTGGTCATGAGGCATTGTTGCTGGGGATCAGCGCCATGGCACCTCGTGTGCACGCGCCGAGCGAGGAGTATCGCGCGCTAGTGGACAAAGCGTACAACAAGTTCGCGAGGCTAAGAGAGTTTCCGGTGCACGGTCGCAATAAATGGGATTTCTACTTCCACAAAGCCTTCCAGGTCCCCATCTCCTCTCCTCTCCTCTCCTCTCCTCTCCTCTCATGTATGCCGAATGTCGTGTAGGGCTAACTCCATCTACAGGTGTACTCGAAGCTATGGAAGTTTCAGCAGGAGAATCGCGCGAAGCTGGTGGACATGGGGCTGAAGCGCTGGGAGATCGGCGAAATTGCGTCGCGGATAGGGCAGCTCTACTACAACTACTACCTCCGCACTAGCGACTCCAAGTTCCTCACGGAGTCCTACATCTTCTACGACGCCATTTCCACCCGGGAGTACTTCAAGGACCACGACAAGGACGTGGTGCTCGCCAACAAGCAGCTCCGCTACACGGCGCGCTTCATCGTCATCTGCCTCCTCCTCAACCGCCGGGAGACTGTGCAGATCCTGTTACGACAGCTTCGCGCGCTCGTCGACGAATATACACGCACTTTCCAAGAGGTCCTCATCCTACTCACAGTAAACTCACCGAAGAAGAACAGCCAGTGAAACTGAGTGGTTGCGTTGTTGTTCGTCCAGGGCACAGAAGCCAAGGATTGGAAGATAGTGGTGCAAGAGATTTTGCGCTTCATGAAGGCGGACGTAGCGTGCGACACGAGCCGGCCTCTCCGGTATTGTCTTCTCTACGACCCGCACCCATCTCTCGTGTTCCACAAGGTGGACGGGAAGCGGCCGTTGCACTTGGAGGATTCCATCCTCGCAAGCTACTATCACAACGAGGTAGTAATAGTGAGATGCAGTTCTCTAGTTGCAGAAACGTTTTCATCTTGTCGTGAGAACATTTACATATATTTTTTTGTAGCGATGATCTTCTTTGCGTGGTGTTTGCAGGTGAAGTTCAGTGAGCTGACCCTGGACACATTCAGAATGCTACAGGCTCTCGAATGGGAGCCAAGTGGATCCTTGTTCAAAGCGCGGACCGATTCGGGTTCCGGTGTCTCAGACGAGATTCCGGATCCTAGCTTGCCTCCGAATCCTCACAAGTACATTCTTTACCGGCCGACCGTTCAGGAGCTGCTCTTGGTGAGTTGGTGCTTCTCTACTGATATCGTTGTATTCAGTATGAGACGCGCTAGTAACAGTATCTTTGGAAGTAGAACATTGTATGTTTTGGTGGTGTGTCTATATCCCCTCACAATCACGATTCGTATGAACGGCAGAGGCAATGAAATGGTTTTAAGAATCATTGTAGAAATCACCATGGTCATCCACACTTGCTATGAATAGTATCTAGATTATTCCACAGGAGAAGGTTTGTGGTGTCTTGAATTGCACTCCAACAGAGAAGAGGGAAGTTGTACTTACAAGCGATGTGATAGTTTGAATACGCCAATAGGAAGTTTATGTTGTTTTCATCTGTCGAGATGTGTTTTTATTCTTTTTTTCAGGTGAATATGCTCCTAATATAGGTTGTAATTCTTCAATTTTAGGTGTTGGCGACTGCGTGCGATGAGCTCTCTCCTGATGGAGTGGTGCTGTTTTACATTTCGGCATCCGGTGAGTGCCCATTTTGTACTGATTAATGCTTATAGTGAGAGAGGGGAATCAGTGGAGGTGATACTCAGGTTTATTGCTGTGAAACCACCATGTGGCATTAAAATAATATCTTGTCCTTACTTCTTTTTTTCTTCTTTTTTTAGGGAGATCAGCGCGTATGTCTTCTCCGAGCTTGGGAGGAGCTCCTCAACCGTCAAGGAAGGGAGTGGTTTCTTTGACTCCCTCTTTGAGCTTGAATAACATGAGTGCGAGCATTTCGCAAACGGAAATCACTCCTTATGGTGAGGCTGCTCAGAAAGGGGAGGAAATCACACCCACCGCCGCCCCGGCGCCCAAAGATGCACCTGTGAAGTGTGCCCCATCAGAGCCTCCAGGAAGTGGAACTCCCGGATTATGGCTCGGATCAAAAAGAAGCCCAGGTAAAAACACCACTTTCTAAATGCATGAATTTGAAGTGCAATTTGAACATTTTTACCCATATTTGATGATGGAACAGCGCATCACTCTAATGGTGGTTTTTGGTAACATTGCCACTTTCTAGATGCTTGAATCGTAAGTGTAATTTATATATTTTTCGCCTGATTTATTGTGTGAATAGGGATCCATGAAATAGAAACAAATGAGAGAGAGAGAGAGAGAGAGAGAGAGAGAGAGAGAGAGAGAGAGAGAGAGAGAGAGAGAGAGAGAGAGAGAGAGAGAGAGAGAGAGAGAGAGAGGTTGTCTTAGCCAATTCCTGTTATTTTGGCCCTGGAAATAATCATAACCTTCGCTTTTTTTAATAAGAAAATTCTTCTTTTTTTGAGATTTCATTTTCGATGTGCAGGGTACAACTTTCTGTATCCAAGCGACATTCTGCCGTTCACACGGCGGCCCTTGTTTCTCATCATAGACAGCGACAGCAGCTTCATTTTCGAGGTATTTCTAAACAACCAAGAATAGGGAATCATGTCCCAGTTATTGTGTAAAAAAATTCAGTTGTTTGTAGAGTCACGCAAACTTTCAATAATGTACCCCCTCTCTCTTTTTGTTAATAATCCTACTCTTTCCTTACTTCTAATAGCTATTACATCAATGGAAGAGCTTGGTAGGTTCAGAAGGAAGGAGAGGTCATGAAACTTAGCCGCCTTTTTCCTCTTGGAGCTGATTGTGGAAGTGGTCAAATTCCTTGCCTCCTTTTACAAAAAGAAGTCTGAATTTTTCCCCTTGCAGTCCATCAGTGGAGAAGAGAGAGGAGAGCAAGCTGCTCTGCTGTTGTCTCCAAGCATGCAGCCTGTGGAGGACAAGGGTGTGACTGCTTCCACGACGCCGTCGTTGTCCAACAACAGTGGCAACATGTTCACATTCTTCCTCACTGCCCCACTTCTCGCGTTCTGCCGCGTCATTGAGACTTCCAGCAAGAACACATCCAAGGTACTACTTCACTTCTCCCCGTCCCTCTTTTTCTTTACTATCATAGCCTCTAAACTCAAGTTAGAACTTGTTTCCGCCGCCTGCCTTTGAGAAAGCACTTGCCATCTAGAGATGCCTGTGAAGGCAACTCTTGGCTCTTGCTGTGTAGTGAAGTTGATGATCTGTGGCTGCAGGCCAATTACGAGCAGACTGAGAAGCTGCTGGCCACTCTGATTGCTGAGTGGGGCAATGTATTGGACTCTGCCCCACTGGATCCTGTATGGGGAAGGGTACTCGGAGACCCATTTTTGCGGCAACTCATTTGCAGGTATCATCCTCATCCTCCTCATCTTCTCTTGATCCTCCTCATCTTCTCTTGATCATCTTCTCTTGATCCTCATCCTTCTCATCTTCTTTTGTAAAAGCCAGATAATCTAGGAGGAAAAAGACGCTGCTGCTGCTGCTGCTGCTGCTGCTCATGTGTGTGTCATGTTGCCAGGTTTATCTTCTGCCGGGCAGTGTTTGGTCTGCACTCGAAGTACCGCGGCAAGGCGGAGTATATGCCGCGCTGCTGCCCCGCGCTGCCTGACGAGCTCCGGCCCTCGTCCAAGGTCGTGGAGACAGTGATCTACCTGCTGGCCTCCAGGTTCGGCGTCTCGGACCAGTTCGCCTGCAAATCCGCCACCTCCATCTCTAAGAAGCTCGGAGAGGACCCTGATGGCTCTTCCTTCAAGGACGAGACCACCACCACCGCCGAAGACTTCTCCAGCTCCGAGGACTTCTCCGACGAAAGGTAGCCATCCTCCTCTTGCAGGAAAATGCAACGTGTTTTGTCTGTTTTTTTCCCCTGTTTTGTCTAGTTTCAAAAGTAGTAGTTTGGGTGCCGAACTTCTCTTCTTTCTGGTAGTTTTTGTTATTCCTCATGAGTTGGTCAAACTCCCAGTTCACCAAACACCTCTAACGCGTTTGATGTGCGCGCAGAAATACTTTCAATGCGTGAAGAACTAAAGTCAGTTCAGAGCCTGGAAGACGAATCCAAAAACAAGCCATGAACCTGGTGGTTTTCATTCCGTCTTAGTTGAAAATATGGTAGCTCTTGTTGCCCCAGAAAAGCAATGAATCAGATGGCGTTTCCATCTCAAGCACATGTGACCATGTTTGGACATCCAAGAGGCTACATGAATAGATATCATGTGCCTATTGAACAGCTTGGAAAAAAAAAATAGCATGTTTGAAGATGCTACATAGCTCTTACACAAATGGAGTACATTATGGTCTCTGTCTTGAACACATGTGACCATGAGACAATGTTTGGAAGTTTTTATTCTTAAGGAATTGATTTTTACCGACAATGTTACCGACGGTGATTACCCTCTCAGTACAAAGTTGTATCAATAGCACTTTCAAATCATTACACTGAACATAAATTTTAGCGTGGTTTTGTTGATTGTATGATTTTCACTACATTGTAAATGATAATTAGTTTCAAATGCATTAATTTAAACCCTCTTGTGAGTTTTTGCTCTTAGTGAATATATCTACAAGTTAATTGGGTTCGGGATATTCTCGTGTATGAGTGGTATCATGGTAAAAACTTCCATCTTGGGTGAGTATATTTTGAAAGTTAAAACGTTTCTTAAGTTTAGTGATAACCGAAAATTGTAATTCCATATTAAGTAATTAGTTGCCATGTTTTCTAAGTTTCATTTTCACTTCAAAGAAAATACACATGTGTGATGGATTAGTGCTCCGATGGGTTTCTTTTATCTATATATTGAGTGTGATGAAATTCATTTTCTCGCAAAGTAATCAAATTTTGGTTATCACCAATAACCCATGTTTTATATCTTTTAATAACATGAACATTCTCAATGTATACATTTGAATTACATGTAGCCTCCGCAATTAGTCAAGACGTTTGGTGTTGAAAATTGCTTTCAAAATGTGGGTACCTTAGAAGAAGTCTGTGTGGGTGGGCCCACGCGTCACATGTGTTAGAGTGGGAGTTTTGGAACAACATCCATTGAACTTGTGTGGATGTACTTCTCGCAAGTACTAAGCATGTTGACCTTAAATTAATGAGATGATCCAACTTGGATTTACACACACGTCATCTTGGATTAGCCTTTGTAAGCATTAGCTCATCATTGACCCCATTCATTTTGATTTGAAATATCACAAGCTGAAATTTCTAGGGAATTCTTTTCGTTGGAAATTAAAAAGGAGAGCGAGGATTTTAATTATTTAAGTGAGAGATGTATGTAATATTTGGGCACTATGTAGATGAATTTGGTATCAAGATACTGTACAAGGGAGGTAGTTTCGTAAATAACCAAGCATATTTCGGAGTGTATTTAAAATTTTAGAAATTTATTCCAACCCAACACCTTTCATTTGAATGAGCCACATGATTTGTTTATCATTGTCATTTTTTTTGGATGGAATATTTGTGACAATGTAAAATAATGTGCTTTTTGATAAACTAGAGCCAAAAATAGGAGTTTCCAAATAATTATATTTGGCTCTTTATAGTCAAAAGGAAACATGTTGCATCAAATAATAAAGTCATCCTTAGTGTTAAAGGACAATTGTCCCCTTGGGAAACAGATTTAGTTTGGATTTTAACCCCTAAATTTCTTTGACAATTTCACACCAAATACACTTCAAAACTGATCGTTTTAGTGCAATGAGTAAGGACAAAACAAAAATATTTACTTCTAGTTCTAAACGTAGGATCTCAATTAAGACTTATTGAGAAACTTACATAAAAATTTTCATAAAGTTTGATTGCACAAATTGTAATAATATAGTGTTTGAAGTAGGAAAAAGGGTCCATTTTCTTCCCTGCGTTTAGTAGATCAACAGACTTTGACTTCACTTGGTGTCAAATTTTTGTAGTACACAAGGTCTAAATCCATTTCCATCATGTTAAGCATGATATTAGTTCCTTATACTCCAATCTTTAGAGGTAGAAAAAGGGTGTAGCATATTCAAAAAAATTGTGCAAGGAGTGGAGGTTCAAATGTGTAGTCAAATTTACTAAGACTTTTACTACACATTCTTGTACAATCATAGCACAAGTTCTTACAGCTAGATATGTAAAAAGTGTTTGTGTTTTTGTTCATTTTGTGTTGAATGCATTGAAAATGATAATCTCAGCGATTTTTAGGTGCAAAATTGTTAACTAAATTTAGAATCTAGTATGAAGAATTTGACTACTAAAATTTGAGAGTTTTACCATGCATTGCAAACACATGGAATAATCTACCATTTGAGGACCATCAAAGCTTTTGTAGATGTTGACACTGCTTTGAGAATCGTGCAATGACAAATAGCTCAAATCCAAACTCCTAGCTACTTTAAGCCTTAAACATTAGTAGAAAACCCTAAAACATACACGTATTTTACTCTGTAGAATACCAGAATTGTATTAAAGTCTAATAAGACTTATACCTTTAGGTTGAAGATTGTTCAATTAACATCTTTCATTTGGAGGTCATTTCAATCAATCTAAACCTTACCATGTTCAAATACGACACTATACATGTAGAATATTGTGGCCACCATCAACACCATGTGGCATTTAAGGGTTAATCTTTTAAAGACAATGGTCGAATCTGGTCTCTCCAAGAATCTACGAGGTTCATAGATTATGCTAACCAAACCTACAACCCTCATAAATTCTCCTAATTACCAAATTTGACCATCGTCCTTAAAGGGTTAATGTTTGAAATTACGATTTCTAGTGTGTGGAACTTTACATGTGTGGAAAACATTGAACTTACATCCATCAAAATGCTACCTTCCATTCCGCATATCTTAGCACTGTAACAAGATCATCCAATATTCATTTCCAAAAATACAAAATAACAAAAATTGAGAAATCATGAGGAATAACTAGAATAACAAGTTTCGAAAGGAAATTGCTTTAAAGACCATCTTGCTTTCTAGAAAAGAAACTCATCAATTGAGAGAGAGCCAAAAACCCCGCATGATGCAACACATACAATGTGATCATGTCATGCAACACATACAATGTGATCATGTCATGGCGGAAAACAAAGTATCATGCTCTCCTCAACTTGAACACTTTCGGATGATTGATCAACATTGTTTCAACATTGTTCACACTACATTGAAAACATATCATCATTTGAAGAACAAAAAGTGCTGCCACACACGTCCTTGCCCAAGACTTTTACGAGATGTTTGTTTGTCAACTCCTCATTTGCGATACCAAAAATTGCATGTCACACTCCAGTGGTTTTATGACTATTAAATTGATGAATAATAAGACTCTGTAGTACCTTTACCATTTGAGGATTTATAAGGAAATATTTGCCTATTTTAAGAATGTTGAGCTTACGGCAAAGAGCCTTTGAATATGTGTCTCACATAAAATAAAAGAGTTTTACATTAATACTATTCTTTGAGTGAGGCCCGTCTTTTGCATTGTACATTTGTGTAACAATGATGATAGCTTATTTCTACACCGATGGTTTTATGGTGAATAGAGATGAATTATCATGTCCGCAACTATTGCCATTCTTTTTGAAAGTAGGAGAGCGTGGAATGGAGGCCATGTTCACCCCTAAAATTCCTTGACTATCCCTCATCAAAAACACTTCAAAAGTGCTCATTTCTTTGCAAAGAGTGAAATGGAAAACAAAGCCTTTATTTCCATCTCCAACCATAAAGTATTAATCAATAACCATATGCTCAACATATTTTTGAAATCTTGACCGCATGGATTGAAAGATTATCATAGTGTTTAAAGTGAAGCAAAACGAAATCCTTCTTCCTGCATTTAAAGGACCTCTAGACTTTGACATCACTTGGTGTTAAACTTTTGCATTACAAAAGTTCCAAATTTGATATCATTATGATGAATATTATGTTATTTTCTTTTTTAAACCAATTTTTAGGGGTAAAGGGAAGTGACGTATTTTCAAAAAAACAAGTAATGAAATGAGTTTTATGATTTGCCAAAACACATTGATTTTTTAATATGTCTATCTTTATGTGATTTAAAGCTGAGGTTCATGCTTCTTCTTGAAGTAGAAAAAATAAAATGGTAAGAACATCATTATAGTTTATTTTAATAATGAAATTTGTCTTTTGCACCTTGCCCAACATAAGTTGGTGCAAAAGCTTTGATTTGTCTTAAGTGAAGTTTTCACGAAGGAAGGTTTTTTTTTCTTTTTCCTGACAAATCTCAAAATTAACAAAGAAAATAATGTTACTTGTATCAAAAATCTCATATTTGACAAAGGCTCATAGCAAAAGTTATGGTTGTGCTAGACATGCTCACCCTTAACAATGTTTTTTAATCCCTTTTTATCAGCTTCACGTATGCAAAAACTTGAAGTGTATTGTTAATTCACAGCACATAGTTGCATTGCAAGATTTTTAAGGACATCCTCTATCCCTCTTCTACTTCTAAAATTTGGTGCACATGTGCCTAACATGATCCTTTCTAAGTTAAAATTAGAAAATCACATACCGTAGTGCTAAAAGTTGCCATAGGTGGTCAAAGTTTGATGAATGTGTTTAGTATGACCTCAAGTAGAGGTTATGTCTCACTTCTAAGGCTATTATCCTTTAATCCGTGCCGTCAAACTAAACAAAAATTTTACCACATGCACTTGTACAATCCTAGTACAAGATCCTACGATCAGATATGTAAAAAATGTGTTGATTTGCATTTTGTGTTGAATGCGTTGAAACTTAGTGTTTTCGGTGAGTTTGGGTGCTAAAATGCCTTGGGCCTTTTGGAGTTAAGGAGGCATTACTTTTTTTTTGGGTAGGTTTCATAAATAATAAGAATTACATTCTCATATAGCTCTCATCTTCTTACATCTTCAAACAAATGTCAAAACTTAGGAACATGAATTTTAATAATATAGACGTGCCCCAAACTTTGCAAAAGCCCACCTCAGGACTTTTGGTCTTTATTGATTATAATACATCCACCTTTTTTGAGAGCTAAAATGTATCCTTCTGATTATTTTCACTTCAAAATTCATTCAAAAAACATCACAGCGATGAACGTTGTTTTGTGAGCACTGAATGCTGAGAAGTGAGAAGTGAGGAGTGAGTAATAATAGAATAAGAAAAAAAATGGCTTTAAACTTCTCTTCAAAAAGTATGAAAGTTTTGTCTATCATGAAACCATAAATCCTGAAATATAAACTCTAAATTTTAAAACTTGACCCTAAACCTTAAATTTATTTGCTCAATGCTCACCCTTCCAAGTTTACTGCTCTCAAAAACAGTATCTCAAAAAACATCATAATTTCTTTTAAAAATTCAAAAAGATTAAAGTGTATGCATATTATAGTATTAGAAGATTATCAAGAGCCAATTGATTGTATTTACAATAGCTATCTTTGGTTTAAGGGTACTAGAGATGGTTCAGTTTAGAACCTCACATTTCATTGAGTATAAAATGAATTGAAATAGATGATTCAGTTGAATAATCTTAAAAATATTTTTGGAGAACAAAGACAATTGATTTGATAATTATTTAAAGAAAGGAGAAATGATAAAAGTTAACTTTTCAAATAATTGAAATGACACAATTAAACAAATCTCAACATACTCTACAATTAAAAAGGCTTACTAGAAAGTTTTTTGTTGTTGTCGAATGTGGTTGGTCACGGTAACACACCTACAACATACTCCAAAGACCAAAAATTAGTTCTTTACTTTAAAATAAAAGATAAAGCTATTTAATGAATCTAAAAATGAATCCTACTTACACAAGTTCCAAAAGCATGAAATCTTTTTTTCTACACATATCAAATTTATCTATCCTTCCTTTCAAACTATGCAATCAAAGTTCCAGGTTTTCCAAAACATGTAAAGTCAAAAGTATATAATTATAAAGAAAAAACACTTGTCATTCTTACAAATACACCACATATTTAGTCTAGAAGCACAAAAAGTACACAGATCATCATTTTTACTACTCACTGATGAATATTTTGCTATGTTTTCAACCAAAAAAAACACACACACACACGGATACTATGGGGATTTGGATGCTTCATGATAGATGCAAGCCCATGCACCGTCCAGTTGGTGAAGAGGACCAACAAATGGTCACCACATTGCTTCAAGAGCCATTCTCAATAGTTGGCTTTCAAACGCAAGTGATGCAGCTTCTATTTGAAGCATCCTGTGAGGACTGGAGAGGCATAAAGAGAAGTCTTTGGAGTAGAATTGGACCTTCTTTTGATTCCCTTCCAAACATCATGGGTTGTTGGGATGATGTTGGTTTTCACTAGTGACATGGGCAAACTAATTCCGAGTCTTCACAATCTCCTCTTCAAAGTTTCAAGTTTCATCACACCATTTGAAGGGCCTGCAGATCAGCATAAAGGATTTTTTTTTAAAAAAAAACAACCTCAACACTTCATAGAAAGCATGACCATTTCTTTATGACCGTAGTGTTATATGCAATTCTCGTTATTATTACATGTCTGGATAATCATTCGTAAGATAAAAAGTTCATCATTAACTGCAACCGATGAAACTCCACCAACTGAATCTGGATGCAAGTTCAGTTCTGTTGTGTGTCCACAATGAATGCTATCAATCGGCGGAAGTAATTCCATCCATCCAGCCACAAGCACACGCAATAATGTAGAGATAATTACTACCATGATGGTGAAGAGTAAGAATGCAGTGAATGGTATAGGACACCACATTTACTGACTCCAATTGACGATCACCTGACATTGTGCTATTTAACAAGACTGCATGGAGCTCAATTGACGCCATGTGGCACAAAAAGGCGATTATTCCATATATTGTTGTCATTTCGAAATGTTGACTCGAGAGGAAAACCAACACAGGATTGAGTGACGTACCTGTAACATAAGTCTCCTCTCTTGTTCATTTCATTAACTCCTGGCTGCTGAATCCATTCTCTGTAAACTCAATAACGCCCTGTGTCATTGAATTCTGTGTGAACGTGAAGCAGCACATTATTGAGAGCTCCTGTTTAGCTACAAACTTAGCTTAACTATAAATAGTATAAAAAAAGACATACAGTGGGTTGGTAGTAGGTACCGCTTATTCTAATCAATAGTTTCTTCTTCTCCAAACTTGTCCTCCAAAGTCTTGCAGGGGGCTCATAAATGGGCTCTTGTCTACATCTTGCTGGCCACCTGCAGAGTCATAAAGTCCTGCAACACAACTACCACCAGCGGTACCACCCCCACCCCCCAAGGTTATATTACTCAGCCTCAACTTCCTTCCACCCTGTTTATGATCCATGCTCAGTACCACCGTGTCCCTCACTCATCACCATCCATCCAACTCCTCCTCATTTAAAGTTAACCCCCCTAAAAATCATTCTGACTGTTCAACTTTCAAATAGTACACCACAACGCGTTGATGTACTAAACCATGATTCGTAACCTCACCTGCAATGTGAAAGCAAAACAGTAGTGTCTTGCAAGATACAAAACCCCACCAAACTGCATCCTCCCCACCCTAACTTTTGTTGTGAAAGCAATAAGTTCTTTTGTCCCAGAATTGACAGGCCCCCCGTAAAATCTCCACCTTACTAGGTGTTATCCAGAAGTAAGAAGCGTGTGTATGGGATACGTCACCGTGACGAGAGGGGCTGGTGGTTGGCCACCCCGGAGTGTGGTGCAGGGCCCTGATTAGACGGGCATAAATACAGCGTCCAAATGCGGCTGGTGAGACTCATACTTGCGGAGGCTGCCTTGCTTCCTCGCCATGCACAGAGGTGGTGATCAGAGAGCGCCAACTTGCAGTTCTGCCACGGTTTTATCAATCGATCATCCAGCAGCAGTCATCGAGTATTCATGTCACCGCATTTATGACCCCCAGCTGCATGTGCTCAGAGACACACCCCCTCTAGACCTCGGTTTGAATACTCCACAACATAGCGTGTGTCCCTGTGCCGGACGTCCTTCCTCTCCTTCTTCTCCTTCTGGTTTGTTGCAGCCATCATTCCCCACCCCTCTAGTCTGCTAGTTTCTCACCCCTGTCTTGTTGAGAGCATTGCTCGGAGCTCCATATTGTACGTACCAGCTGGAGTTGGATAGAAGAATCAACTAGGAGAAGCTGAGACCTGCGAGAGAGAGAGAGACTCGAGAGGAAGTCTACTGGAGCTGCTCATTGATTCATGGTTTCTAGTCACGTGATGGGTGCAAACACAGGTTTCAGATGATGACTTACCCGGAGTTGACGCCATAGAAACTAGGTCTGCTGCATCTCTTATGACAGTACTTGCATTGTTGCTGAGAGTTGCAGGAGGGTTCTCTATGAGGATATGCTAAGAGGTTCCTCAACCGCCTTAAGCTGCTGCTTCCTGTATCCTTGAGACGCTGCTCCACATGGCTACCGTAGCTGCAGAGAATTTCACGCAGCCGACAACGTTCCATGGCGCAGCAGCTGCACGTGGAGACTCGGCGATGGATTTGGCCCTATCGACGCAAGTGCTGTTGACGTGCATTGCAGGGTTCCTGGTGTGGCATGTCCTCAAGTACAGCCGCATCAAGGGCCCCATTGTGTGGCCTGTCGTCGGCACCACGCCGCAGTTCCTGTGGAACCTGCCCCGGATGCACGACTGGACTACTGACATGCTGGCCAAGCACGACGGCACCTACACCTCCATCGCGCCCAAGTGCACCTGCTTGACCGCCGTCGCCACCTGCAGGTACACCTCAAACCACCTCTTCTCTCCTAATTAGGTTATGAAAAAATAAGTCTATCTCTAAGTGAACGTGGATCAACCCGGTTTGAGCATGTCTCTTAGAACTATTTAGTACACCAACAAGATGTAAACACCATAGTCAGGTATGCACTAGCCTCGTAGAAATGGCAGGTGATAAAACTGTTCACTATGTGAATCTGACTTGTTTTTTATCAATCGCAGCCAGGTTTAAAACATGTTTCTCAGAAATGGCAGGCGATGAACGAGTTAAGGCATAAATCTATCCTGATCTTCATCATCTATAGTTGTAAACATGTCCTTAAGAAATGGCAGGTGATAACCTAAGTACTACACAAATCTGACCTGATTTTGAAGTTAACACCGTAGCCAGGTTTGAACAGGTCTTATCGAAATGCCAGGTGATGAAGTGTTTACCACATGAATCTGACCTGATTTTGAAGTTAACACCGTAGCCAGGTTTGAACAGGTCTTATCGAAATGCCAGGTGATGAAGTATTTACCACATGAATCTGACCTGATTTAGAACACCATAGCCAGGTATCTTGAAACTGGCAGGTCGTTAATTGTTAATACAGAAATTTGATCTGAATTTAACGTTAACAGCATAGCTAAGAGGTGACATTTAACTAACAAACATGTTTAAAACCTGATTATTCTCGAGTGATTTATGATTGATTTGCGGAATTGATGAGATTTTGCGGATGATGTAACAGGCCTGAGAATTTGGAGTACGTGCTGAAGACGAATTTTGCGAACTATCCGAAGGGACGGAGCTTCACGTACCCGTCGCACGATCTGCTAGGCCAGGGGATTTTCAACACGGACCACGACCTATGGAAGATGCAGCGCAAGACGGCGAGCCTCGAATTCAGCACTCGCACGCTGCGCGACCTGATGGTGAAGTCGAACCGCAGCTCGGTGCAACAACGCCTCTTGCCAACCCTCGCCGAAGTCGCAAACAGCAGGTAGAAAAGATGATAATTAAAGCGCTCTCAGAAACCTCGCCGTTCTCTCATTCACGAATTCTGACAAAATTTTGTGTGAAAATTGCAGAGAGCCGATCGATTTCCAGGACCTGTTCCTGCGCTACACGTTCGACAACATATGCATGGTCGGCTTCGGCGTGGACCCGGGGTGCCTAGCGCCGGGGCTTCCAACAGTGCCGTTCGCGCAGGCGTTCGACCTGGCGACCGAGGGCACGCTGACGCGCATGGTCGTCCCGGAGATCTTCTGGCGCGTGACGCGCTACCTCGGAGTCGGCATGGAAGGCCGCCTCGCCAAGGCCATCGGCGTGATCGACCGATTCGCCGTGGACGTCATCACGGAGCGGCGCAAAGAGCTCGCGCTCCTGAAGCTCCAGAACGCGACCGACTACCCCTGCGACCTCCTCTCCCGCTTCATGCAGTCCACCGACCACGCCGGCCTCCCCTACACCGACGCCTTCCTCCGCGACGTCACCACCAATTTCATCCTCGCCGGCCGCGACACCACCGCCATCGCCCTCTCCTGGTTCTTCTACCTCATCACTCAACACCCCGACGTCGAGCTCAAAATCCTCGCAGAAATCCACCAAATCCTCCAGAACCGAGCTCCAAACCCCCACTCGGAGACGACGACGAAAAAGGCGCCCTCAGCGACGGAAAAGGCGCCCGCAGCGACGGAAACGTCGCCGACCGCGACGGAAGAGGCGGGCCCGAGGACGGAGAGCAGGGACGGAGAGATGCGGTCGCTGGGATTCGAGGAGCTGAAGCAGCTGCAGTATTTGCACGCCGCGCTGTCGGAGTCGATGCGGCTGTACCCGTCGGTGCCGATCGACAACAAGGACGTGACGGCGGACGATTTCCTCCCGGACGGCACGTTCGTGCGCAAGGGGACGCGCCTCATGTACAGCATCTACTCGCTGGGCCGCATGGAGTCCGTGTGGGGCAAGGACTGCCTGCAGTTCCGGCCCGAGCGCTGGCTCCGCAACGGCGTGTTCACGCCCGAGAGCCCGTTCAAGTACACCGTGTTCAACGCCGGGCCGCGCCTCTGCCTCGGCAAGGAGCTCGCCTACCTGCAGATGAAGTCCGTCGCCAGCGCCATCCTCCGCAACTACCATGTCCGCCTCCTCCCCGGCCACAAGGTCGAGTACAAGCTCTCCCTCACCCTCTTCATGAAGCACGGCCTCCTCGTCACCCTCCACCCCCGTGTGAACGCGCCCCCCCCGCCCGTGTGAACGCGGTCCCGTTTCATCCCTCGACCCTTCTCGCTTTCATCCGTCTCTAGTTCCCTTTTTCATCCCTCGCTATTGCCTTTTTCATCCCTCGTTACTTTCCTTTTCCATCCATCGCTAGTGCCTTTTTCATCCGTTGTGGTGCTTGCTTTCATCCGGGGAGTGAGTTTCATCCACTTGGGGAGGTGGGGGGGGTCTTTGGCTTGGGTTGGGGCGCGGAGGGGGTGGATGGAGGGGGTTGGTTTTGGGGATGAAGTGGGTTGGATTTATTGACGCGTGTGGGTGTGGATGTGGATGGGGTGGATGGGAGAGTGGTTCGTTTTGTTGGGGGATTTATTTAGGTTAGAATGGGGGTGAGAGTGGAAGGTCATGAGCGCAAGTGTAAATTTAATTATTGACTTTTAAGTGGTGAGATGAATTGTTATGATCCCCGAGTACGGTAGTTGGAGTAGGTGGGTGGGTGGGAGACTTGAATAAGCACAAGGCTCAAGTGTGATTTGGTTCATGGTAGCGTTGTGAAATCAAGTAGGTTTTGGGTGTATTCTATATAAATATATATTTGTTGATTTATTCTTCCACGGAAAATAATAAACAGGCTGAACACTCAGGTTCATGTGTTTTACACCTCTTGTTCACATTTGGGTTGGGGAGTTGTGTATCATGTTTTCCTAAGAGACTTTGTGTGTTTGAAGTGCTTAAATGAACAATGTTGTTCTTCTGTCATGGTAGTATAGTAGAGTCAGCTCTCTTTATACAAGCATCTGATACAACAACAATTTCGTTACATCTAAGTACATTGTACAGTATCACGTTTCCAAAAATATGTGTATAATTACTTTTACGCTTTTTTATCTTAACTTGGGTTTGGGTGGCAAACCAAGCGCGTGTCTTAGAAAATAGGTTAACCAAGAAGGAGAAGAAATTTTTTATTGAAAAATATCACTTTAAAAAAAAAATTAAAAATTAACTTGGAACATCCAGTTTTTTTTTTGAAGTTATGAGTCTCCAAGTGGGTATATCACAATAATTTATCATTGCACTTTTGCTTTTTGGAGAACCCGGCTACCAATGAACATGTGGCCTCGCTAGCCTACCCTACGATTAGTTGTTTGGAGTTCAAGGTAGTTGCCCCGTTCCCAAGTCGGATTGTTGCGAAATGTTGATGAGTCGTATCTGTTTTGATGCGGTTTTTTAACAGCACCTCTTGAATAGAGGAGTTCATTTGGTGCCTTTGAGGTCGACCTCTAAACGATCAAAATAAGGTAAAGCTTGAAGATAAATTCATACTCGATTAATTTTCTGTGCCTCTAGTTGGGTAGGCACCGATCTTTCGGCCGGAACCCCCCCCCCCCCCAAGAACCGCAAGTGCGAGTCTCCTCGCATACGGCGAGTTGAAATCAAAACCAATCTTCTCACTTTATAACAACAACATTGGAGTACAGTCATTTACCCCCCCTTTCCATTATAACAACCTCTTAATATAGCAAGCAGAACCAACGAGGTTGTTGTAAAGGGAGCTCACTGTACTTGTGTTGTAGCTAGAGAGCTTGGTATCTCTCAACCATGTGTGCAAAGGGTCAAAGCAAGGCGGTTGCTGAATTGGAATAGTCTCCTATTAGAGTAATTGAAAGCTTTTTTTGAAAGCTTTGTCACATAGACAAGAAAGGGCACAAGAGATCATTGTTGAGGTTTTGTAAAGAAGCATTGACATTGGACATTGATTGAGTAGGAGAGGGTCATTTTCTTAGATGAATGCAAAATCAATCCTTACAATTGTAATGGGTGATCGTGACATTGGGTTTGTAATGTCCACATGTGCAAGAAAGGGTGAAATACGGCTAGTGGATTGATTATGGGATTGATTTTGGGATTATGGTAAGGTGAACTAAGTCTTGTATGAGGAGATTTGAGAAGTTGGTTTCTCATCAACAATTTGTTTGGATGAGTTGGATCCAGTGTAATGCCTAATATTTCGATAGGATATTGCGTTGAGTCACACTACAAAAATGATGAGGGCCGATTGACAAGTTTTGGCTTACCGTAGTGGCCAGCTCAATTGCCTAATTTGAGTCCAATACAACATTTGTAAGTGTTGGTCAAAATTAGGCAGTTCAACCAATTTTGAAGTGAACCATTCAATGTATTAGAACTGTGGGACAACGTACTTAAATCTACTTTTAAGGAGTGTAGATGACTCTATGATAGTATGCTCAACCAAAATGCGATTTTTTTAGCCTCTAGAAGAAGGCCGATTCCAAATCGAATGTAATTTGATATTGTATGTGAAAAATTGATTCAATAGACTCTCTATCTTTGAGTTTGAGTTCCCTTTTAGTACTTGTTTGCCATGCTCAAAAAATTGCTTCCCTATTATTTTACTTCCATATTCATTCAATCAATTCTCATATCTTATTGCAATTCTTTAAAGTTCAACGGTTTTCTTTGAAATCAAAAGTTTCAAAACATATACTCAATTATATTTCACACCGGTGTACCATGAGTTTTGACCTCTTCATTTATTTTTAATAATGAAAATTAGCCTTACATACCTCTAGTTGATTCCAAAAAAAGGAAAGTATAGCCAAGATTCATGATACAACATGACCAGTCATTCTTTATTCCTAAGGGGTCTCCTAGAGGTTCCCAAAGTTTCTCGTAGGCAGCTAGAATTGATTTCTACTTGAACTTCATCATCCAACCCTTGTATATATAATAACCTCTTAAAGGAGAGTGTGTCCCTACGTGGAACAAATTGATTTTGGGCAAGTTCCTAAAACTTGAAATTGAAGTTCCTAAATACATCTTGAAATTTGTAATTCTAATAGAAATACGGGTTATCTTTGCGGGGAAATTTTTCTTTCTCTTTTTGGACTTATAGGGAAAAATTGATGGTGCTTAACATAAAAAACTCGACTCTTTTGGCAGCTGGGCAGGGTACTATAGAGATGAATAGTGCTATTGAAACGGTTGATAGTGCACTTTTCTGAGGCCGGTAGTAGTGAAGGAATTTTCTTGGCTACCTTCATTGCTATCACCTAAAAACGCATAGAAATTAAGGAGTTTATTTTTTTCAAAACATAACATTTTCTATTTTTAGAATATGACATAATGATTCAATTCAACATTTGGATATTAGATGCAACAAATGTTTCTCTAGATTAAAAATAAAATTGCTTTCCTAAGTGAAGAGCCACTTTCAATACCCCTAGCTGTTGCAGGTCCATTCCTCTTATCGTGAATACCTCCATTGCCTGTGATTCTTAGCGTGCAATGACTAAACACAAGGTAGAACATGGATCCATTAAGTTTATGCAATGTATAATGGAAAAAATATGTCATCATCTTGAGTCAAAGTATGTTGAACCCATCCGGGCACAGTAGAAAAAGACAATTTTGCACACTTGAAATGCACTCATCTTTCAATCCGTATGGTCAAAAATTAGAGAAATCTTAGGGCGTCTTCTCGTAGTCGTTAGCTCGAAGATCCAACGGTTTAAAATAGTAAAAACGCATTTGAATACGTCTAATAATATCTCATCTCAAAGTGGGAGTTTTGGGGTGGTATTAGTGAAGCACAAGGCCGAGTCCTTTTCTGGTTAAAAAGAATCAAATATTAGTACTATGAGTGAAAAAAAGGGGGTTGAAACTCATTGGGTGAGTTCACAAACAACTCATTTTTTTTGGCATCTCCAACAGAAAAACCCTAAAATGAAAAAAGTCCCAAGGTAGGCTTTTGCAAATCTCTAGCACGTTGCCATGGTTGCAATATATATTCATAATGCTTGAAATTTGTAAAATGATGCAAGAAGACAAGATGTATGTGGGAATATATATATATATTTTCTCGTGGACATATGGACAAAAAATGATGCCATCTTGAAGAAAAATTTCTACGCTACAATCTTTCAAACTACGTGTTAAAGTTGTTGAAATATTGTGAGTATGTTACTTAAAGAATCTTAGTTGACATTCTACGATTAAAACTAGAAATAAAGGTTTTCGTTTCCTTCCTTACGTGTTTTTCGTGTAAAATTTGCGGACAAATTTAGGGGTTAAGTTGCATGATCATGGATGTGGGGGTATCATGTATGTTTATGGCATTGATGTGGGGGCCGGGTACAATGAGTGGAGAAAATCTGCACCATTGCCAGCGGATTCAAGCATATTATTGCCCTGCAATTGAATAGTATCATGTGAGTATCACTTCGGTCGCAGTTGCATGAGTTTTGATTTCCCCAGGTTCTTGTCTGCCGAGCCCAAAGGTACAAGGCCTTTATGGCGCACTCATTTGCACAGTAAAACAGTTTTCAGCTTTCAGCTGCCAAAGATTCTGTGCTCCCAAAAGCCAAACCTCAGCCCCACATTCAAACATTCCCCGCACTCCGCACATTTAACAACAACGTAAGAATAATTTGCTCAGCCTAACCCTTACCCCCTGGCGGCCACAATATTCTACACGTATAATGTCGTATTTGAACATGATAAGGTTGACATTAATTGAAATGACCCCCAAATGAAAGATGTTAGTTGAAGAATTTTCAATGTGAAGGTGTAAGTCTTGCTGGACTTTAGTACGTTTTTGGTGTTTCTCTGGAGTAAAATACGTCCTTGTATATATGGTTCCCAACGGATTAAACGTCAGCTGGGTATTGGGCGTATTTTACTATGTAGAATACAAAATATGTTTTCAAGTTAAGCAAGAGCCTTACACCTTTGGATTGAAGATTGTTCATCTAGCATCTTTCATTTGGAGGTCATTTTAATTAATATGAACCTCATCATGTTCAAATACGACACCATACATGTAGAATACGTGACCACTACACTAAAGATCACATTTAGTGTAGTATACACTGAATGCGAAGCCATACACTAATTGCGAAATTAGCAATTGGTGTAGTGACATAACAAGACACTTAATGTGAAGGACTACTCTATATGGGAATTTCAATAAAGATTACAATGAATTTTTTTTTTACTTGTGCGCATTTAGTGTCTGAAAAGTAAAAAAACGTGATTTGTACATTTTGAGTATGAAAAGCGAATTTGAGTACATTTGAAGAAAACAATCATTTGGAAAAAGAACTCTAGTAAAATAAAACATAGATTGCAAGCAAATTTTTTTTAAAAAAAAATTGCAAGAAAAATATTGAAAAATAAGAATTGAGACATGGAATGAAAACATAGATTGCAACGAAAAAAATTAAAAAAATGCAAGAGTGAGTTGGGAGTACAGAGAGTGGGAGAAATGGAAATGGGAAGAAGCAAGGAGGAGAATCAAGGCATGACGGCCGGCAGGCGGTTGATTGGAGGTAGGGTGAGTTGGAAAAGGGGAGAAGTCAACAAGGAGAATGAAGGCATGACAACCGGCAGACCGTTGATTGGGGGTATCATTAATGACATTAGCTTCTAACACTAGTTGCGAACTTATTCACAAATAGTGTACCAAGGTAAGTACACTACTCGTACCCATACACTAAATGTGAACTTTAGTGTAGCGGCACAAAAATTAAAATGTCCATCAAGGTTAGGACTTAGTATTAGATACAAAATGAAAACTAGGAGTTGGCTTGATGGACATGTACTCGTCCTCATCCGCACGTTCGTCCAATGAGCCTTACATCCATCACTATTGCAAATTTGATTGAAGCATATCCAAAGATATTCACAATTGATTTTGAGGAACAAATATGGGCGATAAAAAATCAGGAACGGATGTTCGTTAGGGGCAATTGAAAGGCCTCATCCATCTGCGTTAGACAACCTTGGTCAAAATGTAGACTTGGATGCTGGAGGAAGCTTCATTTCCGTAACTACCTACTTTCCCGTCTTGCATGAGAGGAATGATAGTACGAACTTATGCCTTGAAGAGAATCTAGTCCGAGGGTAGATCGGAACATAATAAAAAAAGTGGTTTTTTCTTTGGTGTGACCATGATGATTGTTCAATGGGCATGGTACCATGCTTTCCACCACAGCAAATGCGAATGCCCCAAATGTTCTCGTCTTAAATTTCCTGACTCACCCGAACGCCAAAGGTGCCACAAAAGTCAATAGAATCATGCACTCTGCTCTGCTCTGCAGCGGGTACGTGGTTTAGAATTCCTTTCTTTTGTGAGTGCCACAGTTATGGTCATGAATGTTGGTTGGTCGGCCTGCGTTTGTTTTATGGTGCAATTCCCTTACACGTCAAGTCAACATTCAACTCTTTGTTTCTCGACAAAGCAAGGAAATGAATAAATGGATGCAATTTAATTGGTAAAAGTAGGTTGTAGCATGCAACAATAATTGACCGTAGACTCATCCCCATTAAACCTATGACATGCACCATATAAAAATAACCATGAGGAAATGAACCATGTACGTTTACCGTATCAAACACCAGAAAAGTCTATACACATGGTAGATTGTCGTTCATCATCATCTACTACTACTGCTACTACTACCAATGCATTATCCGCTACCGTATGCTACAAAAACATGCAACAAAACATGCCATTGCCAAAACCGTACCAACTTATACGGAAGTTTTCACATCATCGGAGTCCACCTTGACCTGCATCAAGACATTAGAGTTTTACCCAGGTTAGCAATTTAGTTTTATGATCTCTTTGAAGACAAGGATGAGATGTGTCATCTTGTGGTGACATGAAGTGTTTTTCATAGCAAGAAAAGTGAGGTTAGGGAACTGACTTGACAAATCACTCTACGAAAGAATGAAGAGTGGTATTTCTGTGTTGGTTATACGACAATGTTTGGTTGTTCCTAGTGGATTTTTTTGGCCTAAAACTGGAGATAAACCCTGTGACTTTTGGAGGTGAATGAGGAGAGGTACCTGCTTGAAATGCGTTTGCAATGCGCATTTGAGGGAGTCTTGGAGCTTGTCACGCAAAGCCATGTCCGAGGACTTGGAGAGGCAGCTCTGAAGCCTGTCAAGCAAGGTATAAGGAAACCACACCGCACACATGTGCTTCCGCTTTATCACATCTGCAGGCTTCTGCAACCAGAGCAACAACAACAACAACGGTGAGGACACTCTCTAACGTCAGAGGCAAATAAGTTGATGCACCCTAACCTCTTTTATGGCGGCTTCTTACCAGGGTACTCCATGCTCTGATGTACTCCAGGACAAGAGCAGTGGCCTCCGCCAGGCGGTCAAAATCCAAATATATGCGTAGCAAGGCAGCAGGGTCGGCGCCAAGCCCTGCCATTCCTGCAGCAGCTCCAGCATCCTTTCCTCCCTGAAAACACATTGCTAGGCATTAGAGATGGAGAGTTGCAAGAGCTGGGAGGTTGGTTGTGAGTTGCAAATACAGGGCAGATTTTACTCTTTTAAGGACTATCAAAAGCTACTATATATGTCGAGTACTGCACCATTTGGGGACCAACAAACACCTCATCAAACTCTCAGATATCTCTATTTTCACACCACGAAAACTCGGGGTTGATTATGATGTTCTACACGACGCAAAAGGTGTTTTTAAAAGAGTGTGTTTCTGGTATCTTTAAAAGGTATAGCTCATTAAATCACTAGAAAACAATTAAGGAAAGAAAGTTTGTCCTACAACAACACAGGGTAGTTTGAATACACATAGGGAGTTTTTTTAATTTATTTTCAATCCATGGGAGTTCCCATTCGGGATTATGATCGACTCCACTTTTTAGTAGTGCCACAACGTGTAGGGGGAAAACTTGCCTTGAATATGTTGACGAGCCAGAGAGGAAGCTCCATGTGCCTGTCCACGTTGAGAATAGACTCCGCGACTATCACAGGGAGGCGGGGGTGCAAACTTCGATACTTTTCCTGCAAAACACGCACACAAAAGAGAGATCCTTGAAGGAGTTTGGTGGCGAGTTGCAAATTGTGAGGTGAATTTCAGTATTTGAGGACCATCTGCTATAGATGTTGTGTGATCTTAACTAACGAACACTATTAATGCCTGATCAAACCACTAAAAAGGCGCCGAGCAGGTGAAAGAGCCTACCAAATATTGCTGTAGAGCTTGCCAAGCAGTGCGTGCAGTTCCAGCTGGTGGAAGCTTCGGCCCAGGCTCATCCTCACCGCTCTTGTCGTTCATTTCTTCCGCGTCTGACCCAGACGTCAACAGCAATCTGGAGGTCGCTTCTCCTCTCGTCCTGCAAGTTTCATCAACAAAACATCACGCAACCAATATAACATCATACATGACATGATATCATGCGAGTGAGTTCGCCAACACCATTCCTATGGCACCTGCCAAAGATGGGTCGAATTTTAGGAAGAGGAGGGGTCCCGTTTCACTCACAGTAAAGAAGTGGGAGTAGCCTCTTGGATTTGGAGTAAACAGCAATTTCTAGCCATGGCATCCATGATTTTCTCCAGCTCCCTGCGTTGTTGCACAAGCGATCAGCCCAACGCAAAACAGAGGAGCAGCAGCAGGGTAGCAAAAAACGACTTAACCCACCTCTTGAGAAGGGAGTCCTTCCAGAACAGAAAGAGGAGAGAAAACGCTGTTTCATAAAGCCGGCATTGAATGAGCGACCACACTATCTCCTCTGGTGTAGCATTTCCGCCTGTTGACGAGAAAAACAATTCACTGAGAACATATTCTTGAGAAGAAACATGCAAAATTCAATGAAGTGTGCTCACCAACGACCAGGTGTTTCACTTCAGAGTGAGCGAGCTGCATCCTGGCTTTTGTGAGGGCGTAGTCCTTCTCAAGGTCTTCGAGATCAATAGCTCGAGATGCCTTTTTCTCCCGTTTCTCAGTCAGGCCTTGTACTGATCAATCAAAAAAGGGGAATGTCAGTACTCTCGGGATTAAGCAGGTATACCCACGTTCACAGCCATAAACTGACCTGGCTGAGCCGGTGCTGGTGAGAAGCGCTGGCGCTTGGAAGGCGCTGGATTTTCAGCAGCACGAGAGGGCGGCTCAAACCACGCGTACGTGGAATCCACCAGCTGGAGCGCGTTGATGGCGGCGAGGATGCCGTGAAGCTCCTCGGGAATGTTGGGCGTGCGCGACTCCTCCCTCACGCGAAGAGTGTACCGGTACATGCACGCCGCCGCTCTGCGCCAGTTGTGGCGTTGCATGTGCAGACCGTAGAGCAGCTTATACGGACTCGGCTTCGCGCTGATGTCCGAATTCTCAGCCTGGAACCAAAGAATGCAGCGTCCGAAAAAAGACGTGAGGAATGGAGTTTCTATCAGATAACCCCCTCTTTTACGTAGTGATCAGATCAAGAGAAAGAGCTCGGTGGTCTCTAAACTGAAGACAAAGTAGTTCTTCGAGAGTGAAAGAAAGAGATCAACCCTGGTGAATATTTGCCCTTTGAGCTAAATTTAGATAAAGATATGAGGATTATTTATGGTAAAAGAGGGGGTGACTTCAAAAAGAACTCTACGGAAATGAACAAGTACCTTCCACAGGAGCTCCTGATCGACTTTCTCTAAGAGTCCAGCATATGGAAACTCCTGGCCGCAGAGAACCTGCACATGGCTAACAAATTAGTTAATAATAATATGTACTACAATGATCACATGATTAGGACAATGATCCATGTATGTACCTGGGTGACTTTGCGTTCACACAACACAACGATGAATCTTCGCAGACAAATGAACTTGCTCTCCTCGTCAGGATTTGAGATGATGGCACAGTAGGCATCAGCGTAAAGATCCAGGTCCAGTGAGAATTTGAACACGTTAGCCCACAAGCGGCCCTTCACGGCAGTGGTGGCAGAAGAGCTACCAAGATTAGCTGGATTTCCCATCGCTTCGTCGACCTGTTCCAATGCTGCATGTGCGAACTGGCAGGCGCCTTCACTTAGATTATACTGCTCAAATATCTGCATCACCCACTCGTAGTAGTGCAATCTCCATGCAGCTGCTGCTCCTCTTCCTGAAAGGATGAAATTGATCAGTAGTCGAAGCAATGAAGAGGCAGTGGTCAAGCAATGGAGAGGAGAGTGTTTTTAAGGAGCAGTAAAGCGTGCCTGGAATGTTTTGTTGATAGCCAGTTCCCACAAAAAGAGCTCTCAGATCTTCACTAGCCTCTCCCAAACCTGATGCAGCTCTGTTTAGAAAGCAACACAAACGTACAATGGTCAATGCCCAGCTCAGGAGGCAGGAAAAAAAGAAAAAGCGGTAGCAACTGGTTGAACATGAGATGGAACTTGTGTGTGTTTTGAACCTGAAGAAGCAGCGAATCGCTTCACCAACTCGGTTTTCTTTTCCAGTGCTCTTCAGTCCAGTGTGCGCTCTTGCAAGCAGGCAAAACCCAAGCAGATGCAAACGTGCGCTCCAGAGTCCATCAGCTGATCTTATTCCTTCCACAAGCTTTTGTTGCGAAGAAAACTGTTCCACTGTCGTCAAAAACCTCTGAACATCACACACAATTAAGTTCATAACAAACACATCCTTTGCCTCACCTTCTGTGAAGAAAATTATTGGTAAAGTCACCCAAAACACTCCCTCTTTTCATACATCATACAACTCTTTCCTCACTCTTCATAGCTAATACATTAATGGAAGAGCCTCACTTCACTAATAATATCACTAAACAGATGTGCGTGATTGACATATGGGATATATATATATCCCCAGAATTGTGATCACAGACATTGTAACATCTTTTAGAGATTTGAGTGGGAAGTGAAAGATGGTACCTCGAGGCTGCTGTATTGGCCGTACTGCAGAAGGATATTGGAGAGTGATATAGCACGTTTGGAAAACTGTTGTGAAGAGTTGCCGAACGTAGTCAGGTCGCCCAAAAGTAGCCAGTTCACAAACTGCCAGGAGTGTGCCAGAAGATTCTCTTGCCTTGGTAGCGCTCCCTCAGGCAAACTGGAGCCTGAGTTACTTGAAGCCAGAAATGCAGATACTAGAAGTTCACCTAAAGTCAAGTCCCCGGAGCCCATGCGCCCACTTCCAGCCCTGCTACTTGTGCCATCTGAATGCAAGCAAATGAAATCAATTAAAATCGTCAAATTTTAGAATCAGAGACTTGTCTTATCTTATCTGCTCGCATGTAATTGTGAAGTGAGGCAAAGGTACCAAGAGTTTTACGTCTCTGTTCATTCTCTCCTTCTTCCTCCTCAGAGGCGGCTAAAACTAGTTCTAAGAGACCACCCATACTTGGTAAGGATTCTAGTTCCAGCACTGTCTAGCTCTTCCATTGATCTAAGAGTGAGGAAAGAGTAGTGCTAAAATCAAAAGAGGGGTATTATATTGAAACTTTGGGTGACTTTACAAACGTGAGGCGATATTTACACAACGCTTACCAAGACGTAAGGACGAGAGTTGAGAGCTGAAGTCTTCAGCCGGCGGCACTTCTGCGAATGTGACTGTGAGCCAGTGGACTAGCAAACCGGAAGTCATCACCTCCTGAACCTCTGGGATTAAGTTCGACTTCAAGTAGGAAATCTGGCTTGAATTAAGTCCCACCTAGAAAACCCGACAGAAAAACTATGATGGTTAACACGGAAAAAAAGAAAAGAAGACGAGTGCAAAAAAATTACGGCAACCATCACAGAATTCATCAGCTTGTTTTAGACCTGAATGCCGACTTTGGCACAGTAGACGAGCAGGAGGAAGAGGTCGCGCGCGGCCTTGAAGTGAGCCCAGGAGATTTGCGAAGTTGACTGAGAGAGCAGCTTCTTGAGCAGGTTGGAGTCGGATTTTCTGGTGGTGATGCTTCCGGAGCCCATGGGCTGCAATCGCAGCTCCAATAAGCGAAAGTACTTGGAGATGATCCGGAAGAGGATGCTCCAACCGCCGGTCTTGCTCTGGAGCGTCTGCAAAGCTTGGGCTGCATGGAGTGCGAAGAGCCGCTGCCTCTGGTGCTGCTCCTGCTCCTTGGTGCGGATGTCATCCACACCCATGTGTGCAGTTTCTTCAGGTGAATGGCTGGAGTTCAAGCCTACGTCTAAGGCACGACCAAGAGATGCTAAAAGTGCAGGCACAGGGTGGTCAACTGGGTGAAGAAGCGACTCGTAAAGCACGCCCATTGCCACGCGGCCCAAGTGATCCACCACATGATTTGCACAAGCGATGAGCTCCGTCAAAACGCTCTGCTCACTCTTGTTCAGGTTCTTCCATTCGTCTGGTAATGTAGCTCGGTTCACTGCTCCTGTAAGTATTTTGACACGAGAAGTAAGTTTAATATTCGTTGGGAAATCGGTTGATAAGCAAAGAACTCAGCTTCTGATGCAAAACTAGATAGGAACTCCGCATCTAGATCAGAACTTAGCATCCGAGGAAAGAACGATCTGCACTGGTTTGCATAGCCAACAACGGAGGCTATTATGAACAGAGCACCAACCTGAAGAGAATTGTTCCACATCCGTGAGAGATCTCACAATTGCAACTGAGGATCTCCGGACCACGCCAATGCTATTCCGATTAGCATCCGCCACAAGCGCGTACAGCTGGCTATTGCGAGTCCATGCCTTGAGATATTCACTACTAAAGCTCATCCATCCGTGGAGAACTTGTGCACGGCTGTCGCCACAGCTCTGAGGCAAGTAAAACAAGGCAGGCGTTAAATACCTTTCTTTTGTTGTTGTTGTTGTTGTTGTTGTTGATTAGGCACACAATAGTCAGTGAGAGAATAATAACATGGTTTACCTCTGATTCAACTGCTGAAATGATGTAGTTTCGCAAGGCATCCATGGAAACTGACGCAATGTCAGAGTCGCTAATTGGACGACCCTGGTGTTCCAGGGCCTCCTGAAGAGCCTTCTGTTGTCGAACTCCGGGCTGTAACATCCTTCGCAGAAAGACGTCTGAAAGAGTCAACTTCTGCAGAACCACATTATGTCAATACCAAGACCGAAAAGCATGTTCGCTGGAAAAACCATCCTCCTTCTGTTGAACTTACCGCAGACACCCCAATAGTTGGATGGATAATGTAGAGGAAATCGTCCCATTCGTCTCCTGGCACTTGCATCAACTGTTCCGCAACAGCTTTCTCTTGCATTTGACAGAATTGCAAACTCCCTTCCCTGGCAGCAAAGTAAATCCAAAAGGTCACTAACACTGAGGAGAATACTAGTTGCACAGAGTCTAAGAAGAAAAAAGAGGCCTACTTGTTGAAGTCTGCAAAGAGTAGCTCATAGCTCTTGGTAGTTGATTGCAGAGTCCAAACACCCGTCTCCAGCAATTTCAGGTCCAAGACCTTCCCCTGCATTAAACCACAGATTCAAGCATCTCAGTCACATCTCAGTAAACAAACATCAACTAAGAGAGTGGTTTTATTACAAAGATCATGTGGTTATCTCCAAAGAAGAAAGGCAATTTCATAGCTTGATGGGTGGTTTTTTTACCTCAGGAAGAGGAATCAGGTGCTGTACTGTAATAAAGCCCTGCCGAACGGCCATTCCCTCTCCAGGACCCACTGTTACCGTGCATATAACTATAGTCTCCCGGCTGGAATCCTTAAACAACACACCAAACACTTACAGGTCAGTGCCGTAGCTGCTTTCGAGTGATCAGTGGAGCCTGCAAACGAGTTGCTGGATGGTTTTACTTACTGAGGAGTTACACAGCAACGCAACTTGAAATGTCATATCAGCTATCACTTCCTCTGCCCACATCAGCTTCGGTTCGTAATCTGCAGCCAAAAAACCATGAAACAGCAGCACATGAAAGTTTGAAGAGATGGACCGGCCATTGATGCGAAGTATGAAGAGATGGACCTGCCTTCAAGCTCTCGTTCTGAAGAGAGCGGTTGGTTCAACACACGGTGGCGATGCAGAAGGTCCCAAAGTCGCAGTGTCCCATCCTCATGAAGAGCAAACAATACAAATGCGCCATTCAGTTGTCGGCTCACCAGACTCCTCAAAGCTCCCGCACTTTTACCCCTGGTTTCAAAGTAGATCAACACTCAGATGTGTGATAAGAAAAAAACACATCTGCAGAAACAGCTGGTTGCGGTAGTTCACCTGGAAACGAATCCCCACAACCCTCTGATTCCGGGGTCGGCATCCTTCAGCTCAAAAGGAGGCTCTGTCAAAATGCAAAAGAGTTTTCACGTGAGTCTATCAAGCTTGTGCTCCAGTTTGAGATGGATCGGAATGAGTACAAGGTGCATACGAACGCGGAGCACCTACTGCTCACCTGCTTCAGGTGAACCGATTCCGAAGGGCACGCAAGTGACGGAGCCGGTCCGACCACCAAGACAGAAGATCTCAGGAGTGGCGGCGAACGTGGTGACCTCGTGCATTCGCTGGACGTCCGCGGACACATCGTGCTGCTGGTTGCCACACAACATCCAGCCACTTGCTGCCCCCGAGACTTGGATCCGGTACACCACGCCCCCCGCCGTCAAAGCCCATACAATGTAGCGGGGCTTCCCTGCTACCTGAAGCAACAGGCAACCGATGGTGAATACACAACAAACCATGAAAACCTGCGGTTGTCAAAGGAGAAAGCGCCGGTGTAAAACCTGGAATGGAACGACACAAGCGAACGAAGAGAGGTGGTCTTCAAACACGAGGTGAAGTCCTCGTCGGTGCACATCTTGGTCGCCTGACATTTCCACCATCTCCAACGCTTTGGAAGACGCCGAGTGAATTCGCCTGCAGTGGACAGGAATCCAAGCTCCAATAAACTGCCGTTGATTTCCACCATATTCTCCCAAAACTAGGTGAAAATCTCCATAGAAACTCAACAAACTACGCCGCCTTCACAAAACCTCTTCAAAAACCAAAACCCTACTCAAACACAATCCAGTCCAAGATGAAAACACGCTCCTAAAACTCAACCACACTCTAAACCCTAGAAACTAAATCCAGTGCTTGCGCGTTCTGATGGTTCGCATTCTCGGCAGTGTGATGTGCGGAAGAGTAGCCTCGTGCTTTCCTATTGATAATGATCTCAGATTCAGGGTTTTAGCCATGGACCCAGTACTCGCAAAACCCTGAGGGTGGGCGCAAACTCAGCATCGCCAGAGAGTGCAATTGCACATGACAAAAGGAAAGCAGCAGCAATGTCGATAACGGCAAACGTACCAGACGACGGTGTTGGCGCGCGTGGCTCCGCCTCCGACATCGCCCGCGCGAGGGCAGCACGGCGCAGCCGCGGGCGCCACCGCGGCCGGCACCCTCACCACGCTCCATTGCACGCCATCGCTGTGCAGGAGCGGCACCTCCATCGTCCTCAACCACAAACCAAGAGAACACCCCACCTACAAGCAAACCAAGAGGAAAAACCAGCTCCAAACGCAGCAGCTACACACAACGTGAGAGTTCATATCATGGTTGAAGCGATTCGGGACACTCCACGAGTGTACGCGAACTGGTGCGTTGCTAGCGCTTCAAACCGATCGCGGGGTTTAGGGTTCGGAACTTCACATGGGTGAAGCGGATGAACAGTTGGATGAACGAACGCGCTTTTGTTTGGTGAGCTTCCGAGGTGCATGTGTGTATGGAGATGGTGTTTGTGAGTTCGTGGGTTTGTGGGCTTTCGTTGCGATGGCGATGATGCTGGTTGTGATGCCGCCAGCGCTGCTCCTTCGTCGTCAACTGTGCTCCTCCTCTTCTTCGTCAGTGCGCAGGATTGTTGTGCGGTGTTCCAGCTCTGGGTCTTCTGGTGGTGAGAAGCAGAAGCTCGTCTTTCTGGGAACTCCGGAGGTGCGTGATGGTCCAGATGTGGTGCCTCGTTCGGGTTCTCTTCAGTATGTGTACTGATTTTTGTTTGTGCTTGAGCTGGTTCAGGTGGCTGCAGGCGTGTTGGACGCATTGCTGGACGCATCCCAAGCGCATGATTCTTTGTTTCAGGTTCACCCATCGTGCTCCCGGTTCTGTGAAGTCCAATTTCCTCATGTGAAGCTCCATCCTGATACTTTCTGAGCTGATGAAGGGGTTTCCATTAGATTGCAGCTATTGTGACACAGCCACCAGCCGCTCGGGGTCGCGGACGCAAGCAGCTGCCATCGCCTGTGGCCACTCGGGCTCTGGAGCGCGACTTCCCTTCCTCTCTCATCTGGTCGCCGGAGAAAGCCTCCGAGGTGCACCTCTTTGCTGCAATTCTTTGAAAGCACACCCACCTTCCCATGCCTCACTCATGTTGTGCTTTCATGTAGGAAGGGTTTTTGGCAGATCTGAGAACACTCAACCCGGACGCGTGCATCACCGCGGCATATGGCAACTTCCTTCCTTCCAAATTCCTCGCCATCCCCACACATGGTACACATCACAGACACCTGCAATTGTCTGATTCATGAAAGGAAAAAGGACCACACTATCATCGTCCCCATCCTCCTATTGTTTTCTCTTTTCAGGGACAGTGAATGTGCATCCGAGCTTGCTTCCGTTGTACCGAGGAGCTGCTCCTGTGCAACGAGCTCTCTATGTGAGTCTTCTTCCCAACCTCACTCTACTTCTGTTGTTGCATACCACCATCATTTCATGTGTTATTGAAATCATTCAGGCAAAGACACCTCTCTTCTCATATCGATACTTCACTGGATGTCTTCTAATTACATGTAAAGAACCCTCTTGAGAGGACATATTTTCCATCAAAAAAACGCACATGATTCTTTCTGATGAAATGAGGCGCTACACTGTTCACAGGACGGTGTGCGTGTGAGTGGCGTGACAGTTGCGTACACAGTCCGAGCTATGGATGCCGGACCAGTAATCGCCTCAGAACGTGTCACCATTGACCCCAACATCAAGGTGCGAATTTTTTTTCATTGATTTTATTCCTTCTTTTTTCTACATTTTGAAGTTGTGTATTCTCTGTAAAAGATCGTGATTCTTTGTGTTTGGTAGTGGTTTTTTTCTCCCTAGAGTCATTCTGATCATGCTTCGGGGGTTGTTTTTAGGCACCAGAGCTCTTAACAGATTTATTCAAACGAGGTGAACATCTCTTTCGCTCTATTTGATGATGAGCCTTTGATATGAAGTCGTAGCCACCACTTGTTTAGAGTGATTGACATGACTTTTGAGGTGGTTTTAGCTCTTCTCTTCTTGCTACCTTCACACAAAACGCTGGATGTCAGGCACACAATTGTTGCTGAGAGAATTACCAGCCGTTCTAGATAACTCAGCCAAGGTGAAAGCCACGCCCCAGGACGACTCTCTTGCTACTCATGCGCCCAAAGTAAGCACATCACTCGCCCCCATTGTTTTCATAGCAACCATCAACTTTTCATGTTCTCCTACCAATAGCTTCAATCTTGGTATATCTGTCTCGCGTGAAGCCTTGAGTAAATAGTACTTGGAACAAAGACTTGACCCTCTTCTATGAAAAACTAATCCACCCCTTCAACATAACTCATGCGCAGGTTACTGTGGAAGAATCATGGTTGTCGTTCCAAGACGAGACTGCAGTTGCAGCCCATAACAAGGTATATCTATCATATCAACTAAATCTACATGTTTACAATCTTGAGATGACAAAATTCTCAGTGGATTTTTGACTGTCCAAGAAGAAGAGAAACGCATTGGGGTTATTTCTCAGTAATTTGCATTTTCAAAGGAAATATTATGAAGCACATGTGGTTTACCGGTGTTGTTGTTGCTGCTGTTCCAGGTGCGTGCGTTTGCAGAATGGCCTGGAGCGAAGGGCAGGTTCGAAATAGGAGTTCCAGGTGGTGAGATGAAGACGGCGGAGCTGAAGATCATCACAAGTAGAGTAGGAGGAGGAGGAGGAGGAGGAGGAGGAGATGGTGTGGTGAGATTGGTGGGGGATGCGTTGGTGGTGCCGTGTGGGGAGAATTCTTGGCTAGAAATCTCGGAGTTGCAACCGCCAGGCAAGAAAGTGATGAGAGCCAAGGACTTTTGCAATGGCCTTCGTGGCCAGCAGATTCTTGTATGTTGTAGTAGTAAAAAACTCTCTGTGTAGTACTTGGAAAGTGAGGCAATGACAAAGTTCCTCCTCCGTTTCCTGTTTCTAGGATAACTCAAAAGAAGAAACCCAGAGAAAAGAAGAAGACGATGTCTTACAAATGCACATCATTTCATGACCTCCAACAGATCGGTGAATGTTCACAAAGTGACCGCTGATTTGAGGTCTGTAGTTATGACTCAGTGACTGGCCACAGAGAGAGGCGGAGCCCTTCTTGAGACCAACAATTAATATCATGGAGAAAGAGAGCTGCCTGGTCATGTCACGTTCGGACCACTTGCCCTTAACCTGTACTATACTACAATTTCAAGACTAATGAATACTTACAAGACCACTCTGCAGGGGAAGCCAACACGTATTTATGCGGGTCCGCTGTGCTAAAGGAAAGAAAGCAAATCCTGAACAATAGCCAGAGAGCAATAACCTGTACAAAGGATTCCTTTGCTAGCTATCACGTAGAAGCTACAAAAACCAGATCTCACAAGCTGCGTGCTGTTTTGTACCATGGCGATGCGGATCATGTGTCGTAGTCGGCGTTTATACCAAATATGCGCACTCTATGCATGTTCGGAAACTTGGCGATCACCAACCAACACACGGCAATCGTGTTCAGAAACAGCATCGGGTTCTTGTAATCTGTTGTGTGGGATGCTATCAAGTACCTGTCACATCCCACAAGCTCATCAGCAGAGTAAAATCTTGATCACAAACCTCATGGGACCTCAAAATAAAACACGATGTATAGTATGATAATATGCCCTGCAGACAATGCATATCTAAATCCTGATTTCCAGTCTCATTCACACTAAAATACAGGAGTGTGAAAATCAACTACAGGCTCCTCTGGCGGAAATTCTGAACGCATTTTTATGACTTAGAGATTACGGACTTATGATGTCCTTATGCTCTGAAGTGCAGATACACCTGATTTCCCACTCAAGCTCATGTGAGAGACATTAACCTTTATGAATCTAGCGTCACAGATAACCTCGAAACATCTAAAGCCATGTGTGACACTGAAAAAAGACCCTATCCAGTTTTCTAGCACATGATGGAGTGAACCGCAAGTCTGCTCGGATTCGTGTATTGCTTGAGATTGGTATTCAAACGCTCCTATGACCTCAACAACTTACGAAAAAGACTGTCCGCAACCAACCGAGCAGTAGATTCAAAAGGCACAGAAGATAGAGATTACAAACGCAGGTAAGAGATGGGAAAAGGTACGCACAGAACAACAGGAACGACAGTCAAAAACTTCCGGTTGCGAGTGAGCTGACGGCCATCGTCCACTTGCTCCCACCATGTCAGCTTCCCGTAATCGCCTTGGTCTTCAGCGAACGGAGTGCCCTTCTTCCAGTGAAAGAATCTGTACGTCACCTACTCAAAATCCAAGAGAACCATCCCTGTTGAGTTACAAAAAGATACACACACCAAAGCAGAGACCAACTCACGAGAAGGGAAATCTTCGTCTCACCGCGAAGTGAACAAGGTTGACAACGGTCCAGGCAGTGCCGGCCTGACATTGGAAAGCTGAGACGATGGCGAGCCACGAGAACAAGAGGATGAGAATATAAGTCGTCCAAATGCCAGGGTACTGAAACCACGAGGTGTTCTTGTTGGTATCCGGAGGCGGCACCACCTTCACGTAAAGCCCTCCTGGCACAGTCTCCACAAGCTCCTCCGCGCTTCTACCCCAACGATGTAGGAGCCCTTCCGAAATCCTGTCCAAGTAATCAGAACAACAATCCAATTGAATGCGGAACTGAAAAAAGCAGTAGCCAGTGCATTCCATGCTTACATGCTCCCGGATTTGGTATCATGCGCACGAGCAATGGATTTCGGACTTCTCGTAGCACCACCAGCCATACTATTCCCCAACTGCACAGAACCAAATGTAGCAAATCAAGCGATCTATCAAGCAGTCATCCAATTCCAGACTCCAACACATCTGCATAGACCCCGGAAAAACCACCAAAACCCTTGGCAGCAAGAAACACAAATACAATCCACGAAAATTCAACTCTCCAACTACCGCCACAGCCCCTCAAATTCCTCTACCAAACATGGAGAAATGGCAAACAACACAGGCTCCCGCAACGAAATTGTCCGCCCATAGATCATCACCAAGGCAAGTAGCACGTTTGAGAAGAATCAAAAACCCTCGGAAACGCAACCAATTCACGGGAAAATGATCCCCTCACCCGAAAAAAAAAACCCAAACCAAAGATCATCAGCCAAACCGCCACATCTAAGAAACGCACGCCCTCCGAACCCTAATTGACGCCCCTGGCAATCCACACCGAAAGCAAAAACCCCCTCGCACTCTCCAAGCCTAAACCCTGAGCCCAAAGCTCCTCCACAAACCCGTTGCAACCTGAGAAGCGACGACCGCTACGAGCTCACCTGGAGAAGCACACAGAGCGACGCTAGAGGGGGTCCCTGCCCTAAGAGGCGGAATACGGGACGGGAGGGGGCGAGGAATGGATCGTTGGAACGGGCGCGGCGAGAGCAAGACGAGCAGCGGCGAGCGAGCGCGCGAGAGAGAGAGACGCATCGATGGCGGAGCGGGCGCGGTGCGGACAACGCCGGAGATGCGCGCAACGAACAAGCGTCGACGCGCAACGTGAGCTCTCTCTCTCTTTGTTTTCAAGCTTGAGCCGGAATGACGTCAGCATTTCCTTAATTCCATGGAATGAGGGTTTAATGAATTTCAACTAATTTATTTTTTAAATCATTAGTTGAAAAATAATGTGAAATGAAAAGATAATGATTTATTGAATAGAAGAAAAATATCTAATGAATTTTTATTCCACTATACCATTTTATTTCATTTTATAAATATGGTCTTATGTTTAGGATTTAATGTACAATTTTTCTTGCTACTTCAAATCTACATTTTTCTTGCTACTTCAAATCTACATTTTTCATAAATCTTATAGGAGGCTTTTATGAAAGAAAAAGCTATTGCAAATCTCTATGTACTGAAAATTTGAAATAAGATCTGGATTTCAAGTAAAATTAAGGTTTGAAGGTTGTTGGAATTAAGCTTCGTGAATTGATTTTTTTTTATATAATCTTGCTTACAAGAACAACCTCTCCACTTCAATATTTATTTTAGAAGATGTGCCATTTTTATCTGCTAAGAGGGCTATTGTAAACCCCGACAAGTTAAGTGATGTGTGTATATGGTGAGAGGAAAGAGAAATAGATTTTATTTTTTAGTAATAGCCAATAGAATTACAATTTCAGCACAAGTGATGAAGGTTTGTTGTTGGTAGTGGAATGGAAGTGGGTTGGATAAACTCCAATTTCATTGCTTATGTATTTTTGTTGAAAAGAGTAGTAAATTCTTGGTGATTTAGGCGGTTCAACAAGAATATCTAAACTTTCCAATATTCTTCCACAATGAGGTGAAATCATTATTTCATGTTGATACTAAAATAAAGGTAATATAATAAGAATGCCCTTGATTGGGAATAGAGGCCTTCTCTAAACTACATTGTTTCATTTTGTAGAGCATTACTCCAAACGAAAATTCCAAAAAAAGAACCAAAATGAAGATGCTACAAAAACATTAATGTAAATGATCCTTCAATGATGAAGTTTATTGTGAGTTCACAGCTCCCATGCCCATCATCACAATGCACATAATACCTACCTACTTCCTTGTGATAAATGCACACACATAATGGAAAGGATTGACATGTACCATCTCTTTCGGATACCGTATTGGAATCAGAAATCATGACTCTACCTGTACAAAAGAAACTATCAACATAATAGAGTTACCACAAGCTCTTCCATTGATCTAAGAGCTATAAAGAGGAAAGAGTGGTAGTGTAAATCAAACAAGGGAGTATCTTAACCAAAAGCTCAACATTGGAACCATCAACGAAGAAGATACCAGCAACAAGATGGAATGTACAAAATGAGGTTTAACTCTTTCCATTTAACAACTTCCTGACCCGGACCCGCAACACCAGGCTACCGTTGAATCATATACACTGTACCACCCAAAAGGGTTTTAAATCTCGTGCTAGATGTAGAGACAACTCACTCAAAGATTTGTGTACATCTTCTGTGGCACCAGCTCAAAGTCCTCTGGTTCATACCGTGGCCGGTCTCGTCCAATCTGCCAGAACCACAGAAAATTATGTCAAAAACCAGCCTCTAGGGAATTTTTTTCTCATTGAAAGCCTGCTGATTGTGCTTCATTAGAGTTTCCACCCAAATTTTGAAGAGATTCTCTCCTTTTTTTCATTAGAATCACCTCAAAAGAGTTCTCAAAGGCGGCTAACATTCATGGTAGAAACTCTTGCTTTACGGCAATCCTTTCTGACTTGAGTTTAGAGACCACCAAGCTCTGAAACGAAAAATCACCAAGTTCTTTTCATCTAACAACTGTTTAGAGTGAAGTATGATAAATAAAGAGAGGGGTGACTTCACTTATCTCTTTTATTGTCCATGCCCTTTGTGATCTTTGTGACCAGGACAGCGTGGGAGGGAAGGAGTACCTTGCTCAGATAAGCGTGGTCGCATGAAACTTGCTCATCCACCCAAGTCAACTTCTTGGCGAGACGTACAATACTGCATGACAAGCAGAGAGCACGTGAGAATAGCTAACAACAGTTATAGCCTTGCGATGCACTGGAACCGTGAGACAGGTCAAAAAGCTAGGAGTTAAAGGTGACTCAAATAGGGATAAATCCAAACAAGATCCTGGGGAGAGAAAACATACTGGTGAATTTCATTATTGAGACGTTGCGTCATTTCACTTGTGTTGTACTGCTCGGGATCCTCTTGGAAGCTCACCATTCCGTCTTTCTGGTTAATAGCAGCAAAGATATCGCCATCCTTGATCTGCAGGAATTCATCATACACTCGTTAATAACGTGACCTTTAACCCCGAAGTGTGTAAGCTAAAAATAGAAACGGCACTTCATACCTTGCTTACCCATATCCTAGGATATAGAGCTTCTTTTTTCCACTGGTATATGATTCGACCCCTTCCTAGTGCTTCATTTGAGATATATGGCAGTGGACATTTTTGTCCTTATGAGGTTAAGATATGCTTGAACAGGAACGATTGTGAGAAGAAACTTACCATCTGAAGAATATGCAGCTCGGCTTCCTTCTGGCCATCCAATTGCACCGTGTCGGCGATGTCTTGGAGGGACAAAGTCAGGTAAGTCTGAGTTAATCGTTGGATGTTACGCTTGTATAGAGACGCTATTACTTGCTTCGCTAATCCAAGATTATTATCCTGCACATGCATAGATGGCAAGCTATTATCCACAATGAGCATTAGAATAAGGCTTTTAATCCGGATATGAGCAGTTGACTGTCCCAAACAAGTACTGACTAGAGCTAGCACCTCAAAAAGGTAGCAAGAAACTCACGCTCTTAAAGACATCCTCGTGTGTGGTGATGCAACGCTTTACGTCGGCAATGTTGCGAGTAGCGTACAGGTTTGCTAAATCCAAGTAGTCCTGCAGATAATTGGTTGTCTAATTAATAACCTTGAAACTTTGTACGTTTTTAGAGATAGATGTAAACAGGAAAAGAGCTGTTCAGAAAAAGGAGAAAATAACTTGCATACCTGAACGCATGACTTCAAATTTCTTAGGACAACCGCAGGAGTGTACTTCGGGAAAGGAGGGACCTGAATAATACAAAGTTAATTAATAAATCTTAGTAAAGACAAATGGACACATACTTCTGTGAAAACATCATGGTATTTTTACATAAACTAGAGTAGATTCGGGAGATTCATTACACACCTGGCCATTTTGAATAAGAGACACCAGCACGTACTTCCTGAAAGCTGCAATTGTGATTGCATTCAGGGCTGTCGTCGGAGCAGTAATTGCCTGATATAAAAAAAAGATGGCCTGTTAATATCCACACAGGTACTAACCACCAAACAACGACCAGGAAACGAATGAACTGCAGGGGGCGGATGTAGTACATGCTGAAAGAACTCCAAGGCCTTCGAGAACTTTTTCAAACCAATGTAGACCATTCCCCTGCAATTGAAGAAAGACTTGATAAGTAAGCTGTGCTGAACCCATTGCAACAAATGGAGAGAACCTCGCGTTGGTGGCATACCCGTAGTAGCAATAAAGGAGGAAATCCCGAGGTACAAGTGCGGTTCTTTTTTGATCGATATCGAATATATCATCTTCCAATACACCAAGACTGGCTTTGTAGCATTTGGACAGTAAGCACATCTGCAGAAAATCTGCATGTATGGCAGTCAGGAATTCACTGGACGGCTGGAGTTTGCGGATTGCAGATTGCAGAGGAAGAATGGCGCGCATGGGATCATGCAACTGCATGGCTTGCTCCTTCAACCTCCGGCAAACATTGTTAACTGCAAAACCATGACGCAACTGAGTGAGAAATACATCCACAGTTCAGATTTAAAAGCCACTCCAATCAACAATGAATAAAACCACAGCAAAACCCTAGCACTTTGCAAATCCAAGACGTGATTCAAACTTACATTTGTCAGCTGCCAGACGAATCTGCTCTGGAGCACAAGAAGTAAGGAAAGCGGATGCCTCTCCGAAAAAACTCTCAGACTGCTCCCTACTCATTGTCCCTGCCGGTAGAGCCTCACTGAAAAATCCACCACAAAGAAACACTGCCTCAGACATCCAACGGACACATCAAGACTCAGCTCCCAGAATTAGAGTTTCCGCTGCGAACAAACTCAATTCCACCAAAACCTGCCAACTCACAACAGAATTCAAACTAAACATACTCCTTCCACTCCACAAACCCTAAATTCCAAACCAGGACAAAATCCAGCGATTGAGAACTCGATGCGACGACCCGAGCCAAACGCTATGAATTCCAGGTCCATCGATACCAGAACCCGCTGCACACGAACTCGATTCAACTATACCAAACAAAACCTGCTCTCCTTTAAAATCGCCTCCAAAACTACACGGAAACCCCTCCCATGTCTGAATTGCGAACTCAGACCTACTAACACTACCAATGCAAACCCTAGCTTGCTCGATTCACATGAGACAGGCGTGAGAACTGACAGGAGGAAGAGGTAGCCGAGGGAGTGCTTGGCGGGGGAGAGGGCCGCCATGGCGAAGGGGATGCGGGCGGGATGCTGGTGCAGCAGGTCGTCGGCCTGCTTGAGCACGGTGAAGAGATGCGCCACATCCTGCTCGCTCCCCGACAGCGCCTGCACCTGCGTCACCAGCTGGTCCAGCGCGTCCATGGATCCCGACGCCACTCCCACACTCTCGATGGATCGATCCAAACCGAGGACGATGGAAAGCAATCGCGAGCGAGGCCGCGATGCAACGCAAACGCTTCTCGCGAGAAGAGTGCCTCAGAATTAGGGTTAGGGTTTCGAAGGGATGGTCTTGAAGGAGAGATTTGGTTGCGGATTCCGCGCGGAACTGTCGTCGTGATGAAGAAGAGAACCGAAAACCGACTGGGGGACCAAAAACCGAAGATCTATGGATTAGTCCCTCGATATCATCAAATACGGTAGATAACGCTATTCACTCGAAGAACTTTCATGACGCGTTTTACGTCCAACCGACGTTTACGTCCAACGTACGCGACTTTCGTCCATCTTACGTCGAAGCGAGTGTAGCGTCTCCATATTCTCGGCTCTTCGGTGCAATTGCGGCACCGGACTCGCAATTTCTCACGCGTAGCATGAAATTTCACGTCGTTGCGGATCGCGCGCTGTGCTTTTGTGGCGCGTGGAGTGGCGATCGCTTCATCGTTTAGGGTTCTCTCTCACTTGTTTGGGAGTGAGAGGGAGGGACGATGAGTGACGAGCGGGGGGGTGTGTTTGGGGAGGATGCGGGGGGGCAGGGGACGGGGGCGGGGCGGTTGTATAACCCGTACGCGGATCTTTACGGCGCGGCGGATTTGAAGTCGCTGGAGAGCGTGTACCAGCTGCCGTCGGCGCCGGAGTATTTGTTCCCCGACGAGGCGGCGGTGCAGCGGCGCAACTGGAGCGAGAATCTGACGTACTACACGGGGTGCGGGTACGGCGTGGGCGCGCTGGCCGGGGGCGCCAAGGGCGTGGTGGAGGGGCTGCGGTCGCAGGAGGCGAGCGACACCATGAAGATCCGCGTGAATCGGTTGTTGAACGCGTCCGGGCACAGGGGGCGCGTCACGGGCAACACGCTGGGGATTTTAGGGCTTATGTACGCCGGGTTCGAGAGCACGGCGTCGCATTACAGGGACACGGACGACATGTTGAACACCGTCATCGCTGGGCTGGGCACCGGGGTCGTGTACAAGGCGGCAGCGGGCCCGCGCACTGCCGCCATCGCGGGAGCGCTGGGCGGATTCGCGGCCGCGGCTCTGGTGGCCGGGAAGCAGCTCTCCAAGAGATACTCGCCGATTTGATTTTTGATGAGGACGAATTGCAGAAAGTGAGTTGCTCTCCCCGGCGAGGGTTTTGGAGTTCCTATTGCGAGAATGTGTTTTTGATTTTAGGGTTATCGTGGTGCGATGGAGTTTCGCGTCTGAGCCCTTGTTGCAGACTTCTGACCTACATAATACCTGCTGTGTCGTGGATAGGTTAAGTGCGCTTGCTGCATAAATTTTCGTTCTCAATAGGTGTGATAACCCAATGTTTCAGTCAAGTGTCTTGTGTTACTTTCGCTTGTTCACGAATGGCAGCTCTATCTTCGCTGCTCAGATACGGTCTTTGCCTCTTCCATGAACTGTTCCTACTCTATGACACGTAAACTTTGACGGATTGTCGTGAGTCGTCATTTCCCTAACATTTGCTGCGTTTTGTTTGTGAAGGCGATATTCCCGCCTCCACTCTCGCGCTATCAAGTGTTATGAGGAGTGTGAAGATTCAGCAACCAACATATCAACCAGTTTTGCTCAGAGAAGACCAGGTAGAGTGTGAAGATTGCGCAGTTTTGCACCTGCACCTGCCAGGGCTGTGTTGCGACGACAGGGTGTCAGATTGCACCCAATTTCAGTTGTGAGGCCTTCACAAGACAGGTCAAGATAGACGGACCAATTCATTTATGTACCTCGAAGTATACTCACTTCTTTCGATTGCCATTAAAGCACCGTTGTTTTTCCTTTTCATCTCTATCTCGACTTTTGCAGGTTGTTTGTGAGGTTTTCGCATAGAATATCTGTGTCGTGAACTTATTAGATTGTTTGATAATGTGTCATTCTCTCCTTCAACTTCAATGCATTTGGGTGGAAAGTCAGTTCTACTAGAACGATCTGAGGTTAGAAGTGAATGATACATCATTGAGTATTCCATGAAGTGGAAGTCTAACTCACTTTGGATGAAGTGAACCTATTTTCAAAGCATTGTGCTTGTGTGATACTCTCTTATAGTACCATTCATATATACTGTTTATTCAGAGTATTCAATATATTCTGTAATACAATGAATGTTTACCAAGAGAAAAGGTATTAGTTAAGGCACCTGATATTTATTGAAAAGCGATTTCGATATACCAATGGAAAACCACGGTGACTCAGAGTGTGCCAGTGCCACGGAAAGTCGAGGAGCAGCGTACCACTTGGACACGCCAGGCGTCCACCACTTGTCCCGCGCCAGCGCCCCTTTATCTCCTCGTCCTCCAACATTCTGCATGCATCCGCTGCTCTCTTTATTCAACCTGATTGCCGAGCTCTCGCCGATTGCACCTCTCTTCGTCAAACCTAATTGCCGAGGTCTCATGTGCTCCACCGATTGCAGCATCAGTTGTTGAATCATGTCGTCGCTCCGGTGCGTTCCTTCTGCCCCTCCCCCATTCCTTGCATTTGCTTCCAGTGGGAGAATTTCTGACCCTAGAGGCAGGGTTTGGAGATCCTTGCATATGTAGTGGTGTGCCCTCAAACTGCAGCTGTCACGATTGTGCGGACGTAGATTAGTTCATGCGCTAGGTGACATTGATGTATTTAGCTCCGGTTTTCTGGGTTTGCCCTAAATTGAAGTAGTTATCAATCCCTCGAACCACGTCCGTGAGGAGAATTCATCGTTCCTGTGCGTGAATTTGCATCATTGCACTAGGTCACTGGACTCACGAGGACGGTTTGCGTTTGTGAGTGTACAGAGTGTGCTCCGCACAGCCGCTTCTGTGGAGGCACCTGCCAGGGCAATGCACGGAATGCATCGCCGCGAGGAGCCCTGCATCTCTAACCTCGACGTCGCGGCAGCTTCGGAAGGGGGAGACGCCGAGCGGACTGGCGTCAGCGAGCTCCGCCATCGCCAACCGACCCAGGCCGAGCTCGGTGTGCTCCAGCTACGACTTCCACCACTTCGTCGTCCCCAGCCACTTCAGCGCTGAAGCGGGCGTGGTCCAAATCTCGTCCGTGATCCGGCCGAGTTTCGACCCGAAGCCGGACGTGACTCCGTCGATCGACCCCAAGCCCTCGGTGCCGGACCCGACTCTCCCGACGCCGACGGAGAATCCGACGCCCGTCACGTTCCCGGAGTTTCGTCCCGACACGACGCCCTCCGAGGCGCCGCCGCCGAGCTCTCCCGGGACGGAAGTGCCGGAGGTTCCGACGGAGGTTCCGCCGTCGCCGTTCCCCGAGCTGGAGCCGCCGACGAAAGGACCCGAGTTTCCCGTCCCTATCCCGACGGAGGTCCCGGGTTCTCGTCCCGCAGAGCTGCCGTCCATCCCCATAGAGCTCCCCTCGCCGTCGCCGGGAACGGGCGTGCCCTCGGTGCCGCAGGAGTTCCCCTCCCCGTCGCAGACGCCGCCGGAGTTCTCGCCCCGGATGTTCTCCGAGGTTCCCCGCGGCCCGCCCATCCAGCCGCCGAACTCGGCCATCATCCCGCCCGCGGGTGTACCGGTCCCAACTCCGCCGCCCCAGTCGCCGCCCGTGCTGCCGTTTGACGCCGCGCCCTCGATCCCGATCCCCAGCGTCCCGATTCGGCCGCCCGGGGAGCCGCCGCTGCCGCCGCCCGTGACGCCGCCGCAGACGCCCTCCCCGGACCCGTTGCCGGGGATCCCGCCGTTCCCGGGACCCGTTCCCACTCCGTCACCGGGCCCTGGCCCCGGCCCCGGTAACCCGCCCGGCCCCCCCACGCCGGGTGACGTCCCCGGCCCTGCGCCGCCCGCCTTCCCCGGCCCCGGTATCCCTTTGTGATTTAGGGATTAGGGTTTAGATTAAGATGGTGTCTTTGTAAAATAAAGTCCTCCTGATTTTTAGTCTTTAATTGCTGATTTGTCTCAGTTAGTCCAAAACCTTGTATACGTATTGTTGCTTCTTCTTTTTTCTATTGTGGTGGATCATTTGATTTAGTTGGGGTTTGTTGAGTATGTTAAATATGTCATGGAAGCTGCTCTGAGTTGTTTCATATGTATGGCCTGAACTTGTTGGTTAACTGCAAAGATAGCATGGTTTTCAACCCCCTAAAGTTTGTTGACTACTTCACACCATAAACACTACCCCTCTTATTCAAGATTGTCCAATTTAGCGGAAAGAGTGGAAAAGGAGAACTTTTTGAATTACAATTTTTGCTTGTAAGATCTTGATTGGCATTTGTAAAGCCACATGCTCAAAGAATTTCTAATTGCACATTGGAAGATTGTAGTGTTTAGAGTTTTCTTGAAAGTAAAAGGGAGGTGACATTGCATGTCACCCCACATCATGTGCTCTTATATAAGTAATCGGGACCATATGCACATGGTGACTTAGCTTGGGAAAGGTGTGTAGGAACCATTAGTCAACTTTTTGTGAACTTAGGATACCAGGGGGAACTTTAGCTTGTATGGGGTAGGGCCTAAGAGCATTGAGTGCCATTCCTACTAATGCATTTCATTGGTGTGGAAAAAGGGAGTATGAGATTTTTGGCAATCTATTTTGGTGCATAAAAAAGTTTCACCTCGTTAAACACATTTGACATGGACTCTTTTCCGAAAGTAGAAGAATTTTTAGGAAAATTCTTTTTGAAGGGATGAAAAAGTTGTTTTCTTCTTCTCTCATTAAGGAGCTTGCTAGATTTTGTTTGGTGTTTAATTTTTGCTTCACGCAAGGTCTAAGTTTTATACCATCATGTTTTGTACAATGTTAATTACTTGTGGGCCAGTTCTTAGAGGTCAAGGACTAGTGTAGTATCTTCAAAAAAAACTGTGCAAGAAATTGCGGTTCAAATACAAATTTTAATTTTTAAGAATTTGTAATAGAATGAAGATCCAAGCGGTCAAAAAGAAGATATACGTGACATCTTGTATAAGTAAAATATAATATAGTAATTATTAGTAATTATTAGATTCTTTAAGTTTTCTGTCTTCTTCCTTTTGATGCCTTGCCAGTCAATTTGTGAAAATGTAGGAATGCATCAAAAAGAAATTTGCACCAAATACAATACTTTTTTTTTAATCAATACTTTAGTAGCACGATTTTGGAATTGCCCAAGTCTCTAGAAATAGCATAACTTTTAATAAAAAAAATCCAATGTCAACAAAATTTATTTTTCCATTGAGCTACTACTATGCCACATCCATGTTAGAAGCTTTGATTCTTTTATTTTTATAAAAAATGATATCATGAGGGGAATATGGAAAACATCCCTAAAAAGGGGCAAAAACTTCATTCGGGGTTAACCAAGGTCATGTTTCACCAAAACCAGGAATTGTGCTGATTTTTTTCTTTGAAATAACATTGATGGAAATAGAATGCCTAATACTAGTATCCAACCTCTCAGAATTGAACTTTAACCACCGTTACAAAAACCCACTTTTACTTTAATGTCTGGAGACGAAATCCACTTTTACTTTGATCTGCTGTACTGTATACAGTAGGTCAAAATGGCCGGCCTGTATACCCACTAATATACAGTACTGTACAGTACGAATATAAAAACGTCACGTCAGAATATTGATCGACAAGGAAAGAAAAAATTCCTTTCGCCGCAATCGGAACGTCAATCCAGAACTAGAAATATAGAATAAAGACGACCGAACATCGCGTGCAAACTTGCCTTGAAATGCTTATCCAATTGTGACGTAATCTTGCCGAAAACCAGCTGCGAGACGAGCAATCAAGCAGTAATCGTCGCATGTGAACTGTAAAACCCATGTCCTCGTCGACTTGAATCTCTCGAGTTGATCACCGCGAGTGTTGTGTCGATGGGCGGCGGTGTGTGAGTTGCGTTTCCTGGCGTGATTGTGTGCGCGGCGAGAGGCTGTGGGTCGACGGTGATTTGGAGTTTTGGGATGTAGGAATTGAGGGTTTTGTGGCGATGGATTTTCGGGAGGAGGGGGATGCGGGGTTGGAGCGGTTTGGGATCGGGCCGCTGACTGTGGTGCAGCGCGTGGTGGCGTTTCGGGTGTTGTTCTGCGAGTGGGTGAAGGAGGCGCGGAGGGTGTGGGCGCGGCGGGGGGAGGTGTGGTTGCGGGTGTTGCGCGCGTGGCTGCGGGGGGTGGGGGCGTGGTTGAATCCGCGCAACCCGAGTGTGATTCTGGTGGCGGCGGTGGTGGCGACGGTGGCGCTGCGGCGGGCCAAGGCGGGGTCGCTCAAGGCGGAGCGCGCGTACAAGCGCAAGTTCTGGGCGAATTTGATGAAGACCGCGCTGACGTACGAGGAGTGGGCGCACGCCGCGCGCATGCTGGAGCGCGAGGAGACGCGGCGCAAGGACTCGGACCTGTACGACGAGGATCTGGTGCGGTCCAAGCTGAACGAGCTCCGCCTGCGCCGCCTCGAGGGGGGCGTGGAGGACATCCTCTTCTGCATCCGCGCGGATCTGGTGCGCAACCTCGGGAATATGTGCAACCCGGAGCTCCACAAGGGCCGCCTCCAAACCCCGCGCCTCATCCAGGAATACATCAACGAAGTGAGGTGAGAAACAATCTCTGTCGAATTCTCCGAATTCTCCTTTGTTTTCTGAAACCCTAATTCTTTTTGTCTTCTTCCAGGTACCACCTCCGCGCGGTCTGTTCGAGCGACTCCGATAGCTTTACGCTGGACGAGAAGATCGCGTTTATTCATGAGACGCGCCACGGGTTCGGGCGCACGGCGCTCCTGCTGAGTGGCGGCGCGGCGCTGGGGTCTTTCCACCTGGGCGTGGTGAGGACGCTGGTGGAGCACCGGCTGCTGCCGCGCGTGGTGGCGGGCGCCAGCGTGGGGTCGATCATATGCTCGTTCGTGGCGACGCGCACCTGGTCCGAGCTGCAGAACTTCTTCGACGACCCCATGCCGCCGCTGCACTTCTTCGAGAACATGGGCAGCATCTTCGCCACCGCGCACCGGCTGCTCACGCGGGGCGCGCTGCACGAGATCGGACTCCTGCAGCGCCTCATGAGGCAGCTCATCGGCGATCTCACGTTCCAGGAGGCTTATGATCTCTCCGGCCGCGTGCTGGGAATCTCCGTGTGCTCGCCCCGTCGCCTCGAGCCCCCCCCGCTGCTTGAACTACCTGACGTCCCCGCACGTCGTCATCTGGAGCGCCGTCACCGCGTCGTGCGCGTTCCCGGGCCTGTTCGAAGCGCAGGAGCTCATGGCCAAGGACCGCACCGGGCACCTCGTGCCCTATCACTCGCCACCTCAGGTGCGTATCACTCACCCATTTTTCTGCGATTCCTCCTTCACGGATTGTGATTTCGACGCTTTTCTCATGTTTTTCTCATTGTAGGTTGGCCCCGAGGACACGAAGATAGAAAAGGACCTTAGGAACCGACGCTGGCGAGACGGCAGCCTCGAAAGCGACCTGCCCATGATGCTGCTCAAAGAGCTCTTCAACGTCAACCACTTCATCGTCAGCCAAGCCAACCCTCACATCGCTCCCTTCTTGAGGTTCAAAGACTTCGTGCGTGCATATGGAGGCGACTTTGCTGCAAAGGTAAAAGATCTTTCTTGCTTTTCGTTATCTACATGTCATACGTTTCGTAAAGGTAAAAATGTCAAGTGATTAGTTTGTTCTACTTATCTGTGTGTGTCTGTGTACAGTTGGCGCACTTGGCAGAGATGGAAGTGAAGCATCGGTGCAAGCAGGTGATGCAGATGGGGTTCGAGGTTTTTGGATTGGCAAAACTATTTGCACAGGACTGGGAAGGAGACGTCACAATCGTTATGCCGGCTACTTTCGCCCAGGTGAGTAAATGCAATGTCTATTTGATGAATTCAATACCATTTTCATTGCATTTGCGAGTGCGGTTTTTTCTGGTCACTGAAGAGAAAAAACCTAGAGTATTCATTACCACATCAACAACTGGTGAATGGTATGTGAATGAGAGGTTGAGTCCTAGTTTGTGGAGGTCTCTTTTCCATCACCATTCTCCTGTTTTGATACTAATCGAGGTGTGTTTCTGCATCAGTTTGCGAAGCTGATTTCGAACCCGACGCCGACGGATCTGCGCAAGGCAGTGATGCAGGGGCGGCGCGTGACGTGGGCGAAGCTGTCTGCCATCCAGGCGAACTGCGGCATCGAGCTGATGCTGGACGAGTGCGTCACGGAGCTGAACCGGCGGCGCAAGGTGCTGCGCGAGATGGAGCGCAGCAGCGCCATTCAGGGCCACCACGGGAGCGGCGGTGGCGGCGGCGGCGGCAACACCATGGGCCAACGCCGGCGCATCCCGTCGTGGAACCACCTCGCGAGGGAGAACTCGTGCGGCTCTTTGGACGAGGCGGACCTGGAGCCCCACGGGGGGCAGGTCGGGGGGCCGTGGGGCGGGCCGTCGATGCGGACGCTGCGGCCGGTGCGCATCATCACGCATCACGACGGGAGCGACAGCGACGACAACCTGGACAACCAGCGCGACTCGTGGACGCGCGCCGGCGGGCCACTCATGCGAACACCCTCCGCAACCAAATTCGTCCTGTACTACGACGGCGAACCCGACGCAGCAGCAGCAGCGCCGGAGACGACGCAGCAGCAGCAGCAGCAGCATAGCGGCGACGAGTCCGACGCCATGGCCAAGACGCGCGCCGCCAAGCTCTACCGCCCCGGCAGCGGCGAGCTCCGCAGCCGCAAGAACAAGATCTGGGACAGCAACAAGTCCGAGACGCGCAGCGAGGAGAATCTCCCCTCCTCCCCCGACGAGTTCGGCCTCCCCTCGCGGATGCGCAAATCCGCCAGCGCGCTCCTGGACCGCCTCACGCCCTCCTCCGACGCGCGCTGCCACCACAGCTGCACTCCGGGTCGACCCTGTGATTGCTCCGAAGCCAACGAGGAGATCAGCATGCGCGAAGCGCTGCGCGCGACCTCGCCGCAGAAGCAGTTCGAGGGCTTGCAGGCACGCGCGCTGGAACGCGGCGCGTTCGACTCGTTCGTCAACCACGAACCTTGATACGAGGAACCAGTATGTAACCATAGCATCACCATCATCGTCCAAGGCCCACAATCCACACACAAAACATCGTGCACGTCGAGATTGACGCGGAATCTCGGCATGCTGCGGTGATTGCGACGGGTCACGTCCTTAATCGCAACGACGCTGTCGCCCGATCATGTCCTGGAAAGAAAGCATACGACGCGGAAATCTTCGGCCCATTTCAGACCAGCGACAAATCTACCAAGGTAATAGCCAATCACTATCTTTGTGACTGGTACATTTCACTCGTGTGACGTGAGCCTAAGACCAGCGACTGGACGATGGAGTAATCTACAGCCCTTATAGATTATGTAGCACATCATCTACGCTGGTGGTACATTTGTCTGGGCCTTGGTGGGTCTGGGCCTCAACAGCTGATTTAGAACTTGGCTTTGAATACCCTTCTTGTGGTGGAGATGGTCTCTTTTGGAGCTCGTCTTGTGCTCCAATTGAATATAGTTTAGTCTTAATTCAGCATACATTATTGTTATAATGGTTTCAAAGATCATTTTGGTTACCATGAGTTTTTGATTGGGGTAATACGGGGTGTCTTACCATTGAGGATGGGCAAGAAAGAACTCTCGTCCCCAAAGGAGGTTGGCGTGAATATTGTGTTTGTTCATTTCTTTTCTGAGCCAATGGGTCTGGGACATGAGTTAGTGAATTAGAACTACTTCCTCCTTTTGAGGATAAACATTTTTTTGCACTAAGTGGTTTCCTATATTAAGTACCTTAGAGGCGACAAACATGTCATCCCCCCTTTTCGGATGTTTATACAACAATATCTTTGTTCAAAAAAAAAGTGCCAAAATACCTAAAGATTGGGAATGGACAATTCGAGGTATGACACCCTCTAGCAGTGGACGCATTTTTCATAGTCAACCATAGTTTCAATAAAGACCCCCTCTTTTATTTTAAATTACTGTTTGTTTACTCTTAATGTCCAATAGACATAGTGGATTTCAATGGTGGTTTATGAACTCATACTAGAACTAGATCTAGTACCCTTTTACAAGGAAAAAAGAATGTACATCTTAGTTTTTCTTCTCTTCCAAGCGTATGTAAAAATTTAGAGCTAATCAAGGCTATTTTTCAATAAATAAAAATAGAAGGCACTTCTTGTGATATCTTTGCATGAGTTCCGGGTAACTCCTTCAAGCAAAAGAAAAAAGAAAAACTAAAAATGCAAAGCACGCATCTAAAGGGACTCCATCCTTTCCTTGGGCAAGGAACAAAGTTAGCAAATTAAATATCCCAATTAGTTACCCATGATTCAAAATCAATTAGCTACTTGAAATTTTACTTAAAGAAAATGCTAAAAATAACGGAATCACCTTTAAGTTGCAATAATCTTTAATAATCAATGAATATACAGGAAATCAAGGATGACAGATTTTGTCCAGAATTGCTTGGTAATGTACAGACTGACCACAATAAAAACAAAAAAGGGAAACAAAAGCATCAAAATTTATCATTGTAGTTTCTAAGAAAATAAAATCTGCTGATTGACCTAACCTACCCAGCCTCGAATGGAACGCAAACCCGTTCTTCCACCTAAAACAGGCTCCTCACCCAGAACCACGAATATGTACGTGTAGCGTACATCCTAAGAATCGGGGAGTTCCAAACATGGCACCCAATACCGCCATGATCTACTCTAGACGTACATCGTGATGTACTGAATCTACGAATGTATTGGTCTGCGTCGAACGTACTAAAAACCCGGTAGTGGATTCTAATTCCGTTATGTGACTCCAATTCCAGTATCTATGCATACGTTCATTTGAAGTGGAAGATGTACGTAAGAGGAATATGTTGTCTCCGTTTAGGTCCAGTGAGTGAGTTGTGTGAAGAGACAGCGACGTCCGCGGCGGAGCTCGCTCGCGACGCGACGCCCGCGGAGTGGGATGTGGAGGGAGCGGGAGGCGGCGCCCGTGACGGCATTGCAATGCTGATGCGGAGCGCGTGGTTTTGAGCTCTCACGCGGCCGCATTCGGTTGAGAATCGGAGAAGTTGGAGGGCAGAGGGCAACGGCGATGATGACGATGCGCGTCGCGGTGTGCGCGCTGGCGCTTGTCGCGGTGTGGGGCGCGGTGTGCATGGGCGCGGACGTGAACGGATCCAATGCTGTGACCGCGGGGGGTGGTGTTGCGGATGGGGCGGTGCCGTTGGTGAAGGGGAGCCCCGAGTACTTGCAGCTGTTCGTGGAGGAGACGAGGTGGTACAACGACCTTGTGCTGGGATGGTGGCTGCCGCGGGCCGTGCGCGACGCCATGCCGCACACGCTGCAGACGTGGCTGCGGAACTACGTCGCCGGGCTGCTGCTGTACTTCTCGTCCGGCGGGCTGTGGTGCCTCTACATCTACAGTTGGAAGGGCGAGCACTTCTTTCCCGCAGGTGAGGGTTTCGCGTTCGCACTTTGTGGCGCTAATCGCTCATTAAGCGAAAACGATTGTCACAGCGATAGATTCTTGCGCGACCACTGTTTCATTGATTTCAGGGTTACTATGGTGTACTCTCTGGGAAACTCGCTGTTCCTCTAGGTTTCGCTCTCCTTCTGCAATGTAGGGTCTAGTTTAGAGTAATCTGCGCAGAATTCTCCAATGCGGCGACCCTGGACCTGTATTAGGTTTGCTGATCCGGTTTTTCACCAGTTTGGTTTGACATTTAGCTCTCAAAGCGATCAGTGAACCTCTCATGGCAATGCACTAAAAAATTCTGCACTCTGTCGCCTCTGATTTCATTAACCTACACTAATCATTGCTAAATAGAGAGGGCCGGTATACGGTAATTAACGAAGGTGATACTAAATTTTCCATCACTTAAACCTCAATAGTTAAACCATAAAGGAGTTCAGAGTGCAAAACAGAGCGTGCTCTGGGAACTAGTGTTACACGCCCTATTAGCATACCTTGTAGACCTTGTTTACTGATCTCTTTGATTTCCTTTTTTTCTCCTTCGAGATTGTAGTGACATTCTGATTGAATTGTTTCTGCACTTGCTCGCCTCAACCTTGTATGTCGCTTCTTTGTTTTACTGGTCTCATTGTTTTATCGACATTCTGATTAATTGTTGTTTTTTTCAGGTGGTATACCTGCGAAGGAACCGATCCTGCTGCAGATCTGGGTGACCATGAAGGCCATGCCCGCGTACACAGGACTCCCCACTCTTTCCGAGTACATGATTGAGAAGGGCTGGACCAAGAGCTTCGCGCGTATTGAGGATGTTGGACTGCCCACCTACGTGTGCTTGGTCCTCGCCTACTTGTTCGTGGTGGAGTTCGGTATCTATTGGATGCACAGGGAGCTTCACGATATCAAACCCTTGTACAAGTATCTCCATGCGACTCACCACATCTACAACAAGCAGAACACTCTGTCACCTTTTGCAGGTAACATCCTCGAGTGATTTCTCTCATCCTATCTATTATACAAACAAGGAAGGTGTTTGTATATATTATCCAATTTTTGTATGAGGAGGCTGTTGGGATCATGTTGCCTGAAACATGTCATTGTCCAGGGACGCGTTTATGATTGTCTGAAAAGCATTAATGATCAATCTTAGACTGTGAGTTCTGTGCATTGTTCCGATGGGCTCACCGTGTGGAGTGTATCATTCTCCAGGTTTGGCCTTCCATCCGATCGACGGCGTGTTGCAAGCCTGCCCTCACGTGATCGCTCTCTTTCTGATGCCGATGCACTTCTTCACTCACGAGGTTCTGCTCTTCTGCGAGGGAGTGTGGACCACCAACATCCATGACTGCATCGATGGGAACGTGTGGGGCATCATGGGAGCCGGCTACCACACCATTCACCACACCACCTACCGGCACAATTACGGTAACTACACCGTCTTTTTCGATTGGCTCTTTGGCACTTTGCGTGACCCTGTGGAACGCAAGGCGACCAAGACTTCGTAGGCAACTGATTTCCAACTTTCCTTCTGTACGTTGGTAAGCTCTCTCTCTCACTCTCTCTCCTTCCCCACTCATTTGGAGTGTTTGAGGACTTCCCTGTATTCCACAGTAATTTTTTTAGTTTAAAAAATTCTTGGGGAATTCCTTCAACATAGACCGTAGTGATGAGCTTCTCTGCTCAGACATGTATTTGTATTGTTCAATAGATATCACATGGAAAGAAATAAAATTTTACTCTGGGTTCTTCTTGAATTTCTGTGTGTTCACCCTTGATTGTGATTGGTTTTTGCAAAACAGTTGTCCTGGACCACCTCCATTACTTGTGATTTTTGGCATGTGATGAACTAATACAAGGTAGAGCATAGATCTTTAAATTTATGCAATGTGTAGTAAGAAATTATGCCATCATCTTGAGTCAAAGTATGTTGACCTTGTTTGCGTAGGGAAGTAAGAAACTACACTGTACTCTTCAAATGCATGTATCTTCCAATCCGTGCTGTCAAAGTGTACAAAATTTGTTGAGTGTCTTCTTGCAGTACAGTAGTGAACGTGAAGATCTTACGGTGGAAAATAGTAAAAAGTTGTTTCAATTAGTCTTGCACATAGTTGCAATGAAGCGCGTTTCATTCCATTCCATTTCAAATGTGTTTCTAGTTGTGTTTTAGAACGGTTCAGTGCTACAATGCTTTACTTATCTGCTTCAAAATGGAATGAAATGGGAATCAAATGTGTTTCATTGTTTCGAAATATGTTTCAGAAGAACGCAACTTGCAACTATGGACTTGCAACTTCTCATCTTAAAGAGGCACGTTGATGAAACATAGCCTTGGTTTTTAGTCCTTATGGATTTAGGTTGTATAACAATTCATATTACCACTAATGATAATTTCTTGTTTAAATTGATCTCTAAATTTAGTATAACATTTTTTTGAGGGATACTTATAACTTGTCATTTGGGATATACGGTGGTTGCAAACTTAATTTTTCTTTTTTCAACTTTATATTTTTTAAAGTATTCTTCCATTTGTTTTAAAATTTCTACACCCTTGTCTTTTTTTGTAGAGTACTTAGGTAATAGGTGGTGTCTCTTAAAAATATTTTTTTCATTTTTCATTTGAAAATTGGAACCACAAACTTACTGAGAACTACATCTACCTTTAAATTATTAATATTAATATGGAAGAATAGGTGTTGCATATAATCTTCTACTCTATATTAGTTGATTATTAGAAAATGCCAAAATGACTTGTCACCTTGTCTTAACCATATTCTTGGTGGAATGCAATATGCTTTAACCTCTAAAGGCCATGGAGTCCCCTCCAAAGACCATAAGAGTCCCCTCAGGGTACTCTTGGGCCTTTTGGGGTAAATGAATACATTTCATTTTTCAACAAATTATTAAATATAAAAATTACTAAAGAAATAATGAATTAAAAAAAATAAAAATAAACATTAGCCCCTAAATGAAAAAAGTCTTGAAGTGGGCTTTTGCAAATCTCGGGCACGTTCCCAAGGTTGCAATCTATATTTGCAATTCTTGAAATTTTGAACAAAGATGGAAGAAACAAGAGGTACGTGGAAGTATATTTTTTATTCTCATCAGCCTTATATAGTTAAGCAATCTTAGAGAAAAACCTATCGAGTGCGGGCACGTTGGGCAACTCCAAAATTTTTTGCTAGGACACTTTAGTAAATTTGAGATTTTCAATACTAGCAAGTAATATTATTTACTTTCATTTTGTCAAAATAATTTTTTTGTCTTCAGTGAAAGAATGAATTTTATCCCAAGTCAAAGATTTTCACACATTGCCACACATTGTCAAGCAAGGAGCCAAAAAAACGTCTTCTTTCCCACATAAAACTTTGAGATGTTTATTATTTTCACTTTTCATTTTTCTACTACAAGACGTGGTGTAAACCTTCTTATTGACCGTTTGGATTATTACTCCAAAACACATTTGTTTTCAAAAAATTAATACATGAAATTGGCACATTTCAAACCTTTACTCCTAGCACAATTTTTTTGAATATGCTACATCTCTTTTCTACCTCTAATGATTGGTCTTCAGAACAAGGAATTACTACCACGATCAACATGATGATATAAAATTTAGACCTTGTGTAGTGCAAAAAACTTTGACACCAAGTGAAGTCAAAGCCTGCTGATCTACTCGACGCGGGGATGATTACAAACCATTTTTTTTGCTTCAAACACTATAATCTTTCAATCCGTACAGTCAAAGTTTGTGAGTGTGTTACTCATCAAGTGCTAAATGAGATCCTACGGTCAAAACCAAGAATACAATTTTTTTTGTTTCCTCCCTTACTCATTGCACTACAATTAACAGCTTTTTGAAGTGCATTTGGTGTGAAATTGTCAAGGAAATTTAGGGGTTAGTTAAGTCAATAAAATTCCTTTGCCATGCTCTTCTCTCGTGGGGCAAAACTGCCCACACACCACGGGCAGAACGAAATTTCCAATCCTCGAAGCAGCGGGCAGCACGGAATACTGCCCGACGGCTCTCAAAGCCGTCAGTACCCAAATCCACCACAGCCTTCACAATCTACGTAATCCCTGAAAAATCTATAGGAGCGGCAGCCAAATAACCGGAACGTTTAGCACAGCAAAACTGAAGCTTTCTTGCCCAGTTGGAAACCCAAAACCGTCACCAGTCCCAAAACCGTGAACTCTGTCGGTTTTGGATATCCGAAACGGCACACAGTTTTCTTGCCCACTTCGTAACCGAAACCGAAAACCGTTAGTGCACCTAAGCCTGTCACTTCGACCTCAAATGTACACATGACGTAGAGAACGTCGGATCTGGGAACACCGGCGGCTTCAGAACACTAGAACCTGCGAGGGCTGCCTACTTGTCTAGCGTTCTTGCCAATTGGAAACGAGTCAGAAAACCGTCACCCATCGGAGGTAGATTTCTCCCGAACGAATGTTCACCCTGACTAGAGATTGCCGCATTTAGGTGTCGTAACGGCTTCTGAGTACCCCCTTCTCGGCGGCGAAGAAGCAAATTGTCGCCATAGTTTTCTTGGAGCTTTCCATGGCTGCTGTAACTGCTCTCCACCATCGCCTGCTCCTTCTTTGCCATTGCCTCTGCGACGGAGCGCAGTCGCCGATTATCTCATCGCCGGGGGAAACACTGACGTTCGAGGCTCGTGTTAATTGTTTGTAAGAATGCGGTTCATGGTTGTCTAGTTTTGGAAGAGAACGGAGGAATTCATGAAGGAAAACAATCCATACGTGACGATTAGTTGCGCTCTGTTGTTTGTTGGTTTCTTGTTTTGTACATCTCGCTTGGTTGTTTTTCACCTCATGCTCGAGGTTGGAGAGATTGAGAGAGTGATTCGTTCTGTGAGTGATGATCAGTCCTTCGGTGTGAGAAGGTTGAGTACAACGAGAGGTGTCCTTATTCGTATTTATTGCGATCGTAAGATGGAGAGAGTTGAATTTGGAGGAGAGCAGTGCTGCACTTGACAGAATCTCAAGCGGAATCCGTCTTCCTGCTTACGCTGAGGTTGCAAGCCGGCGACGTCCACGAGCGCAGCTTCCTAGAAAGGATCTTAAACAATGCCTACGAGAAGGCAAATGGCCTCTGACGAAGAGCTTCGGCTGAGCGATGGCAAGGAGAACTCCGCCGGACGAAGTGTTCTAAGTAACTCAGAGATTCTTTGCCCCGAGTCAACGAGTACTGCGGTCGCGATTGTAGAACAGCCAGAACTGAGGTATGTTGTTTGGCGTTGTGTATCTGAGGTGCACTGCTTGCCGTCAGAACGTGCCGGCGTCACAAATATGTGACGCTAGTAAATGTCGTGTGCACGTGCGTCTGCCTCTTGAGGAAATCAGAACAGCCATAAAGAAGCTCTCGATCGAACGTTTGTACTATGACGCCATTGCTTAGGGTCGACTGCTTGGTTAAGCATAGTAGATTGAGGTTAGAGCTGCTATCAAGTAGTTAGCAATCGTGCATCCCAGAGGTCTTAGATGTGGAGAAATTTGAATGCAGCGCAAAGCGATCTGTGCTTAGACATTTCTATCTGCCGTTCGAGCATTCTGTTTCATGACCGACGGTTACGAAGCTTTAGGATGTTACTAACCCTCGCTCAAATTTTATGCAGAGCGTACAAGCTCGGAAAGCAAAAGTGTTCTTACAACCAAGTAGAGCTCGTGATTAAGGATGTAAGTGGCGCCAAGATGTCAGAACTGCGAGTTTCGGAGGCGATCGAGACTATTGTGGGAACTGAAGTGGAGGAACGGCTCCGCGAGAGTTGTCTGAAATTTCATGTGCGATTTGTCAACAACACGCGCATTCAGCTGTACATTTACGTGGTTTACTCGAGTCCCTATGGAACCACAAAACCCGATAAGCATACCGTACTGTACCATTGGACGCCTGTCACACGCTCTAAATGCCGGAAAGGATGCACGGGTCCTGTGATTCGAGGTCTACAGCGATTCGGTAGAATGCCGCGAAGGGGAGCCGCGGCCATGGATGGAGAGGACACTTGGAAAGAGCCTCGGCATTTGTACATCGCAATCGACGAAGCCAGCACGCACGTCTGTCCCCGGCACGAGACCTCAAAATTCAGACTGCTAGTTGCTGCCTACGATGATAATAATCAGCTACTTGGAACTACAATCTCCAGCAGCATTCGAGTTCTCGCTAATAATGATGCGCCTCTCGGCGCTGCATCGTTTAAGCTACATTGTCACTTGAAAGGTAGGGCCGGCAATTAGGATACATCTGTTGACAATCAATGCATAGAGTCAAGGTTGCGCACATCCTCTTCATAGATTGGGCAGTTGATATTAATGTGTTCTCTCCCAAGGATCATATTCGAAATACATCGAGCATCAAGAGCCATGAACCATTAAAAGTAGCAGGGCTCATGATATTCCTATCGTTAGGGAATCTGGCTTATCTGGAAACCTGATGTTACTTCGATTGTCGCCATTAGGCAGCTCTGTCTGACGTTCGGCAATCGCTCCTAAAATGTGTGCATGGTTCTTCAATATCAGGTGTTCTCAAAGGTTCGTCACCAAGTCGCAGTAGCAGGCACCAGTTGGGTGATACTTCAATTTTGGTTCAGTCCCGCTTACCTCTTCAAGGTGGGGCTTCCTTTACCTTTACTCCCGCTTTAAGGACGAGTTCCGTTTTCGTTTTCAAGCTTATCAACTCGTCGGGTATTGTGGAGTAATCCTGAATAGTATTCTTCAGAACGATATCTTTCAAAGGAAAAAAGAGGACCTGCTAAAATCTGTCGATCGTTTGTATGGAAACCCCCACTGACGGCCTTATCCTGTTCATCAACAGCTCTTCCTCCAAATACAAGCCCCTCAAGGTCAAAAACAACATCAGAGGAGATACTAAAAAGCGAGTCGGCTGCCTCCACAGAAACTGCAATTTCTTTACTCTCTACAAGGAGAGAATCCCCGAACAAGCAGGTGAAAACGATAACTGTGCATTGCCTCATCCTCTGAGCTGCCCTTGTCAAGTGATCATTACAAACTGATTTGCAAAACCTTTTGCACTAAGCTCGCTGATATTCTAGAATAGTCCATTCTCCAATTTCGCTTAGGAGCATTGCTACCCTGATCGATCACTATCTCTAAGATATATACGAGATGGAATTCACGAAGAAACGTTGCTCCGAGTTTCCGCTTTCAGGTGGTTGCGGTGAGGGGTGCGGAACAACGGAAGAGCCTTGCTTTTGAGGGCCAAGTTCATAGCGATATGAACGAGCATGTTGTGGCTCAGGTGACCGAAAGGTAAGTCAACGAAATAGATCTACATAATCAACGATGAATTACGTGAATTGCAATTTTTTAGTTGCAGCCAGAGCATTTCGTGTTGGCCTACTATTCGTACAACATATTATAATCTAGGTCACACAATTTTCCCAGATTCCCTGTTGAACTTGGCAGGATTTTGGAAGACTGTTCTGTAAAGCCGGTTAAGTCGATCATATCGTTAAGAACGTTAGCAAGGATTGTCGGTAAGAGCTCGAAGAAACTTTGTTCTGAAGTATATATTACAGTTCCGTGATGGATTCCCGGAAATTTTGTGTTGATAGGCGCTCCTCACCCGCTTGTGGAATATTGAAGCTAATCCACTTGTCACTGCAGAAAATGAATTCCACTTATCAACCTGGCTTGCTAGTCTATGCAGTGGGGTGAACTAATGGCTCCGTTTCATCAGGTGCAAAACGAGGAGTTGTGACTGAGATCTTCAGCGTTCTTCAGAGTGTTGGGGTCGTGCAACTGCATGAGAAAGAGAAATTCAGATGGCTGGGAAGTTCGTCAATAATGTCCACTCTCACGAAAGTGTCAAAGGTACTAGTCAGCTCCCAAAGAATTGCGCCGAATTGTTGTATTACATCACTCTGACTTGTACTAGCTTTCATGCTGATACGACAACGTCTTAGGTTAAAATCTGGACCACTTCAAATCTCTGGTATTAAGGAGATACTCTTTAACTTGATACCTATCTCAGGAAGTAAACCCATTCGCGAGAAGAAAATCTTTGGCGCAAAGTGCAGGATTTAGATTCAGTCCAAGCACGTCTTTGATTCAACAGCGAGCTTTTCGAGGTGAGTACCGTTCGAGAGTTGCCGTAATTCTTTGTTAATATTCCTTGAAGATATAATGTCTTTCGCTGATTCTCATTATATATCTTGAAAAGGAAGATAAAAAGGAATTAAATTGTTGTTACTTGGTTCTTCCGAGAAAGTACCAGTAGGTTAAGGCTCTGACAAATCGAGTTATGAACTACAACTCCTGCTACTGGTTGCGATGCATCAGAGGACCAGACGCTGGACAGTTCAATGTGTGGTCTCAGCAAAAGGCTCATACGGCTGTTTTTAATTGATGTTGTAAGTACAAAAGCATATATCACATCTCTTTCGAGTTCAGCCCAATTCGATGCTGTAGAATAGTGCCAGGGCTGTGGACTAAGGCACTAGCTAGACCCCTGGACCCTCTTTGAAAGTCTAGTTGTAGGCCAGCGATGTTCAGCATCCATTTTATTGCACCCAGAATACCGGTACATACTACGTGCTTCACATGTGCAGACGACTCCAGTCTCGTGGAATCGAGCGTTGACCGTCTTTCTTGACAACCATCATGAAAAGGATGCTGAAGAAAATCGCTGTGAGTAAACCTTCGAGCATCTACACCTTGAATGCATTACACGATCTTGAAGTTTTCTTTTTCTTATGGTGCAGGGTAAATAATTCACCTAGTTGATTGGGGAAGGGCAATGACCAGTTCTGCGTAAAAATGCCAGCGCCGATATATCAGCCCCCTAACTGCCATGTTTGTTTGTAGCGATAGGAAGGAGACTGATGGAAATATTGAGAGTTTTCGGAACTCTGCACCTGGTCAAGCGGTGTCCACCCAGAAGATATTCAGCATCCACCACCTACCACTGGGTTGGTGCAGACGCTACGATAAATTATCTAAACAGACTCTCAGGCAAGCACAGTATGATCAGGCTTTTCAGTGTGAGCTGAATTTTACTTAAATCACCATATTGGTTACATTGGCCAATCCCTGCTATTTTGGACACTAGAAATAGTTTGAGGGACTAACCAGGATTGGCCATTTTAACCAATATGGTGATTTATAGATTCTCTGTGGTGTCTGCGTGTGGAGCAATTAAGAATCTTAAGTGCTATGCATACAACACAAAGCTTTTAAGATAGATTTGGGTCTTGTGTTTACATCATAATAGTTGGAATGAAACAGGACCTAAATGCATCGGTTTGTATCACGTGTGACAAGATCATTGTGACAGAGGAAGACATTTGTTTTTCGTAAAAAGAAACGACTGAAGTCATACAGGGTATACTCAGCATAGAAGAATATTATGCTTGCAAAGCCTTATGATGTCTAATACTTCTCTATTCTGTATGATAATGGCAGGTAGGTCGACAACACAAAGTGAGGATAATGGCGGCTCCTCACACTACTTGAGATCCTCAAAGAATCCACCAGCCAGAAAGCCGAGAGACTTGACCAACGAACCTGCAAATGAAAGTCACCAGTATGATGAGATGTGTACCGACAATTCGATCCAATGTTCTCAGCAACACTCGAAAGTACCGGCCAGCTTTCAAAAGAAGATGGAATATGAAAGCGACCTTTCTAGAAGATCAAAGAGAAAATTCTCCGACACAAACAATGACGAGAGCGAACCATTCGTTGGCTCTGGCTGCCAAAAAGTACCCACCTATAAATGTTTCAGTACCCGAACCAGCATCCCTAAGCGACCTCGTCTGTTTGTGTCAAGCTCGCAAGCCACAAACGTCTCCAACATCATACAGGATGATGGCACCTGCTCCGGAGTGGACGGAGTCCATTTTTCCCAACGTACCACGAGCCAAGAGCAAGTCTCTTGTGAAGTCCTAGATCCTATCATTCAGCCCACTGTGCACGATGAGATTGCACAGGCTGGACCTGATGGCTCCACAGAACAGCGCATGAGTCGCAATTGCAAGTATCCCCTTGAATCCAGAGCCTCAAGTGCACCCTGCATCTCCCCAAGAGCGACAGATCAAGCTGCAGCAGCTGAGAGGTCAATGAATGGCAGCAGAGCCACATTTGACTCGAAAAGCAGTGAAGAGTTGTTGAAGACAGGAGCGGAAACCAACAAAAGCTGCGATCAAGAAGCAGCAGCAGCAGCTTGTAAGGCGCCAAGCTCACACTCTGGTGTCGACCCGGTCGTTTCAGCAGAGTATGGGTCTGGTCCAAGCGTGTTTCAGTTCCCTTACAAGAAGCGACCTCACAACTGGAGTTCGTTCCTAGCTGTGGCAACCCAGAGGTGTTTCGGCCAGCAGCTCTCCATAGAATACACCCATCCAGGATATTTCATGGATCTGACAGTCGACCAAACTGAGCTGCCGTGTGACTTCAAGCCGCTCTACTACCTACAGCAACTTCTGACGCCTCAGCAAGTGGAGCACATCACGGCGCAAAACCCAGGTACGAAGTGACCAACCATGACACTCCAGTAGAGATAATGTCAAACATGCAGAGTCTAAATTAATTAACTGAAAGAACAATGCCGTGTTCGTGCTGTGAACTTGCAGAATCACAATGTTTAATGGAATTCAAAGGCAAAGCGATCATATGTTAATGACACTTAGGAACAGAAAAAGAAACTGGATAATATTCAAAGGCAAAGAATGAAGAGACAGAGCCGAAAGCAGAGAAAGACTTATTAGTCTCAGGTATCATATTAACTTGGTATAAAAGTAGCCAGTCCCGAAAGCAACTTGCTGAATATTTTTCTCCACCCCTGAGCGATTAACAAAGACGTATCATGTGTGCAGCGTTCATATTCCACTATGTACACTACTTTAGAGTGATCTACCACAACCTCTCCGCAGGCAAGAACGGGGACACTCCAGACCAAGCGGTGGTGCGTCCAGTTGCGGAGCACGGCGCTGTTGACATGCCTTTCGCGAGGAAAAGAGACGCCGCCACTTCCACTCTCCCACCAGCGAGTACTCTCCATCACCTCTTGATTCCCGGAGGCCCATGGCAGAAGCAAGACTCCAAGCCGGCATGTGCAGATCCCGACCCAACAAGCTGATACTACAAGCTCAGATGATACTAATTTATTCTAACTAGCAGGTAAATCCCTCACCAGAATAAGTTATGTTATCTACAGAGTAAAATATGTGCCCGTATGTATGGTTCCCGACTGACGTTTAACCCGTTAAGGCCGGGAGAGCCCAAATAGGGTTGATCCTCGGTGTATTTGGAGCAGGTCCGGCCTTTAAGGGTTAAGGGTTAAGGACGAGGCCTGGAGCAACCATGAGTGGAATCTACAAGGGTTGTAGATGTTGTTGTCGGACATCACGGCAGCAGGTAGTACACTCCGCCCAAGGGCTATGGCACAAGCTAGACCCTTGGACCCAAAACCTTCTAGGAGAATTCTGTAGACGACGCTATTACTTTTATCACTTTTCATTTCCTCTCGAGGATTCTATATTCCTCATTTCTCCTTCCTCATTTACCATTTCTCATTTCGCATCTCTCTCATTCCTCGAGACTTTCACACGGTTGTGATAGAATATTTATGTGATAAATTGTAAACTAATTTGCATTGAGGTCAAGGCTCAATATCATGTAGATTTCAGGATTGAATGTAGTTCGAACCTCTTTAATATGACAAGTTTGGGAAACCATTAAAGTGTCAGAATAGCGAGGTGTCACATTATAGTTAATATGACATTTTGAACCTCAGAACCGTATTCTTGAGGTTTTATTAAAATGCACAATAAGAGATCTCTAAAAGTTGCCTAAAAGTATCTACGAGAAAGAAGAACCCTAATCTGTGATGCAGGTGTCGCATTGTTCACAACTTGTTCCCAGCGTGATAACATGTTCTCACTCCAATTATTCCGTCTAGAATATGACGAAGTGGGGTCTCAAAGTGTCACAATATTGAGTGTCATAGTTGTATTATAGAGGGAGTTTAAGACTACAAAGTTTGGTCGCCCGAAAATGTGTTACATTATCGAGGTTGTCATATAATGGAGTGTTGTAATAAAGAGGTTAGACTGTAGGGCGAATGATGCAACCAATCACACAAGAAAGTTTTACAGCAAGTATATAGACTTGCACCATGTAATCAAATGAGTGCACCGACAAATCACTTCAAAATCAAGAGAATTTAATAAACTTAAACAACTTGTAAAGCATATAGCGTATTGCAAAAAATTGTACAAGGAACAATGGTTCCAAAATTGCCAATACACAATTTAAGTTTTTGTAAACCAAGTTTGTTATAGAATGAGGATTTAAATAGTCAAAAAGAAGGTTCATACCATTGATATAGATTTGCGATAGTAAAATATTTTTTGGAAAATACCAAAATCTCTATTTTTTATGTAGAAATGAAGATGTTTTTTGAGTACCTTATCCAAGAATGTGTGAATTTGATGTTTGGCTTGTGTTAGAATGGAGTTTTTACACTTAAATTTTTTTTTTTAATATAAAATTCTCAAACTAAATAATATTATGTATTTATATAAGAAAGTTGAATGTCCATTGAAGGCAATGTAGCAAACGTTTTGAAGCTACCCTACTAGAAAATGGTAGTCCAACAATTTGAACTTAGAATTATAGCATAACATTTATTTGTGAGGTATGATTGGAAAAATATTTTTTTATTTGTGTGCAGCTAAGACTATGGCATATTTTCTCTAACAAATTCAAAAACTTGTGATCCAAACTATCATCTTAGGAAGTGGACCGACATGGCAAGTGCTCCTTGAGGAAAATGTCCCTTTGGGATTAACCATTTATGCATATGGCCAAGTGCATTGGCCTCAAGATGAATAGTGACTCCATGCAGCCGCACAAGGCAAGCTTGGAGATCAATCCGAGGTTGGTCTTGTATGGTTGCAGATAGTGAACAAAAATAGGGCTCTTGAGAAAAACCTTCCTCTTGAAAAATCCACAATTTTGTCATATTTGTATGCAATTGCCACTACCACAAAAAAGTGCATTTTTGAAGTTCAAGGGCATGTTTTTAAGGTATTCATAATTGATTAGATCTCTTATTAACAACTAAACTATTGTATTGATTTTGTATAATTATGAAGCATCTTTGCATACTTGATTAAATAGGCAATAGATTGAAAATCATGAGTTATCATGCAAAAATGTATATTTTATGTAGTGTATGTCAATGCAAAGCTATCAAACACAATATTTGTGAAAACTTGACATGGTATATAAAAATATTACAACTGATTTTCCACAATTAATGATAATGTCAACTTAGAATGCGCAACCATTGTGCATAATGGTGGCTAAAGAAGGATAATATTAGTAGTATACTCTAGTTTTTGAAAGAACAACTATTTATATTACCCATCTCAGGTTTGAGACATCAACAAGGCTAATATAATAATATCATTCTTATGAAAATATTACATGTAAATGTGACATTTTCATAAATACAAAACTTCTGTTTTAATTTGTACAAGTTTTGGAATAATTATGAATACAATCAAGTAGACAAAAGTAAAAAAATCATCAATAATCATACGTAAATGTTTAGTTTGCATAAGATATGTCAATGTGAAGCTATCAACCTAGTGCCCATATAAAATTCTTTCATTCAAAGTACAAAAACATTGCAAGAATCTATTAATGGATAAAGTAATATACCCACGAAAATCCACAATTTTCACTACCAGTATACTATAACTTTAAACATCATAATCATTGGATTTAAACCATGAGTTCAATGGTTGAAGTTTGGTATTACAGAGAGACACTCAAAACAATTTGTAAACTTTGACTATTCAAATGCATAGTGCAATTGAAAAGTGCAATATAATTGTTTCCTACCCTATGCGGATAGGGTCAACATACTTTGGCTCATAATAATGGCATATTTTTCTAGCATATTGCATTGTAGAAAGCTTTACAAGGGTATTTATATTAATTTACTTTGGATAGATAGGGAAACACTTATGGTGCTTTAAACATTAAAACTAGGCTTTGGGGAGAATGGATAATTTTATTGCAAGGCTGAAAAGTAGTACAAAATAGCACAACTCTTTGAGGCGGACAATACTGAAGGACCTATAAGGTATCTTTAAATTTAAAAATGCATAGAAATGATTTATATTAAATATTTCCAAACGTTTATCCCAGACAAAAAAGGCATGATGATTTCATCTATAGTTTGCATTTTAGATCCAATTACTATCTATTTAATTTAGAAAACAAAATTGCCATGCTCAAGAGATAGCCATGTTCTATATTCCTAGACATTGCACAAATGCTTTCCTCATCCTAAACCCCTCCATTGCCCATGATTTTTGGCATCCAATGACCTAATACAAGGTAGAACATAGTTCGACAAAATTTAATGCAATGTCCACTAAAAATATATGCCATTATTTTGAGTCAAAGTATGCTCACCCTATCCGCAAAGAAAGGGAAAAAACTATGTTGCACCCTTCAAATGCCTTGTGTATCTTACAATTTTTGTAGTCAAAGCTTACAAAATGTTTTGAGTGTCTTCTTATACCAAACTTCAAGATCCTATGGTTGAGAATAGTGAAAGTTTATTTTTAGATAAGTCTCATGGTATCTCATCTCATAGAGGCAATTTTGGAGAAACATAGCCCTTTAGTGCCCAAAACCAAGACATGTGCTAATTTTTTCTTTGAACTAACTTTAATGGAAATATAATGCCTGATTTTAGTATCCAAACCTTACATAACTGAATCCAAACCATGACCTGAACTTTTGGGAAAATTTGCACAACATCCAACGGTTGATGGAATAGATTATAGTGTTTAAAGTCGCCGTACATTGGTAATGAAAATTGTGGATTCATACTACTTTATCCATCAATAGATTCTTGCAAGAATTTTTTTACTTTGAATAAAAGGGGTTCACATGTGCACTAGGTTGATAGCTTTGTACTGACATATCATATGTGAAAAAAACATTTATACATGATTATTGATGACTTTTTTCACTTCCAAAACCAATTTAAAATGAAATAATAGACCACCAAACTCTCCCACACTTTTATAATTTGAAAAACACCGACTTCCTCTTTAGTTGAGTATTATAATAATTTAAAAAAAAAAGCAATGCCTACTTGAAAATAAATGTAAAAATGGGACCTACTACATTGAAAACTTAGGGCTGCTTACCCGCCGTTCGATCAGGTTTATCACGTTGACGGGAACGTGTCTATATGGGAACTTGGGCAGGGAACCTCTAGGACGTCCATTGGGAACGTCCGAACCTAAGACCGTCACGAACTCAAAACATGTATCTTGAGAGGCGTACATGTTTGACCCTACGATCTAGGAAATGATAGAAAGATGTTGGATTTGAGGTCTGTGACGGAGTTAGGTCGTCTTCTTCGGGTCTGGATATTGTTGAGGTTGGGGACGCAGGCCTTCTGCTCGACCACCGCGAGCTCGAGCTCGCAGGCCATCGTCACTGGGGGAGAGAGACGGTCCTTATGAGAGAGGCCATCGTCTGCGTGTCCGTGCCCTCATGGCGATCCTGGTGGCATTGACGGCATCGAATTTGGTTCGGAATTGAGGGAGGACTCGGCGCAGTCAGTCGCAGCGATGGAGTCAGTTGCTCTCTCCACTGCGGCGCTCTCGCGTCACGGCGCTTTCACGCGGCGGTCGGTGCCGGCGAGAGGATTGGCGTGGCAGCAGCTCGGGGCGAGGCCGAGCGCGAGGGTTTTGCGACGGGCGGTGGACTCAGGGTTTTGGAGGCGGAATCGGTGTGGTTTGGTTAGGGCGCGAGCGGCGGAGGGAGGGGATGGAGAGGGTGGCAATGGAAGTGAGGATAAGAGTGAGGAAGAGAGGAATGGCGACGGGTTTTCTGTGTTGCGGAATGCGCTTGCGCGCGGTTCCGCGAGGTATTACTCGAATCTGGTGAATGCGGCTAGGAATGAGGTCGGAGTTGATATTGATGATGTTGTAGAGAATCTGAAGGCGCAGAGTGAGCGAGTTAAGGCGGTAGCTGCGGATGTAGCTAGGTCTAGTAATCAGCGAGCGCAGGAGCTGCGGGCGGAGATTGAAGAGGCGAGGAAGCAGAGCCAGGAGGTTGTTGCTGAAGCTAAGCAGCATACCTTGCCGCGGTTTGTTGAATGGAATCGCTGGGAGCTTTGGAAAGTACGCAATCTCGGAATTTCGTTAAACCCTCCGCCTAAAACCTTAGTCAGGAATTTAAGCAGTTGATGCTCCTGTTATACTTTTTTTTTCTATCTGCTATGCTTCACATAATGTAGAAAATGTGCATTTAAGGTACATTGATGAAGTTGAAAAATCTGAATTCCATGAAAAGGCCTTCAAAGTTCATTGAGTTTAGTAACAAATCAACACAAGGGAAACAACACAAGCAATTGAATGCTCTTATTCTCTGTTTGCCATCTGGTGATTGATTATATCTGTTTGATGATACAGGACGTGAAGAGCTGGAATGCTCAACGTGTTGCTGCATTGTTTCTCTTCGGACTGGTATTAGGAGCGTCCGGGCGAGGCGTGTATTCGCTCGTGGAAAGTTTTCGAAGCCGTGGTGCTCAACAGGCGATAGGGGAAGCTTATCTTGAGGCGGTTATTCCAGAGCCGACACCGGAGAATCTTCGGAAGTGAGCATTGTTGTTGGTTTCTGGTTTTGTTCTTGGTTGCATGGCAGAGGAAGGCTCTGTGAGTGCACAGAGATTAATTCGGGGCGAGGCGTTTTGTTGTGCAGGTTGAAGAAGGGCATGTTTAGGGACGAGACGCCTGAAGGATTTCGGGCAATTAAGTACGTCAAAGGCCCCGACGGAGAGTATAAACGAGATCCAAATTTTGTAGGAGAGGATGCTTGGGATAATCCTGTGGATGAACCTCTGGATAAGGTTGTTGAAGAGGGAAATTTAGACGATGAAGAGAAAGCTGAGTTGTTAGAAATCCTCAATGAGAATCGGGCAAGGAGAGGTTTAGGGCCTCTTAACAGCGAGTTTAAGGAAGTTACGCCTGGGGATGATTCTTTGGATAACAGCAATGATCTCATCGCAGGTCAGTCCTCTTAACTCTTACATGGATGACCTTGTGGTGAACAGTACGAGCTGTTTCGTGATTTACTTGTGTACGTGAGGTTGATTGCATTATCATCACCATGCAGGAGCGGCAGCTGCTACAAGTGCCGCTACAGAAGCAGCGCCTCGGAAAAATTGGGAAGAAAGGTTACAAGAATGGGAAGAACTCCTTGAAAAGGAAAAGTTGAAGGAGATGGCAGAGGAGGATGATAATAAGTATGAGTTTCCAGTAGATACCGATGAGTTATCACAGAACTTGGCACGTGAGCAGATTGAGCAGGAAATTCTACCTAAGAAGGAGTGGGCTTTCTGGGTGTCTCGACGATGGTGGAAATACAGGCCAAAAATTCCATACACATATTTCATGAGTAAAGTTGAAAATTTTGAGGTATTTTATTAGAAACGACTAAGGACTAAGCTGCTATGGTGACGGCCTTTAGATGGGTAATTCTTGCAGTTAGTTGGTTTTTTTTTCTGGTTAGATGTTCTCGAGAATTTGAAACCTGTGTCGTCTGTGCATCATCCATCATCTTTAACAGGCATTGTTCTTTTGTTTTTGCTGACCATGAGGTCGTTGTTATTAACGCAGGTTGCGGCAGCGGTTTACAGCTGTGATACGAGGAAGCTGTACGTGACCATGAAGGACGGTTTTCCATCGGAGTATGTGGTAAGTATTTAAGGGTGTAGTTTAATGAGATATTCCTGCTTTGAGTAAGAGTATGGGATAATCTCGTGGCGGTGTTGATGGCCAGGTGGACATTCCTGTTGATCCTTATTTGTACGAGGCATTGACCAAATGTGGTGTCGAGACCGATATTCTTGCGAAGAGCAATTTTGAGTTTTACGGACGAGCATTTTTATCCTTATTGCCGACTGTGGTCATCGTTCTTACCATACGAGCTTTACAGTATCGTACTAAAGAGTTATTTTCAGAGAAAATTTACGATCTTCTGAGAATGAACCGGAAACATCTGATACTGGTATGTTTCAAAGTCCTGAGCTACTAATATGTGATAAATGTTTTCCCGTTAGTATTTGCCGTTATTCTCTTGGCTTTGATGTGTTGCACGTATGAAAGCGTTTTATCCCTGTGATTTCTTAGGTACTGTGTTAACTCATCCGATGCAGGAGTAGCTAGAGAAATGGGAATTGCTTTAGACTTTTGTGAGGACAGTTTGACTTGATCTGTTGTATGCTATTGCGCGGCATCTTAATATTTCATCTGATTGTGTTATGACGTGTTTTGACAGCCTGAAGATGCTTCTGACAAAGCAAAGTCCCAGTACAAGGATGTTGTCGTCGGTGGTGATGTGTGGATGGTCTTGGAAGAGATTATGATGTACATGCGTAACCCCTTGAAGTATTACGACAAGAAAGTTAAACTTCCTCGGGTACTTGTTTTTCCCTCAGGTTTTTTGGATGTATTGTAGTCATTAAAAGTGACCTTCTGTTTTAATTTGCTAAGCAGTTATTTCTTGCTGTTTCGTTACTTCTTTACCGGATGTTCTTCTACTTAGATAGTTAAACCTTAAGCTTGCGAATTAGGATCTCTTGCTTCTACGAAATTTTTTATGGAAATGAGTCTTTTACGATTGGCAGGGAATCTTAATCAGTGGACCTCCGGGGACCGGGAAAACACTGCTGGCCCGCGCTATTGCCAGGGAGAGTGGTCTACCGTTTGTGTTCGCATCCGGTGCTGAATTTGTTGAATCTAGTACCGGAAATGGATCAGACAAGATATTTGACATTTTCTTCACCGCCAGAGCCAATGTAAGTATTTGTATTTGCACAGTATTGGGCATTTTGTCAGATGCTAGATGTTCCTGTAGTTTGGAGAAAATTCTTGTGTTTGTTAGATATTTGCTCAAGGATTATTATCATTTTAAAGCTCTTCTGACGCTCTTGGTTGGTTGTCAGGCACCCTCTTTTGTTTTCATTGACGAGATTGATGCGTTGGCGGGCAAGAATGTCAACGACGATGCTGAACGAAGAGCTACTTTTCATCAATTGTTGGCAGAGCTTGATGGAGAGTAAGTAATTTTTTCTGCCAACTGACTAGCTTGGATAAGTACATCGTCAACTAGTGGTGAAGTCAACAGTTTATTTAATCTAGCATGCTCCTGTAATTCTGCTAATTTCAAACTTTTTCTGATGTACTCTGGGTCTTTAAATGTGCAATTCATCCAGCTTAATTCTCAGGCGACTATAGAAATTAACATGTGCTTCAACCACTGCAGGCCAGACGATACAGATGTAGACAGATGGTCATCACGACAAGCTGTAATATTGATTTGTGCAACAAATCGTCCAGATGAGTTAGACGAGTCTTTCGTGCGGCCTGGGCGAATTGATCGGGAGATTCACATAGGCCTTCCTGGGGAAGAGGAACGTGTTTCTATTTTTGGTGTCCATAGTAGTGGCAGACCTTTGGCCAAAGATCTTGACTTTAGGAAGGTGCGTAATTTCCTTCGACCCGTCTTTGAATGCTGCGTCACCTATTAAATTGTCCTTGCTAGTGATTTCTGACTTGACCTTAAATGACGATGATGTGAGATGGTGGCTTGCGTTTCTTTTGCCATGCTTTGCTCCCCGAAGTTTCAGTTAGAAGAAGTCAATCAAATCATAACTTTGTGGAGTGGCATTCTAGCAACAATAGTTGTTTGAATTTTTGCCAGTTAGTATTGATTGTATATTCTGTTTGGTATTTGCTCTGAAGCATAATGAGGCCGGGCATAATATTGTGGTTTTTGACAAGGACGTCTTATATTAGTATACTAAAGACGAATTTTGTATTTTTAAGACTGTCGGTAAGAAATTTGTCCATCGATCATAGTATATATATGTATATAGAGAGAGAGCTTTTAAACACGTTTGATGTGTTGATATCAGCTTGTATATCGGACGTTGGGATATTCAGGAGCGGACATACGGAATCTTATCAATGAGGCAGCTATTATGGCGGTGAGTGAGTTTACTCCGGAAAATGTTCTATAAATATTCTAATTTAACAGAGAAACGTTCAGCATATGCATTTCACTTGGATGGACAGCTGGTTACTTATGCTTGGGTCTGCTGCTATTAATCCATGAATTAATGAATCAATCGTCTGTAACGACTCTGTACTTTTGATCTTGTAATATTTCCTCCTTTTTAGCATTGCTTTGTCAAGATTTTTAGTGCCGTAATTTCTCGTCAAGGTTTAATCTTTTTCTTCATTTGTTCCAAGATGAATCTGTGATCAACACTTGTTTATATGACGTGGGGGTCCATGTTATTAATTCTTGAGTGCGTACTTTTTCTTATTGAGTTATTTATTGCTTCAGGTTTTCTGATATAGATGGTTGTTTGTGTATGATTATCAGGTGCGAAATGGACACGAGGAGATCACACAGCAAGATTTAGTAGAGGTGTTGGACAAGCAACTGTTTGAAGGAATGGGCGTGTCGCTCACTGATGATGAGCTGCAGAGGACACGAGCTACCGTAAGTTTTTACTTTTGACATATTCGTAGTAACAAAGCATATCGTATTTTATGATGTACAATATGTATATCAAATTTACATATTGTGCAGCTGAAGGTATGTAATCTTTTTACAATCGAACTTAGAACAGACATTGTGTGCAATGCTTTCTCAAATTCTTGAATCAGGTGTTTTAGCTTGTCCGTCTCGTCTATTCGGTTGGCAGCTTCGATGGTTACGTTGGTCTGTTATAGACTACTAATCTGAACGGCATTTGCAGATCCCTATGGACAACAAGAGGTTGTTAGCTGCTCATGAGGCGGGACACGTTTTATTGGCTCATCTATATCCTAGATTTGATTGGCATGCATTTAGTCATCTTCTTCCCGGAGGATCTGTAAGTACTTTTTGAATCATTTTTTTAATTTAGGAAGACGTAAATGACGTGTCTCTGTTCTGAAACAGTGCTCTTTCTTGCATTTGTGTTTGGAGAGATTAACTGCAGTTTCTGAAACACTATCTTCAAATTTATATCTCATAGTAAAATTGTACTTAAGAAAAAGCGAAGCTCGCTTCTTTGGAGAAGTCCCGTCTTCGCAATGCTTGTTGAAAATTATGATCACTTTTTACTCGTTTTTATTTGACATTGATTTTGCCATTTTGGTTAACAGGAATATGCTTTGACCGTGTTTTATCCAAGAGAAGAGATGGTGCATCAAGGTCACACAACAGTGGGTTACTTGCGTATGCAAATGGTGGTTGCCCATGGGGGTCGGTGTGCAGAGCGAGTCTTGTTTGGGGATAATGTATCCGATGGGGGACAAGACGACCTGCAGAAAATCTCGGGGGTATGTATTGTGTTCATTTATTCTGGCAATTTCTGCGTGACCGTGTATGCCATTTTTCTTGATTGTTAAAAGGTCTAGGGGAACTTTGAATTGGTTCTTATCGTAAAACTATATCCAAATTCTGTATATAATCTAAACATTGAATATTTTTTAGCCAATCCCCATTCGAGAAGAGTCAATTATATTCATTTTCCTCGAGTGGTTTTTTCAATAGAACCTCTGTTTTGGGTCACGATAACTGATAAATTACGGTCTTCTAACTCACAATCAAGTCTTCTTACTCACACTTAGCTAATCATCAAGCGGGATTGCGGAGCCTGTTCTTATTTGAGCGTACAACACGTCTCGGATTGAGCTCTAGAGTTGGTATTCTTTTACGAGGAGATATGAGTATGTTATCTAATGTGCTCCACATCCCTACAGATAGCGAGGGAGTTGACCATCAGCTTGGCAAATGATAGATTTGGTCTGTTCCCAATGAAGTGGCAAGAGACGGTTGACCCACCCAAGCGCCCCGATGAAACAGACCTTATCCCGAACGAGGTTGGTCTTATATCTCAACTTTACGCCCCTGTTACTTGAAATTGGACTCTATGTCATACGGATCTGCTTAAACAACTGCCTGGTCTTTATGCGAGACTCACAAACTTTTGCATGTGCAGTGGGACAAGCCTGGCTCTCAAATCGTAGGAATGTCGACAGAGTTTTCCGAGCTGTTCACACGGGAAGTCACAAAAGTAAGAACATCATGTATTTCTTTGTAGCGCTTCCGTCGATGTAAATCATATTATCGGGCTTTCCTCATCCTCATTCTAAAGCGTCCATTTGTCTCTCTACCAACAGTACATGGACGAGACTGAAGAGCAGGCCATGGACGCTCTTCGAAAGAATGAGCACATACTGAAGAGACTCACTGAGGAGCTCCTCGCAAATACAAAAATCACTGGCTTTGTAAGTTTCCATTCTAACGCTTTGATTCAACTACCCACTTGTATTGAGGTACCTCTTCATGAACATAGAGTAGCCCTGATGAACAAACTAATCAGCACGATGTGGTGTAATTTACCAGGAAGCTGAAGAGTTGATCCGATCAATGAATCCGATTATGATGGCTGATCCCTTGGCAGATCCTATGGTCCCCAGTGATTCCGAGGTACATCTCTCCACCATTCTTTCTTTAGTTTCCAAGTACTTTTGAGGTTTCACTCTGATATTTGCTTCTACTTGGGTGACAACAGGAGAGGCTCGGTCCGAGTATTACAGGTCGCTACAAGGAGCTTGTCTTATATCCTGCTCCCCTTCACAGAGGCTGAGATTCCTTTAGAAAATTCACTATCCCATACACTTTCTCTGTGCTTAATGATCCAAGATTCGACTGTGTCAAGTTTGTTTCTACATCGAAGAACAAGCTTTTTCTGAACTATGTAGTTCCACCTTGAAAAATTTCACCCAATTGTGTAATTAACTGAGTTAATGGGATTACTGGCGTGGCACAAATCTAATTTATTTTAATATTACTTATTTATTTATCTAATATCTATTTCTTTAATAATATTTATTTTGGGTATCTTATGCCATCATATGGGAATTTAGGATCATCTTGAATCATCACCACAACATCCTACAATATTGTTAGCAATCACTATTATGGCAACCCCTTGTAACCAAGTGAAGTCCTACAAAATTGGGGTATATCCAACCCACTTCCATTCCATTACCACCAATTTGGGTTCCAATGGAGGTTGCAACATAAATTGTAGCGAAATTTTGATATATATTGAGGGTATTCTTCGAATGGAAAGAAAAGGTCTCATTTGATAACTACAACAATGGGACCTTTTCTTTCCGTTTGAAGAATATTACCAATGACTTAAATCTAAATTTGATGATTGTCAATGATTGGGATGACCCACAAGTAATGAGAATGTCAAATTTAAATATCAAAGTCTGTTTATCCATCACATGTTCAATAGCCCTAGAGTTAGCAGTTCAATAGATATTATCCAAATCATTAGATGCCATTGGAGCAACTATGAAGGTCTAACTAAGTCACTATGAACATAATCAATGTCTTTAGAGGCAGAATTAAACAAATCTTGAATATGACTTGGAAAACCTTGTACAATTTTAATTTTTTTTTATTGTTTATAGAATAATGACGAGAATCTAGGTTTGAGGTTTTTGATTTAAGAGACCTCAAAAAACCAGACCTATACAACAACCTTGACACAATCTCAGACAACCTCCGTAACATAGAGAAGTGGACTAGTAACAAAAACATAGACAATGAACTCTCGACAATTTTTTGGGAAAACCCCATCATCATTGGCTCACAAATAACATGCCTTATTAAATTTCGGACCGGAAAATACATGGAAAACGCCCGAAAACAACTCTTTTTTGGAATAGAAAGATTGTTATCCATAGCATGCCCAATATGCACTTTCACAGATCCTGACACACGGCTACATGTTCTACTTAAATGTCATAACCACCACATACACTCCCTAATTGTCAAAAGACATAACAAAGCGGTATGGGAAATCCGTAAATTAGTCACCTCCCATAACAAATCAAGATGTTTTATCCCCATGAATGCCGGCACCTTTAATATCAAACCACAAGAAAATACGGTTCCACCATGGCTACTCCCATGTACATGTGAAATTCAACGGTGCCACTGCAATGCTCGACTCAAACTAGACATACTTTGAGTTAGAGGCCTGCCATACAATGATCCCCCACTTGACCACATAAATCACGATTACACCATTCAATTCATCGAATTTACATATTGTAATGACAGATTCTCTCCAGAAACAGTCGAAAACAAAATCAATAAATACCAATCCCTTATCAATGATATCACTGCCCTCGGATGGAAAGTGGAACCCCTTATTGTGATCACAGCCGGCGCTCATGCCACCACCTTTATCCGATCTTTTTAAACCCTAGAAGATACCTTCAAAATCCCTATTGATACAATTACAAACACTTTCAAAAATATTTATATCATTGCCATACAACATGCTATGTATATCCTCCTACATAAACGCAAAATTGAAATCAACCAAGTCCTTCTAGATATACAAGACCCCCCATAAAAATCACCACCCTACTTTATTGTTAATCCCTGACATGCGAAACGCACTCTCCGCCCCATCTTTCCCTCCTCCCGAGTTCTCTCTCGTCTCTCTCTCCTCACCCCCTCCCTCCTTCCTTGTTACTCTTTTGATTGTTGGTTTTGTGGTTCTTCACTACTTGATACATAGTGTCTACCCTCCAAAGCGGGAAGTAGTTCTAGCTTACTGATTCCCTGTCCGGTGGGCATGGTCTTAGTAGTGGAACAAACAAACACTTTATTCACACCGGCTTCCTTCGGAGACAGGCGTTCTTCTTCTTCTGTACGTATGTGAATAATATGCAAAATATATGATAACTATTGTTTTAAACTTATGTAGAATAGATGATTACAAAATTGGTTATTATTTTTTTGGAAACGACATTTTTCATGTACTTAAAACCTATACATACACATTTCAATTTTCGTATTATAATACATGTTCAAAGTATCATACTACAAATACAATTATAAATACTACTAATAATATGCAAAACATACATAATTTAGGTTTACATAACCACAAATAGAAAATGCTGTAGTGAAACACGCCATACCTAAATCCACGTATCAATCATACTATACCACCCTAAACATCATGTCTGTTCTAGTACGGTATCACTTTAAGGCACTCATCACCCTCTAGCGCAGCAGCTCCTAATAAGTGTTTCATGACATAATTGGCCATATGAGCCAACTTGTCTTTCTATATTAGGCGATCTCCAAGACTAACAGATGCACACTGGACATATATGTAACCGCCAAGTTCACCGTGTCGTGTGTGCATTACACTATCACCATTATAGTAGAATCCATTTTTAAATGACACCATTGATGAAAAAGTCCCTCGAAATGTGACAACATCCCTTGGTTCGCTACATCTTGAAACATAAGACAATATTAGTCGTGTATCACTTCCAATACTTTGGTGATTCATTGTTTTCTTACGTGTTTGTTTTATCATATAATGAAATACCATACCTTGATGTGAGTGCGACAAATCATTTGTGAAACAAAACATTAAGTGTAAAGATATTAACTTCCAAGCCTTGAACATCACCAAGGCTAGTAGAAGCCGGTTGGAGGTAGTTGAGCAACTTTGAAGTTAAGCGGGATGGTGAAGGAATAGGACTCGGATGGGTGACCAAGGGAACTAGGTTGAAATTTCCTAGATCTTCTTGGCTTTGCTTCACGAAGCCCGCGGAGCTCGGGGAGCTCAAGGAGCCTTTTGCCTTCGAGCATTAATTGTATATTAATTAGGGCGGATATGTTTGTACGTGAAATTGAGGAGTGTGCGCACGCACACCCTTGGAGATTCTCGCGGTTGTGGTTCTGGGTGGCATTAAATTGCACCGCCGCTCATAGCCTTTCTCCCTCGCCGCCGCTCATAGCCTTTCTCCTCCGCCGCCGAAGCCGTCTCGCCGCACCTCAAACCCTACACCGGAAACTCACACCCTCTTTCCGCTCACACCCCCCCTCACACACTCCCCTTTTACCTCTCCCTTACGAGTGTATGCACACACATCCATGGAGTCCTAAACCTTGCCGCTACTCCACCCCTGCAGAACTTTAATCTGCCGCTCCTCACACCGCCTCCGTCACACTACTCCCTCCTCACCTCCACACGGGTGTGCGCGCGGACACCCATGGATTCCTAAACTCAATGTCGTTGCCCCAAACCCGCGGAATCCGAAACCCGCAAAACCCTAAATCCGCGGCCATGCCCAACCTAACACCACCAAACCTAAACCCGAGGCCTCTTTCCTCTGCCGTACCCCTCCTCTCCTTCCCTACTCTCCTCCCGCTATACATATAAGAAGTGGAATTTTAGTACTACTTGAAATATCATGTATACTGTAGGCACACTATGTAAATAATAAATGCTATAAGTTTTTACTATTGATTAATTACATCACCAAGTGCATGTATAAATGCCTTCATTTTTTTGTCTTCTTCTTATGTATCATGTACCACATGGAATTTCTTCATATCAATTGGCAAAATTCAATTTGGATGATTGCATCTTTTCTACATTACAATCCATGTAAGCTATTCACAAAATTTTGTACAATGATATTAAATAGACATTTATCAAAGTTCAACGATGTTCTACTAAAAACTTGTTGAAACAACAATTCAACATCTTGTTAGATTGGATTGTTAGATTTTTAATTACAGAGGATATTGATCCAAGAACTCTAATTTTTTTTCAAAATAGACAAAAAAATTCAAATGTGGAATTTTTGGTGCGCCATGGCCGTAGTGGTTCCTAAATGCACTTTTAAATGGTGAGTGCATAATAACTTAATTGCACGTTCTAGGGAGTTGTGGAATTACTGGAAGGCTTAGAACTTGGCTCTAATTAGAGATTAAGGTTAGAATTAGTGTCGTGTAGCGACTAAGCCAACGGTGGTGTCTTTTGACATCTCATTTGGAACTTGGAGCCCAAATGACCTCCACGTTGTCGTAGCAGAGAGTTTGTGTTCCAAGACAACACTGAGTTTCTTGTTGCAACTTTTACTCAACCAAGTTCTTGGAGGTGTAAACCCAACTATATTGATAGATTGTCCCTTTTAAAAGACAATCACCTCAATACATAAGTCTTTGTAGGAAAAAAATGTCCAACTACTTAAGAAAACGATGTAAAATTTACAAATCTTAGAAAGGGAAACAATCCAGCATTCTAAGGACATATATCTCTAAATCCAACTGTTTAGATGTCTCTTATTTCTAGAAGAAGCACTATGTACTATAAATAACTACGACTCCAAATCTCAATCGCAGATTCGTTACGGATCTTGAGATATCGTCAAAATACTCACTGCCTCTTTAAACCCTTGTTTACAAACACCTGCGCAGAATAATCTTCATAAATCTTGACCAAAACCTCCAAACGCCACGAAATTAAAGCTATAGGTTGTCAGCTCTATAAACCACCTTTCCTGAAAATCTTAGCCCAAAATACGTTCAAAAGCAAAAGATATGGCCAAAACCATCACCAACATATAGTGATATACTTACGGTTTAGAGAATATATGCACTCTGTTCAACTACAAATATCTCCTTTAATACAACTCCAAATCATTTAATACGTCTGCGCGGTAGATAGAAATTAAAAATACCTTTTTAACCGCTCTTCTCAATCTCCAAAAGTTCTCCCAAAACTTTCGGAATGCTCAAAAGAGTAGCAGTAGGTCTTCAAATCGCCCTCCAACTTCAAACGCTCATAACTCCTTTACCAAAACTCAAAATCCTAAGTTTTTTGTCCCAAAACTACAGCCCACAATCCCATCTATCCAGTTCTAATCTTGTCTTCCTTCAAATCGGTCTTATAGTTGCTCAAAACCCCCTAGCCGCCTCGGGTAGCCCCTTGAATCCTCATTGGTCATGGGAATTGGCGAATGGGATGAGGACTTTCATCCAAAGCCATCCTCCCTCCATTCCTCGCCACCTCCCTTCATCTCTTGCCACCTCCTTGTATCCCTTGCCACCTCCTCTTATCCTTCTATCCCCTTGCCATGTCATTTTATCCCTTAAATTATCTTTATCTTCTCAAATTAAACATTTATATCTAAACTCTAAACTTTAAGCCCAAATTTTTTCTTAAAGGCTTATCATCAAACATTTAAGTCTTAAATAATTTAAAGACCACAACTAATTTTAAAACGTACAAAGTGAGCTTTCTATATCAACTACCAATTTCATTTATCAACTATTGGGCATAAGTACGCAAGAGGGATACAAAACGGGCAAAAATAATATACTTCATAGTATGTTAGTTTTGAAGCCCTTTGTTAAATTGTTGTTGAATGCCAACCGTCTAATTTTTAGGTAGGGAGAAATCATGGCCAACAAAATGTTAGGTGAACTGAAAATCTCTTGAACAAAGTGTTGATTTTTGGGACTTTGTGTTGTCATAACACATGTTGCTCTATAAGTGGCCGAACCCTTTCTCGAGATGAAAATATTGCATACTATAGAGTCTGAAAATATACCAGAAATACTACGCAGTATATCAATTTTTTCAAGGCACCAAAAACTAGGTTTAGAAGAAAATGATGGAAAATAAAAATATTTTTGAAAACACTTTATATTTTAAGATAGATTATTGTATACTAAAGAAGGTTCGAAAAGAATTTGGAGCAAAAATCAACATTTAACCCCCATTTTAAGCATTTTTGACAATCAACCCTTTTTTTGCTACTACAAGTAAATTTAAGTCTCTGATCATAATTTTTCATTTAGAATGACTGAAAAGAACATATTGTGCATGTAATCTGAAAGTTTTGTAGAATTGTGAACTTCTGATCTCCCACAAGAAGTATATTTGTATACTTCTTAAAACTGTGACAAGTATATAGTAATTACAAATATACTTCTTCTCATTGAACTGTAGAGGGTTTTGGTGAAAATTTATGATATGGGTGATGGCATGGAAGTCAGGACTCACATTGTGGAGACCAACATCTGAAATCAAAAGCTAATTGGGCATGTGACGCAAAAAAACAGTTGTGACATGGCAAAAAACGGTTTGTGACAGTTTATTCGTACCACCTTAGTCGACTATCACCCTATTCCTACATACTTCAAAGTTCTTATAAAGATATTACCAACCGTGATTGATTTTAACATATTTTAGGTAACTATGGTGCTACAAACACTTTATATTCTAGTTGATAATATCTGTACACATCGATCACGATTAAGTGAGCTGGCTGAGTGTTCCGCCACACTAAACTGATTCAGAGTTCAAATCCTGCAGATTGTCTGAACAGTTGGTGTGGCGCGTGGACCGGAGACTGTTGATATTTTAGCACTGTGACAGCCGGTTGACGCTCTTAAACCCTCTGCTAGTGACAAGATGCAGGAATAATTTCCAAGAGAAAGCTTGTCCCGATAAAGTATGACCGTGTAATTGAGGATGAATCCACTAGTCATATCTTCACTGTTGGCCTAGGCCATTCAATACCCCATATTTATCTATAGTAATATATGTTTTCACATCATGTACTCAATTACTTCACGACAACGTGTGGTTGAGGGAGACTCATGTTCCTGAAGTTGAGTCTCCATCGTGATGAGGTGTCACTGTTGCACACCACAAACTTATCATGATCATGCTTCAATTCTTCAAGAGTAGCATGGGCTTGGCTATCGTGTACGTTGCGAGTGTTTTCTGCTTGCTCTTTACTTGAGAAAGATCATGTTGCGGAAATGGGTGTAACCGTGATATTACCATACATCTAACGGAATTTTGAGGACTGAACACAGAGCTCAACTTAAAACACTAGGATACTGGGTTTCAAAAATCAAGTGGGAGCTTGTTTCATGTGCTTGGCGTAAGAGTTAGGGTGGAAGTGAAGCTCACTACGGGTCGTCTAGAGGTTAGCTCGTTGCTCTTAAGTATTTAAGGTACATAGTAGACAAAAGCACCAGAGAGTGGAGTTTGGATACATGGTCTGTTGAGTTAAAAAAATAGATCTGGGAGTGCGGAGTGAGATCTCGTGCATTACGTTGTATATAAGGCGACGAACATAGCAAGGGCAAATCAGGAGCACGATGTGGCGCTCAAGGTTGCCATCTACATGCGTAGTTTATTTTGCGGTGTACCTTCGAGTAAACCCTTTTTCCGTATGAGTTGAGGGCGTTGATGTGTGTGGATCCATTTGGAATAGATAAGGTGGTGAGCAACGTCATCCGCACGGATGCTAACAAATACGAGGTTGCGGAAGAGCGCGTGTACCGCTTCCTGGTGTGGAAGGACAACCAAACATGGCTCCATTCGGCACTATTGAAATTCGATTTGAAGTAGGAGAGCCAAAGAGAAGGCAAGCTCCGCTCGCGAGGTGTAGGCTCGGTGGAGCCAATCGATGGAGTACTCAAGGCGGTGTTGTTGAGGCTCACCCAGCGGTGCACGGCTGTGACCTTGTCGGAGGACTTGCAAGATTCAAGGCGACGGATCGCTGAGGAATTCTACGGTAAGAGACGGAGGTGTGGGGCTGATAGATTTCAGAATGTTTGAGGATGCCAATTTGTGCGGGTTTCCTTGCGTGACTTCACGTCGGTATTGAGAGAGATTTTGCAAGTTGGGGTCCGATTGAATTCGTCATCTGGAACAGACGTCGCTGACATGTTGCCGTCGTGTCCACGAGCCGACGTCTCTGGTGAAGAAGACCAATTGGCAATTTAGGATTGTTGTTACAACACTGCGGAGATTCACTCTCTAGAGACTTCCGTGAAAAGGGTTGGCACCTAGTTTGGATCATCAACAACGTTGGTAGTTACTGCCTTGAAGCGCAGAAGACAGTGGCATGCGTTTATTGATACATGTGCGACAGACAATGTTGCAACCGGAGCAGCAATACGAGGAAAAAAACACTTCTTTTAGTGCCGCACCATCGTGTGCGTGCCTACGGAGCTCGTAGTCGTAAGTGCGCTTAACAAGTTTGCTGCACGATTGGAAGTTGGGATGCTCGGACTACGAACAGAGGTGTTGTGCCTAGGCCCGTTGACCGTACACTAGATTGGCTAGATGAGGATGTTCCACATCCACAAATAGATGATATTGACTGCCCATTCAATCCATTATCATCATGTGAAGTCATTGACGATGTCATTTGTCGTAGTCTAGTAGTTCAAAATTCTCAAAGTTAACCGAAATTAATATTAAGCAAGCCCACTTAACCAGATCGTTTCCAGGGATTTTTATTGTGTGTCAAACTCTCTAAATCTTAAAGACAACTCACACTTAATACCTCAGTCCATCTCGGAGGATGGCTTCTCCGGTACCTCAGTGACCGCCGACCGGTAACAAGTATCTACAAGTCTTTAGTTTAAACTCTGTTGAACGTCAGAGTAGTTTTTCGGTACGTTTTTACAGTGCCCGAAAACTTAAAAGTTACTACCCTCCGTTTTCAAAGTCCAGAGGCCACAATGTCCACAATCTAACTCTACACCTTGAAAAAGTTAAAAGGTTGCAGCTAGTTATACCGGCCTTTATAATCTATCAAAAAATCGTTTTAGTAAACCGATCTCGCAAAACAAGTTTCCAACAACAACCACATCCAATGAATTAAACAAAGAAGATACAAGAATTACATTAGTCTACTGCTAAGCAAATCACATAAGCAAGACAACATTCCACGAGGATCAAGAAACGGAAGGGTAGAAACCTCGGAACACTCCGAACTCAGGCTTTACCGGGATTTCTCCGGACTAATTAAGATGGTGGCCCCTCCTCCCCACCAATCTAGACACTTCCCACTTAAGGGATGCTATCATAAATAGCCGTGGGCTTCCCAGATCCCATCCAGAAAGCAACTCTTTCCGGTCCAACCGATCAAAGATTTGAAGTATATCCCGGATCTTACTTCACCTATCTAGCTTGGTATGCTACTCCTTCTAGAAGCCTCAACTCACATTTAATCACATAACATTCAACAAGCCACAAGCTTGCACATCGTAGCAAAGACTCACTATGAGAACTTAACCCTCTCCACCTTTACTCACACAAGCCCAACAAAGACTTTGGACACAAGCAATAAAGGCAAGACACAAGCAAAGAAACAAATAGAAGAGTACTTCAAGCAAGAGCCCAAGGACCTTTGAGTACACAAAGGCTACTAGCTACCCTCCAAAACTAGATCCTCAAAAGGTGGAAATGGCATTTAGCTCCTCGAGAGTGCACAAAAGTCAATAGCTACCCTCTAAGACTAGATCTACAAAAGGACAAAATGACATCTAGATCCTAAAATCAAAGGTTGCCTAGTCACCGGCGGACTACCAATAGACTAGTAAACCGGAAGACTCCCAGTCCGAGTGTGGGAATTCGTTCCCACACATTTCTAAATATAGCCTTAAAATCCGGCTAGATACAAAAATTTCAAAAAGATTCATAAATAGAATAGTACAGTAGGACGCAAACAGGTAGAAATAGGAAATAAGGAATTTAGGTGCAACCAGAATCCTAAGCTCATGCGCATTACATAGAATACTAAGCGAGACTTAAGAGCAACCTCGATAAGATTACCCAAGAACTATTCGACAAGAGACTGTACATGTCTAAACACAACTACACTAAACATCGCATTTAGTGTCGTCTACACTAAATACAAACCGTTACACTAAAAGGAAGAATTACAATTAGTGTAATGACACAACATTACACTAAATGTGAGACATTACACTAAATGTGAGACATTACACTATATGTGAATGGCAGTAAAAATGGGTGTTTTTTTTTTTTTACTTGTGCACAATTAGTGTATGAAAAAACTTGCCACAGTGAATAAAATCACAATTAGTGTATGAATAAGCTTGCCGCAACTAACACTAATTGTGAACAAGTTCGCAAATAGTGTAGTAGGGTAATTACACTATTTGTGTGACTACACTAAATGCGATGTTTAGTATAGTTGTCTCAAACCATGTAATAATGTTTTTTGATAAAAAATTCATTTCATATCTGACTAGATCAATAAATAAATAATTCTATCCATTTTTTGATGCAGTTGTAAGAGTTTCTTGAAATGGCACAAATTTCGATCACAAGCTTCGCTCTGTGTGAGAAGACATACTTCATTTTCAGCCAGTCCATTGCCGATTAATCGCGAAACATTTGTAAATGCGAAACATCTCGGCTGAAGGAGATTAGTAACGTCGTTCATTTCCGCCATCGGAAACAACGACAATCATTCATTCAGAGGAGAGAAATGTTCAGTTCTTTGACAGAAAAGTTCGGAACCAGTGCTATGCTACTGCACGATCAGATTTAGAACATACCATATTTGAGAACCGATCATCGCTGCGAGCGCAGAAAGTTGACGGTTGCAGTAAAGTACGCATCGAGTACAAGTAGATCGACGCGCAGAGAGCATACTGTAGTAACTTTAAAATTCATGCCCATTTCAGAGAATACTGAGTGGAACTCAAGAGCGATCTCGATATTACCCAAGGCCGACTCGACAAGGAGAGAACTAGGTGTCTAGACACAACTAGATGTCTCAAACCATGCAAAATACCTTTCATTCACGGTGAGACCGGAATGCGGACTGCAGGGTACCCAGCAAGCTCTATTAGCAGTATCTGCACCAATTCTAAGTAAAAAATGTTCACCTCCCTACAAATGAGAAGATATGACCTCTGTACACACGAAGGAATGCACCTCTGCTGGAGTCGTCCACCAACTGTGTGTTTACAAAGAGAGCTAAAATGAGGTCCATTTTTTAAACAACTGGAATGCCAAAAGAATGGAGACACAAGATATATGGTAGTCGCGTCACTAGCTGATCCAGCCCCTGGAGCTGCTGCTAGTAAGGCGGCTACAATGCATCAATGGCAAAAGGAGATCTCCATAGGGATGCAATGCGCACCCATCGACTGCAAGAGAATTGAAGAGTTATTGACAGATACAGAACCGTCTGGAAAATCTAATGCCTGCTTGCAATCAAATGTGGACCGGTTCGGAATTCCCTGGGCTGTCAGATGCACTATTTGACCCCGTAGCCGCACATTCCAAACCGGCAACTGGTGTGGCACTTCTTCCCGCACGCGCCGCAGTGGTTTTCGTCGTTGCCGAACACGTTCTTGCAGTAGCCGTTGCAGCACTTCTTCCCGTATTTGCACCGGTTCCCACACTGTCCACAGTTCCTCCAGTCGTGCTTGATGCGGATGCACTCGCCCTTGCAGCAGTCCCATCCGTTCTCGCACCGCTTGCTGCACTTGCCGCAGTGGTGGGTGTTGTTCGTCAGGTTCAAGCACTTGCCCTTGCAGCAGACGCTCCCGCGACCGCACTGGTTGCCGCAGCTACCGCAGTTGCCCCTGTTGGTCTCCAAATTCACGCACTTGCCAGGACGGCAGCAGCTCAGTCCCTTCTCGCAGTCCTTCTGCTTGATGCACTGGACATTGCTGCTGCTGTTCTTCACCTTGTGGCACTTGCCGGATTGGCAGCGATACCCCTTCTCCTTATCGCAGCGCCTTTCGCAACTGCCACAGTTCCTGTTGTCGCTCGACAGGTTGACGCACCTCCTACTGCAGCACCCGGGTTTCTTGAAGTACGTCTCGCATTTCTTCGTGCTCCAGCATCTCTTCGAGGATTTCTCGTGAAGAATGCGCGCCAACGGATGCGCAGGCGAGAGAGCATCCTCAGGTTGTTCCTCACCATCGACATCCGCCACCTCGGTACCGGAAGACTCAGAATCCCCTGCATCCTAATCGAAACTATCAGCCTCGTATTCTTCAGCCGCATTCCTCTGCTCATCCAACGAAGCCTCCACCGACGCGCCCGCCACACTAGTGGACGCGTCCTCGGCGAGCACCACGCCCTGGAGGCTGATCACGGCCCCGAGAAGGGCCAGCAGCAGGAACGCAGTCCGGGGAGCCATGATAACCGACTAGCTATCACTCACAAGAACAGAATACAACCGAGTAACTTACTAAGAAAACTGTTCTGAGCAAGCTAACGAAATGCAACTGAGTAACATACTAAGAAAATCTTCTGAGCGACTCCTCAGAAGGCCTTGGGCCTGAGAGTAAGAGGCGAAGAACGCTGACCTACTGAATAATGGGGAGGTTGGGGTGATATACTGTTGCTAACAAAGTCCGGACCTAGATCACTCATCTGCGACCATGTGGCTCCACGTCGCATCAAAAATATATATAGTGAACTGTACAGTGGCATGACGAACAGTGAGATCGAGGAAAGTTTCGGGTAAAGTCCGTTGTCCCGCCTCACGCCTCACAACCGCCAGGCTGCCAACCTTTCCCACATTCCCCAAGCCAAGCCTCGCGACCAGCCAACCTCAAAATCAAGGACTGGCTCGGAGAAGATCTGGCCGTCAATCTGGCTAGGAGTTGGCCGGTAGGCCAAATAGCCATGTGCGCCCGCAGGGTGCTTAGGGTTGATGAATGCAACTTGTGTTACCCACTGACTAGAGGTGACCATAGCAGCGATCCATGGGGGATATGCAACAAAGAGCGACGAAACAGGATAGCCATTGACTTGAGGTGATCGTCACAGCCTAAAGAGCTAGACGCTATCTGGTGATTTGATGCAGTGGCTCTCTAGTGATCACTTCTGTTAATGTTGACAGGAATTCCGGATGAGTGCGTGTTGAAAGATCGTATTATTTTCTCTGATTTGCGGTTAAGTTGCCAAGCTGATTGCAACTCGGATGTGGTTGAAGGGAAATCTGGAAAGCTACCCCTTGGCCTTGTACGACCAATCATGCTGTGTAAGCGTGCAATGTCGCTCAGGAATGACACAAATTAGTACACATGATTGCCTTCTCTGGTCCGGGCATTTTTTTCTGAATCCTTCGCAAATACAGAAGGTTCTTGAGTCGAAGCGCCAATGCTCGCAATGGGACAACAATTGCATCAAAATTTTGGACTGTCATCATCAGCTTCAGCTGAAAATTGGAACCTGGGGGCAGCTGTAACCTCTCGTACGTGGCAAGCTCGTGCTGAGATTCAAGTTTTGACGTGTCGTAAGAATCATGGACCGAATTTGGTTGCAACGAAAACGCCTCGACTACGTTCTTCATTCATCTCTCGCATGCGTCTTGAGCGCCTCATTTTCTCGTGACCAACACGCGGAGTAACAGACAGAAGTGGACTAAACTTGGATTCACCTAATTGATTGGTTTTTGCAAGTATAGCATATTTCGGATTGATTTATGCGAAAAACAGAAATAGCAACCCTACTGCCAGAAGAGTGCCGGGTTTATTTGTGGAAATAAAGTGTGTCTTACTTTCCAGTCAACGTGCACCTTCACAGGTGTCGAATCGCAACAAGCATGAAGCGCAAGGTTTTCCATGCAATATTAACTAGAAAAGTACACAATAATTTAAATGTGCAACAAGCATGAAGCACAAGGTTTTCTGTGCAATATTAACTAGAAAAATACACAATAATTTAAATGTGCAACAAGCATGAAGCACATGGTTTTGAATGAAAATTCCAACTAGAAAAACACACAATAGTTTAAATGTGCAATAGGCATGTACAATTCTTTATGTCTAAAATAATTTTTAATTGTATATCAACTACAGAAACCAAGACTACAAGTTACAAAATACCTTTACAACTCAATGATTCAACTCTTAAGCACTCACAAACACCACCGTCGTGTATACCCACCTTTTGCTTGGTAGACATCAAGAGCTTTTTTTCAAGGCATAGAGCATATCAACTTCCTAACAACATCAATGTCAGGATTGGCGCATGGAGACGATATGATTTGGCTATGTAAATGCCTATTGCACATTTGGCTATGTACATGCCTATTGCACATTTAAACTATTTATTGGAGACGAACAGTTATATAGTTCGTTATGAATTGAGTTCCCGTGATTTATAATACTTTGATTTTCTTCAAGAAATTTTGTGTATGGGTGCGGGGTATGAATATGTCTTTCGGGTGGATTTTGTAAGTTTGATAAGGTTTGTAATAGTGTGTTAGTCCATGTGATTGTATCCGGGTTTTGTGGGTTTAAAAGATAGTTGCATTTGTCTATGTTTGGGTGGGTGGTAATTACTAGGGCATATGAAATGAGTGTTGGTGGATGTGTATTTTGTTCTTGTATGTATTGGGCAATATTTGGGTGTGTAGTGTTGAGTAGATGATGTAGTGTATGTGTGGTTTTCAAGAGGGGTGGAAATGTTTGAGCAATGTATTTGTATTCTGGTTGCAGTATTATGGTATTTGGTACGAAGTATGTTTTGGCATTTTTCTTATGTGATGTGGGATGTCTTTTTAGTATATTAGGCATTGGTCCTGGGTTGGTTTCTATGTCTCCTCCTAGGAGTAGTAGGAGTTTTAGGTTAGGTGTTGTGTTTTAGAATTTTTCTTTTTTGTGTAATTTTTTGCGGTTTTTTTGTGTGATTGGGGTTGTATTTGTTTGAAAGTGTGTGTGTGTTTTTGTTTAGGTGTGTTGTTATATTTGTGGTTGTGTTTATGATGAGTGTAGACCTAATCAATGTGGAGTGGGTATTGGGTGCTTTTGGTTTTGTGTTGGTGTGTGGGGTTGTATCTTTTTTTGTGGTTATAATTTTTATTTTATTTTTATTGTAGGTGTTATGTGTGGTTGTTTGTTTGAGTGTGTATTTACGTATTTTTTTATTTGTGTGTATGTTTGTATTGTTTGTTGTTGTTGTTGTTGTTGTTGTTGTTATTAGTCTCTGCCGCCATGATGGTTGCAATGAGCTGTGATCGGAGAGTCGACATTTCTCCCCTAAGAGATTTGATCGTGTTCGTTTGTACCATGTCCGCGTATTGCTTTGCTTCTTCCACGATTTCTCCTTTCATTGTCTTCATTTCTCTTCGAAGTTGTTGCAGGGTGACACCATGTTCTTTGTTTGGCCTTTCTCCATGGCTATCACAGCGTTTGCAACCACCGAGTTTACATCTGTGAATCCCAGCCTTGATAATTCATCCGCATTTGGTTTGTTGCTTCCGTCTAAGCTTTTAGGGTGGGGGTAAACATGACATATTTATCAAGGAGTTTTTTACTTTGTTTAACAAACTTTTTATACACCGCTGCGTTTAAACATTCAATGTTGCAAGTCCCTACATGCCACCCATGTTCGAGTTTGAAGAATGTATCAACCACATTCTCATCCCCGATTATGGACTTTATTCCGTCTGTTAGTTCTTTTTCACTTTTTGTTTTGTTGAGGTTTTTTGCAATGGGAATTAGACAATTCTTTTTTGCAATCTCATCTTCATCCATCTTCCGGGTAGCAAAGATCGGTACAAAGATCTGATTATCAAATGAGACTTTGTAATCTTTTACTTTGGCAGCTTGTACCGGAGAAGGAGTTTTGACCCAAACAAACTCAGAGAAATCTTTTTTTTCTACCCCTATCACCTCAAAGTCATACCCCCTTGCAAAACTATCTCTTACTATTTCGGCATGCAAGTCATATGGTTCTCTATTATCAAGATTAGGGCCTGATATTTTTACTGATAAGAGATGTGAGAAGGCCAAGGCGTCGTATGATTTACATACTTTTTCTTTGTGTGGGATTCCTTCACTCAAGATAAGGATGAAAGGCCTTATCCCTTGCAATAATCCCTTTGCATCTATGTTTGGATTTTTTAGGTGTAATTTAATAACTCCATTCCAATTTTCACTTTGGTTATAGCAAAAGATGGCTATTAGCTCACCGATGTAGGTCTCGATAGGGATTTCCATGGTTTTGAGCCTTAATTTTATCATCTCTAAGATAACATCTTTTGTCCATATTTGATCACCAAGTTCAAAGTGGATTGATACTTGGTAATCTAGGGCAAATCCATCTTCATCTACCTCAACTTCACTTGGAAGTTGGATGAGATTGAAGTGGTTGCCTACTTTTCCATCAGCCCTACTTGAGGGCCACTCCTCTTGGAGAGTATATAAAAAGGAGGGCAATGCTTCAAAACTTTCGGCTACTTCTTTAGTGCTTAATCCACTTTTGACCAATTCTTCCAAAGAGAGAATGGGGATTTTTGGATTACCTTTTTTCTTTGCAAGTATATTCATTGTGTGGAAGCCTAACCAATATTTAGTGTAAGGCAAACTTGTTGCCTTCACCTTCTTTTGGGTAGTACTTGCCACAATTAGAGTATTTTGTGTACCATTTGTAGCACATGGATTCTGTTCCACTACTTCAACAAACAATCTCTTGGACAGGGTAGCAGCAGCTTGGAGTTGAGACATACTGTTCCTAGCAAGAACAAGAGTGTTACTAGAGAAGGTATAGAGTGCTACTTTAGAATTACTCCTTATCACCTTGATTTTAACTTCTCCCCTCAACATACATTGAAGGCTTGGTGAAGTTAAAATTATAGAAAAGGAGTAGGAAATGCCAATACAATTGACATACAAACAATTGGCATAACCACTTTTATCTAACAATTTTAAGTATGAGGAATTGGTGTTGTGATACTTAGAGATTTTTACACATACACACATAAGAGAGGTGCCATAAAAAAGGTCACCTCCCCAAATCAATAGTTTTGATATTAAAGTTTGTATACAGTCCATAGGTTTGCATAATAAACCTGGAGATAGCAAAGAATGACAATTTGTGGAGGAAGTGAGAAAAAACTATGACCTGGGTGAAAGGTACCCACTTGGGTGTTTTTGTGCTGAATCTTGTCTTGAGAGCTCCACCTTATTGGGTTGGTAATCGTGGGTTTAATGTTCTTCAACCGGCTTCTTCTCTCATGTACTTCTTGGTCAAACACTTGAGTAGCGACGGAGTTGTCCGTTGAATTGGTCTTACTCCTTCTTGGGCATGGTACTCTGTTGCCACTCGTTTCTTCCATGGTCGACCTAAGGCTTGTGTATGCCGAGTCTCTGCCGGCTTCTCCCTTCTTTGTGCTTGACTCGCCCTTCGTAGCTGTGTTGGGCTCGTTCTCTCTCTTCCCTGCTCCTTTGGTATACAAGCTCGACTCTCCTCTTGTTACTATGCTGGACGTGCCTCTCGCTGCTCTATCTCCTGCGCTGGTCCCTTCACCCGCCGCTACAATACCGTTCGTCCTTTTCTCCCTTCATCCGTTCCTGGCTTCCGCTTCTGGGTTTCTCCAGCAGCTGTTCCGATCGAGACTCCTTCGATTCAACTCTCCAGGCGCACGCCTTATGTGCAGCTCTCTTTGCATGTAACTCTCCTTGCGTGCATCTTCTCCTTGCGTACAACTCTCCTCCGTTGCAACTTTCCTTGCGCGCGTCTTTCTTGCTGGGCGTCTTCGGCGTTTTTGGGGCGATTCTGCTAGATTTAAGAGACTCCTGTAAAGAGGCATATGCAGAATAGGGGCATTCATTTGCAAAATAACTTCTTTCACTATAGTTGTTGCAACAATCAAGTTTTTTAAAGTTTGCAAGACAAGTGGCTTTTGAATATATCTTTTCTTTAGTAAGATGAAGGGAAGATTGTGTTTGGAATTTAGAACAAGAAGAGCTACCATGAGAAGTGATTTGAGTAAAGAAAAGTTTGTTTGCTTCTAACTATGTTTTGTGAGCTCTATTGTTTCACAATACATAATGAAAATCCTTAAGATTTTGATGAGCTAAAGAAACACTCATTAACCCCTAAAGGACCAAATCTCCTTCGGAGAGATTTCTGATTTTGGGCAAGTTCCTAAAATTCAAAAAAATATATTTTTTCTCTGAAAATTTCATTCTAGATTGTCTCTGATAAGAGCTTCGTGCAAATATTTTTACTTTATTTTTTGGATTTGTGGTTTGAAAGTTAGTACCACTTAAAGCCAAAAGTGGGGACTCCGGGCACCTCCAAAATTCTTTACAAAAGTTTCTATCGACATTGAGATTTTTCACACATATAAAGAATATTTCCTTCTTTGGAAATTTTCAAATTTTTTTTTGTCTTTAGTGTAACAAGGCATTTTATTCCAAGTCAAACATTTTCACACATTGTCGGGCAACGGGGGAAAAAAATTCATCTTTTCTACATAAAACTTAGAGATATTCATATTTTTCACTTTTTATTTTTTCTACAACAATATGTGATGAAAACCTTCTTATTGACCGTTTGGATTATCATTTGAATACATACGTAGTTCACAAAAAAATAAAACGTGAAATGGCAATTTTTAAACCTCCACTCCTTGCACACTTGTTTTGAATATGCTACACCCCTTTTTTACCTCTAAAAATTGGTGTGTTGGGAAATAACATCATGCTTGAGACAATGGTAAAAGATTTAGACCTTGTACAATGCAAAAATTTGATACAAAGTGAAGTCAAAGTCTGCTGATCTACTCATCGAAGGGAAGAAAATGAACCATTGTTTTGACTTCAAACACTAAATTTTGTCAATCCGTGCGGTGGATTGCAACCAAAATTTTCCGGCATGTTTATATATAAGTCTATTTTAAGATCTTACGGTTGAAAATCCGAATTTCACTTTAAAATGTGATTTTCATGTCTCTTTTTGGCAGTGGCAGTTTTGGACTGGTTTTAGAGCGAAAGTGGTCGTGGTCCTTTAGGGGTTAACCAAAGTATGAATGGCATGGTAATAGTAGGGGTAGGTGTGAACACTTAAGTTTTCACTTAGGATGTTTATTCAACTTGACAATGTGAAAGGGGTCAATTTTTGAATAATTTTAGAAATAACTTGAGAATGTGAACAACTAAGGTTGTGAGAACTTAAGGAGATTCAAATGGACAAGTATGGTAACAATGACCCTTAGTTAGCACTTGTTAGTCTTGGTTGTAGAAGTCATGTCCATTTGACATTAAATCCTCAAGTAAACTTCAGAGAACAAGCCAAACACTTTACAACATTAAAAATTGAGAAATATTGAGTGTGCAAGTCAAAGTAGAATACTTGAGTGTGAGATATCACGAAGAGAATAGAACTCTTGCAAAATTTTGATTGATGTTCAAGTCAAGTTGACAGTTTGTACTTCAAGTAATATAAAGTATGATAATGTCACTTTGATGCATTTGTTTGGATAAATTACTGAATTGAGAATATCAAGATTTCAACTGCAATTTTGTCTATTACATAATTTTAGACCAAGTGAAAGTGAATTGAAGTGAAATAGAAATAACTTCATGTCAAGTTGACCGCACCAGTCATGAGTAATGGGGATGTCATGCATGCATCATGCATCCATATCATGGTGACTTGTCTATTTAACTCAACTATACCAGAGAGCAATATCATCAAGCCAATGGGATTAGTGTCTATTTGAACTTGAAATCCATGGAGATTGAGTAAGGAGTTGAATAGTGGAGGCTAGTTCAGTCAATTAGAAAGTGTGAATGAACAAATAACACTTTGACACTCTGATAATAAATTGTGCATAATAAGTTAACCAGATAATAAAATTAATTAATATGCATTTGTAAAATGCAAGCATGTGAGTGGCATGAATTATTAAGTGCATGTTGAGTAATTGAACTATGGATCTGGAGTGAGGGTCATAGTGTTGTATGTGTCATTGTTTTAATTATATAATATTTGCATTATTAGATTCCTTAGATTAGACTAGCTATCTAATTTACTCAAGAGTCTAGTAGAAGAGACTTTACATATTGACGTTGATATTAGACTAGTTATTGCATGATAATAATAAAGATTACACTTGAATGGTTTCTTTATGAACTAGATTGATCATCCATAATAATGGAATATTGAACACTTTCGATAAATAACAAAATTAGAATAATACTTTGGGAATTGTTATTGTCATTGTAGTAATTTAGTTGAAGGATAATTTGTAAGTCCATAATGAGTGTTGATAATTAAGAGTGAATGTTGCAAAGAGAAGTAAATAAGTATTGTTAAGGTAACTCAAGTTAAAGAAGACATTATGGCATAATGGAATTATCTTGGAAAAGATAAGCGAGAGTTTGCTAGAGATAAGTAGAACTTCCTCAACATAACTTATGCATCATTGCATGACACAAGTTCATAGACTTTGATTTGAACTAGTAAGTAGTCTAAGAATGCTCAATGAATTGCATACATTGACATGGTTACAATCTGTTTGACCTGGAAAGTGTCTATTCGAACAAGGCTATTACCGCGTCGGGGTTGATGAACCCCTGTTTACTGCCTAATTGAACATCCCACTGCCTACATGACCTTGGGACTACAATAAGAGGAAGATTAGTTAAACTTTAACTGTAGATTCGTGGGTTTGATTGAGAGAACACTTTGTCATACTAATAATGAAACTATCTTCGTTATTACCTATGTGTGACTTTTTGTTACTAATCACGCTAAACAAAAGACCTTCCTCGAACCAACTTTATAGAGTAGCTTGGGTTAGACAAACGGTTATAATTTTTTATACTACAAGATGGTAGTAATTTTTTAATCAAGAAAATGGTCCATTCAATGGACTAGCTCAATGAGAACCAAACCAACTAGATGAGAATCATATCAGCTGAATGTGAACTAAAGTTGTTGGATGATATTGGAGTTGTTGGATGATATTGAATGTGCCGGATGAATTTTTGCTTAGGATATTTTTTTATCTATCCGGTTATGGCGGCTAGAGTTTGGGAGTTATGAGGGCGGATGTCCTCATATTTATCATTCTCTTTTGTACTAGGGTAGTGTGTGTGTGTGTGGGGAAAGGGGAATAAAAGTGTGTGTTAGAGAGTGTTTTGCGGTGAAGTTAGGCCCAATTAGGACCGGATTATACATGCTTTAAATGAGTGAATTATTTACATGCAGTTCTAATGTGTTGTTGTATATTGGAAGATTTCTAAATACAACAAATTGGTAGGCACAATAAACATCAAATAAACAACAAAAAAACACACACAAACATGTATGCTCAACAAACCTTCAAAAGATAAACATGTAAATCACTCAAGAAGTCTAGCCTCTTGCACTCCACTATGGGAGAATCAACTAGTGCAAATAGAATAGAAAATGGGACGTTTTAACTAATAATAAACCACCACTTACAAATGAAAACAATCACTAATCACCGGGGTTGTCATTAAAGACGGACATAGCCTAAATTTGGTGGACTGGACAACACTTCAGACGATTAGGCCAGCTGGTCCCCAAGAAATACCAGACATGGCTAGGAGAAGAAAACATTACTGAATTTATTAAATTTTTAACGATTTACCAAAAGTTAGATTGATATGATGACATGGAAAAAAACTTCATAAGTGGAAATCCACATGTGCAAGGGGGCACAAACGTTTGGGGGGCACGCGCACTGGGGGGGGGCGTCTAGGAGAGGGGGCACGTCTAGAGAGGGATGCATGCGCGTGTCAATTCTTTAATTTTCTTCTGTTACAAAACTAGTGATACAAACTTTTTACCTCAACAATATTACACATTCATTAATCCCTAAATTACCAAACCATTTTCAATCCAAAAACACTTCAAGACTGCTCATTTTAGTGCAATGAGTAAGGGAAAAAACCAAAACTTTTATTCCTAGTTCAAGCCGTAGGATCTCAATTAAGACTCATTAGGTAACATACTCACAAATATTCCTAAATTTTGACCATACGGATTGAAAGATTATAGTGTTTGAAGTACTTAATAGGATTCATTATCTTCCCTCCGTTTCATAGATTAGCAAACTTTGAATTCATTTGGTGTCAAATTTTTGCACAAAATTTCATAAAGTTCTATTGCATGGATTGAAAGATTATAGTGTTTGAAGTAGAAAAAAGGTTCATTTTCTTCCCAGCATTTAGTGGATTAGTAGACTTTGACTTCACTTGGTATTCAATTTTTGCACTATTCAAGGTCTAAACTCATTACCACCATGTTAAGCATGTTTTGTTCTTCGTATTCAAATTTTTAGAAGTAAAAAAAGGGTGTAGCATATTCAAAAAAATTGTGCAAGGAGAAGAGGTTCAAAATTGTCAATTCATATTTTATTATGTGAGCTTATTATGTTTTAGAATGAGAATCCATATAGTCAATGGAAAGGTTTACACCACATAATGCCGTGGAAAATATAAAATGTAAAAAATATGAAGATCTTTAAGTTTTATGTGGAAAGAAAGAAGATTTTTTGGTACCTTGCCCGATAATGTGCGACAGTGTGTGAAAAGGTTTGACTTGGTTTAATATGCTATTTTTCACTAAAGACAAGAGATTCTTTTGACAATGTGAAAGAACATAATTTTATTTGCTAGTACTGAAAATCTCACATTCAATCGAGTGTCCTAGCAAAAGTTTTTGAATTTGCCCGACATGCCCGCTCTCCCCATTTGAATTCCAAAACCCTATGACTTTTTCATTAAATGTCAGATTTAGGAAAAATTTGGATCCACACAAGGCTTTTAGTAATGTCCATCTACAATAAAATTTCAAAATAGAATGTTATAAACTTGGAACAAGGGACTCTTGATAATTTAGGGATTAAAATTGATCTCTAGTGATTTTGAAAATGTAAAAACAAGGCCATACATGCAATCAAAATGTTAAAAATAACATTGTCTGATGCTCAAAACATATGTCAAGATATCTAAAACACTAAATTGTATATCTAAAACTACTAGTGGGGACCTAGAAGTTGTAGGGGGGACTCATAAAATCCTCTACAACTCTCGCAAGTGATGGCCTCTTTGTGCAGTCTTTGTGAATGAGGGCATCCAACTTCATCGAGAATGCAATTGCACCTATTGTATCTTTGAAGAGCTCTTTGCAATCCTCGTCCTTCCAAATCATCGTCGCCAAGAATCCAACCAAAAATACATCAAATTCCCTTGTACATGGATGTGTTCACTTCATGCACTCCTAATTGTGCTCCTCGTCATTTGCTGGACCGTACACAAAAAACAACTTAGGAGCCACCCCTTGCATGGCATTCCTCGTTTCTTGAACCATACAAATCACGTTCATTTTGAAAACGATAAAATGACGCCTTATTCTCGACAATTTGGCTTGCCATCTCCCAATTACACACTCCTATTATCTATATTTGCATTCTCCACTTGATATGGTGGAAAGTGGAGTAGAATATTTTATGGCAATAAATCATTGTGGATGATTTTTGCCTTATGGACTGGGTGCATAACATACATTAGAGACCAAGCCAACATTGCTTTATTCTTTCAAAAGGCAACAATTCTTTTGTGCTTTTCAATTTAAATATTCTTAAGTTTCAAAACTTTGGTGTAGCTTGCTGCCTCTCACTCCTTGCTATTTAATTGGAGGTATATGGACTCACTCCATACATGCCACCAAGCCATGAGAGAAATCCAAAGAACACCCTTGGTGAATGTTACCGCAATCCATGGGGCAAAGATTTAATATGGAACTTGCGTGCCAATACACATTTGGTGTTCAAAAATGACATCAGTGCAATGTTTGGCTGGGAGAACAACCACAAAGAGATTGTGAGGGTATGTGAAAAGATCATTGGATCAGCTTCTGTTGACCAAGGAAAGCATAATTTCTTTTATTAAAGTTTGGATGGATATTGGGATTCACAAAACAATCAACTCAAAATTGGTCGACACCCTCAAGGCCTCCTATGAAACAAAGAGGGGAAATTGATTATGGGTCATCATGGTAATGCCAACATAGATAGCTCAATTGCAATCCATATGGATCTTTCAGAGTAAAAAGAGCAATGGAAAAAGATGATGTCAACTATCTTTTGGATGAGCATAGTCCATTGACGTTGTAGATATTGGATCAATGGAGAAACTCACAAATATTGCGTAGTCTGACTAAAGTAGATGGTCCATTTGGTAGACTTGAACGAGAGCAAGGTGCAACATTTGTTAGGACAATGGAGCGGGACCAAGTGGCACGGGGGGAGTAAACGAAGATGACTAGGCATAGCTCGTAGTACAGTAGAAGGAGGCCAATGACTACTACGATTATTATAAATTTTTGTCTTTAAATTCTAATGACATATTTTTTGCTTTACAATTATCCAAAACATTGTACAATTCATGAATGACGAGTATTTCAGTGGATGAATGCAAGTTTTACACACTTGTCATTGCGGTCAGTTCTAGTTTTCTAATTAGCCCTACACAAACTTTTTAACCAATGCGCCCAAGTTTTTAACTTTAGCATCCCCCCAATCTCCAAAAGCGTGCACCCTCCTAGATGAGCGTCCAACCCAGATGCACGGGTCTGCCTCCAAACACGTGCACCCCTTGTCTTGAAGTGCACACCCCTCCCTCTCAGATGCGTGCGCCCCCTTCCTTCTGAGATGCCCCTCCCTCCTAGGACATAGATGCGCCCGCGCGCCCCATATACGCTTGCACCTCCCAGCCGCTCGCGCCCCTTCATGTCAATTTTTATTCCTCAAAATATTTGATGAGATGTCAGACGCATGGCATCCTAGGTGGACAAGATAACTCCATTTTAACCCTTCAAACGGTCAATCCTTAGATGACCCATAACAAACCTCCCCTCAACCTTAAGGGACGGACATGCGGACCGGACGGTACTTCATACGGGAAGGTCCTATGAAGAACCCTATTAATCATTCTCTAAACTCACTTACAAAGCTTGACTTAACAAAGATGTCAAGTCAAAGACATGGGCGCTGTAGTACGCATACACAAAACCCTGGTGGATAAAGAAACATATGTTTAATAAATGTCGTGCGTCGGACGTAGGTCCCCAACATACGTAGATTCAAAACAACTAATCTATGCTATCACTACACGATGAGGTGAGACCCCAACACTACATCCCGTGACAATGGATATCAATGTATAAGATCCAACATCAAAAGAAAGACCAAGTCCCGTTTTATTGTTTTATGAGAATTTGAGGTTGTGAATCCAGGTGTAGATCAAGACCATATACGACTAGATTTGACCTAGTAGGTCTAGTCGATTTACATGACCCTAGCTTTTTTTTAGCACATTTAGGGTTAATGATAATATGAAATTATTTTTTACCACTGTAATTTTAATGAAAAAAGTCCGATTCACTTTAAGAACTTACCTAAAACTTAAGGCCGGAAATCCTAAAGGTCTGGACGAGATCCAGGTGTTGGTCCAAGTACTAGTCTAGGTCTTGACGTCCGAGGCTACAAAAGTAAATTGGAGAAGTTTACCATAGTCGGAGTTGTCAGAAAAATCACCCTTTAACAACATTGTTCTAAAATCATTAAAGAGTCATAACTTGGTTGTAGGGTGCATTTTATCTCCCTCAAAGTTGTTGTCTAGAGATAGCTTGTCCTATGTCTTAAACATCCACATCAATTAGAGGAGGAAAATCTATGCAACAACTAAGGTGTTGGTTTAGCCTATACACTATTGTTAAGATAATCACTAAGAAATATGTACTCCAAACTTCTTATTCACAAATACTCACATGACATAGCTAGTAAGAATATAGGACTCAAAATAACTATTTTAAAGGCCATCAGAAATTACTCTAGTTCACCATGCCTACATCGATCCTAGTAGCGCCGGTCCCCATAGATGCTCATCTTGCTCCGCCTCAAATTTTCAGTCCAACAACGCTTGCTAAAGTGGATAACATCCCAAACAACCCAAAAATAGACACTAAGCCTTAAAGAGTTAACATTCATAACGTCATACTAAAATAATCTAAACAAGAAGCAGCATTCATCTATAAATACACTCCACAATGTTTAGAAACACCTCTCAGATAACTGCTTTGAAACAACTATCATGGTGAAAACCTCATTTGAATTCAATAACTATTCTCTACCAAATATCCATTGCCTTTTGGAAACGAAGCAATAGGAATGGATCCTGTGAAGTGTAAATGCAGGAAATTTCATATTTGACTCCCTCTCAGTCAATGATGTCGATATGATGCATGGCACTTCATGCACAAGGAATATGCACATATTCTACTCTTAGTTAGAAACACTCTCAATGGTAGTGAAAGTCCAGATAATTCACATCGATACCTGGCACGTGAATGTTGCCTTCTGTTTGCAATGTGTACTGAAGAAGAGACATGATGGCCCACATGGATTAATACCATCTGCAGTCCAAAAAGGGTGCTGGGACTCATATCATGTTGATAAGCTGGACACCAAAGTGGCATTTGATGCTAACTAATAGACACACCAAAGTCGCTCATTAGAAGGTACCCAAGCCATCGATGTGCACATGCAACAAGTCACGCAAGTATGGTTGAAATTGAGATTCTGCAGAAGCATAATATGGATCTGGCATCGAGGATGGGAACAAGGAGTGTGAGGATGATCGCGGACTGGCGGAGGAAGCGGAGGCCGGGTCCAGTGCGCGTGACGACGACGAGGAGCGCGGATAACGCCGGAAACTGCGACAGTACAGTGCGTCTTCTCCGTCGGGTATACGTGTGCGCGCTTGCTGAATCTGAGAGCTCACTCGCTGGAGAGGGTTTGCGGCGTCGTAGTCGAGAGCTCGAGTGTTTGGAGCGAGGGGTGAGCCTGGATGTTTCGTGTGGAGTGAGACGTGAGGAATCTTGTGACTGGGGTTTCGGTGGAGCTCTCTTTCGGGTCGGTCGGGTTTCTCCATTGCTGTGTGTGGGCGAGGCGCTGTCTTGATTCGTAGCTTTCGTGCGTCTCCAGCTTGTTGTGGAAGGGACGCTGTTCTTACACCTACCCTTTCGTGCTTGTCCGTCTCGTCGCGGTCATCTCGCTTCCTAGTTGTGGACTTAGGCTGGTTGGCTGTGGGCAGAAGCACCGGATAGTGAGTTTTGAGGAGGAGTTGGTGTGTGCTGCGCCTTCAGACAGCGAGATCTGGGACTTACGGTGGACTTGGTGAGGAGAGTACTATTTTCGAGATCTCGGCGATGGGGCAGTGTTGGCACAAGGCGTGGTCTTCCAACCCTGCACAGTGTTCGGAGTACTTCTCGGCTCGCATCCAAGAGATGATTGAGAGGAGGGGTGAGTATGCGATGGCTGCGGATGCGGAGATCAAAGCGTCGGAGGTGCATTGGAGTGAGCTGCCGGAGATGGCGGAGAGCGACAAACAGCGTTCGGGAGACCAGGCATTCTTTGAGAGCCTTCGACAACGATATGATAAGGGTGGGTCGAATTTCTTCCATTACTGTTCTGAGCGTGGGTGGGAATTGGGAGAGAAGATTGCAGAGGGAGCACAAGGTGCCATCTATGGATTGAAGGGTAGTCATCGACGGGTTGTGAAAGTGTTTAAAGCGGAGGCAGGGAGTTTGGAAGCTCTGCATAAGCAATGGCCCCCGGGAATGCTCAAGGCTATAGAGAATCAAGGATACAACCTATCATATTTTTCGGAGGGTTCGTGTCGCTTATTTGAAGGGGTGATGTTGGAAGATGGAAGGTTTGGGTTTATGATGGGGAAGTACTGGGGTGATTTGCGGAAGATGATTGATGGGCGAATGATGCACAATGGCAACCAAGCATCGCCCTTTTATAAGATAATGGGATTTGATATCATGCATGGGATTGCATTGGGAATGAGGGGGTTGCATAGGAATGGTATCGTCCATCGAGACCTTAAGGCCTCGAATGTGCTCATTAAGTCTGATTTGGATTTGTTTGATCCGTTGAACGATTATTTTATGGTTAGTGTTGCGGATTTTGAGTCTTCAGCTATGACTGTTGGAACTACATTTTGGCGAGCCCCGGAAATATTGTCTGCTCTCAAGGATCGTTCCTTTGATCCGAGTGTGTGTACCGAAAAGTCGGACGTGTACAGTTTTGGTATGACATGCTATGAAATCGTGACGGGCAAGATACCTTTTGAGGGAGTGCTCTCCAGTAACTATGACATAGTACTTGGAGGTAAAAGACCAGAGCTGCCAAGTGACATGTATCCATGGACTCGAAGCATGATAATTAGATGCTGGCAGCATGCGCCAGCCGAGAGGCCTTCGTTTGAGGAAATAGTGGAGAAATTCAGAGTTATTGAATGTTCATCGTCATATCGTGGTGAACATTTGGAACTTTTAAAGAGGGAATTTTAGGTTTTGGTTAAGAAGTTGAGTAAAAGTAGGTGTGTGATTAAGATGTGTGAGTGTAGTGATTACAAAATATTCTACAATAGCTTCAATTCCTACCATGTAGCGCTCAAAATGATGTTGTAATATAGCCCATGATTTAGAATTCAAGTATGATTAAATTTCTTATGTATAATAAGAATGAGAATGGTGAGAGTGATGGTTGTTGTATGAGAGTGCTAGAGTTGGTAGTGTAAAAAGACATCTTTTAATGTGGAATGATCAAGTGTACTACTTGGTCTCATCTATATTATAGAATATCTTATTGTAACATTATATAATGTAATAAACAAAGAGCCATAAATATGATGTGAATTATTCAAATGTATCGTATTTTTTTTTATATGTAGGATGTTACTAGTGTTTTGAGTTGAACATTTATTTTTGTATTGAAATGTTGTTATTTTTACCATCTTAACCCCTACAGGACCAAATATCTTTTGGAGGGATTTCTGATTTTGGGCAGGTTCCTAAAATTCAAAAAAAATCCTTTTCTCTGAAATTTTTATTCTAGATTGCCTTTGATAAGAGCTTCTTGGAGGTATTTTTATTTTATTTTTTGGATTTGTGGTTTAAAAGTTAGTACCACTTAAAGCCAAAAGTGGGGACTCCGGGCACTTCCATATTTTTTGACAAAAGTTTCTACTGACATTGAGATTTTTCATACATATAAAGAATATTTCTTTCTTTGGAAATTTCCAAAAAAAATTCTTGTCTTTAGTGTAATAAGGCATTTTATTCCAAGTCAAACATTTTCACACATTGTTGGGCAACGGGGGAAAAAAAATTCATCTTTTCTATATAAAACCTAGAGATCTTCATATTTTTCACTTTTTATTTTTTCAACAAAAATATGTGGTGAAAACCTTCTTATTGACCGTTTGGATTATCATTCAAATACATACGTAGTTCACAAAAAAATAAAACGTGAAATGGCAATTTTTGAACCTCCACTCCTTGCACACTTGTTTTGAATATGCTACACCCCTTTTTTACCTCTAAAAATTGGTGTGTTGGGAAATAACATCATGCTTGAGACAATGGTAAGAGATTTAGACCTTGTACAATGCAAAAATTTGATACAAAGTGAAGTCAAAGTCTGCTGACCTACTCAACGCATGGAAGAAAATGAACCATTGTTTTGACTTTAAACACTAAAATCTATCAATTTGTGCGGTGAATTGCAACCAAAATTTAGTGGCATGTTTATGAAGAAGTCTATTTTAAGATCTTAGGATTGAAAGTCCGAGATTCACTTTAACTTGTGATTTTCATGTCTCTTTTTGGCAGTGGCAATTTTGGACTGGTTTTAGAGCGAAAGTGGTTGTGGTCCTTTAGGGGTTAAGATCTATGGTTTTTGTTATCACATGTATCAATTAAGAAGATGTATTGGAAAAAAAATTTAAAAATGTACAATGTGCAGAAACCATCTTAATATGACTATAAAAACACTATTGTATTTAGGATTGCAATGCAATACTATAAAAGGTGATATAAAAGATGTTAATGTGTATTTGGTATAATCAATTTTCATCATTGAGGAGAAGTTTAGATTAAATACCCTTATAAATAGTATCATAAATTAATTGCAAATCCATTATTGAGTGGTATTTTGAAGTGCAAATTGTCTCTAAGAGGGATGACGTTCAAAAGACAAACGTGGTTACATAAATATGAGTAATAAGAAAATAAACATAAGATAATAGAATCATGTATAAATAACAAAGATTGTTGCTAAGATGTTAAAAGCTTACTAGTTGATTTGGAAAGCAACAATTTTAGTCATACAATTTACATATAACTGTGAACATGCACATATGCTGTGGATAAGTGGAATTTCTTTCAGTATTTCTCTAAAGAAGGGTGGGAATTAGGAAAGAAGATTGCAGAGGGAGCACAAGGTGTAATTTGTGGATTGAAAAGTGAAGATGGAAGGGTTATGAAAGGGTTAAAACGGAGGCAGGGAGTCTAGAAGCTCTACATAAGCAATAGTCCCCGGGCATGCTCAAGGCTAAACAAAAAAATAAATTCGGCCCATTTTATTCTTTGACGTGGTTGTGTCCATTGTATGAAGGGGTGATGTTGGAAGATAGAAGGTTTGGATTTATGATCAAGAAGTATTGGGGTGATTTGCGGAAGGTAATTGATGGGCAAATGATGCACAATGGCAACCAAGCATCGTCCTTTGGTGAAAGGAGGGTGTTGCAGGGAGATTTCACCCCAAGTTCAAGTGAAAAAAAGAATCTACTCTACGCTCATTCAAACCGAAGTTTCGGTGCAGTAAGACAAAAGTCCATAACCGGACTATTACTGGGTCTAAAACTCCAAATTTGATTTGGATCTGAATCTAGAGTTAGTTGGAACTTTGTTTCAACTATTTTTCTTGGGTTTAACTTACAGATCTAGAATTTTCACACTAGATTACAACAAAATAGTTTATGTCCACAACAAATCGGGACAAATTCTAACTCTAATCTACTAGTAGTGTATAGGGTTTAGTAGATCCGGCTAGATCTATCTCATATCTAGTGTATTCAAGCCAAATTTACAATACCTACAACCAAGTTTCCCCACAGATGCTCTTTTAACAACAAGATCTACTCACACCTTCACAACATAACACAAATACACAATAGAGAGTAGCAAGTCTTGCTTTACTTCCTCAAACTTCCATATACCACTTCCATGCTCACTACAACTCAAGATCCATACAATACCTTCACCTCCTAGCTCTCTAACCACACATACACACTCTAAGTTGCTACACAAGAAGAGAGGAGAAAAAAGAGAGCTTCAAAGTCCAAGAGGGCAGCTATCTACCCCCTCCAAACCCTAATCCTCTACAATGGATGAGAGATGTCTGGACAGATGACATCATGTCCAGACAGTTTCATCCAAAGTCTAGACAATTTCATCCACTATCAGTCCGGACAGTCTCATCCACTATCCAGATTCATCCTTAGTTCTATTTTTTACCCATAACTACTTTAATAACTTCAAAAAATTACTACCTGGACCTTACGATAAGTTCAAATCTCCGGTTAACATTATCCCCCTTTTGAACAACATTTGCCCTTAGATGTTCAAGTGGTGTATTGGTAAAAAAACATAAATCTAGACACATAATATTGGGTTAGAAGTCCAAAGTGCGAAGTCACCTCCGGAGTTTTGCTGGACAATTCTAGCCACTAAAAGGAAGAACCACCCCGTTGGGGAGATCTTCAATGCTTGACAACCAACTCCAGACTCAGAACGGGACTTTGTTTGCACGTCATGTCCAAATCCGGGTATTGTCGCCTTCTCCATGATCGATTTGGGTCCTGAAACTATCTTCGGGTCGAGTATTGTAGACAATTCCACCTTTGGAGGCGGAATAGACGTCTGGATTGGCCCTCGAAACATCACCGGTGGAGCCATCGGATAGTACTGTTGATACTATGGGATTCCGGAGTGTGAGGCAATTTGTGGTGCATACCCTCCAGAACCAGAACTTATACCATAGTATCCCGGTACGCCGCTATACAGATAATGTCCCAGAGGTAAATAGAGATACGGACCACCACAGCCTTTTGCCCGAGCGTACTGTTCCATAGTTGCCATGTGAAACACTGTGAGTCCTCTACCGCCTTGGACGTCTGGAGGTCCTGAAGACACTCTTGCCGGACCTTGTATGGGTCCAGAATTGGAACCACCCTGGAAAAGATAAGTTGCACTCCAGAAATTTCCGCCTGTTTTTTACAAAACATCTGTTGTCCTCCTGATTTCATCCATTTTAGATGTTTTCCTTATAGGGCCACTAATTTTGGAGACCGGCACAGTCCACCAATTTTCATCTGATTTGGATGAAATTGATTTTTTCCTGCAAACTTTCTCTATACTAGATGTGTCCCATGGAAACAAAAAATCTTCATCCAAGTTGGATGAAATAGTTACTGACCTCCAGTTATCATCTAATCTGGACATTTTAAGCTTCCTCGAGTAAATTTCCTCTACTCTAGATGAAACTTGCGCTTTTCCACTAACCTCATTTGATTGGGATAAAAAATTCATCTCGCATAGAGGTTGTACCTTAGTGGTAAGCTTCATGCTAGGATTGGAGTTTTTTCTTCTTGCTTGTCCATCTTCTTTCTCCACCACTTTCACCATGTTGGAGCTAAACATTAATCCCCAACGTTTCTCCTCCACTTCTCTTCTCCATTCTTCCTCCTCCTACTACTTTTGGTTGCTTCTGGAGTTGCACTACCCCTTCATATAACTTTCTTGTGCGTGGTTGTCCAACTCCAACTGACTGGTGTACTACTAACTGTATTTAGTCAGTGTTGCAATAAACATTGAACTTTGCAAATTGCCATGATTCCCTAACACAGCTTTTCTGCACTCTCTTGGACCACTTGCATTTTCCAGGTCCTCTCCAGACACTGCCTCCGCAAACTCGAGAGACCCTAGTCCCTCACGGTTCACCTGATCGTTTAGACCACCTTGTCCAAACATCTTCAGATTGTCTGAACCACCATGTCTAGACAACTCCGTCCGGACTGCCTGGGCCATTTGCACTGTCTGGTTTGCTGGAATTGTTGTAGCATCTAGACTTCCTGGAAAAGTCAGAGTCCTCTGTAGTTGGTCTTCAGAACCACTATCCCCCTTTTGTTGCTCAATCCGTCCCTAGATTAAGTCACTAGGAATCACTAGGAGTGATTGGTCTTTCTCATAGAACCGATAAGGCTTGAGCTTGTTAATGTTGACAAATATCGGGTTTGGTTCAAAGTTGTCCACCTTCACTAGAAGAGCTGTGTTGTTTGGTAACTTGTATTGGATCCGGTAGGGTCCAAACCACCGGGCCACCGGCTCTTGAATTTACCGGCGTGCTCCTTATGTTCCTTCGGATACCATAAAATATAATCGCCAATTTGGAAGTCTTTGTGCTTGTAATGTTACTGACTCCTGAGCACTCGGTCCCATTGTCGTTTACCAACCTACTCCTGGGCCACTGTTCGGTAAGTATCAACCTGTTCCAGATCTGCAATTCAGGCTGACAGGACCCGTGTAGCTGTATAGTCCAGTGATCCTTCCGATGTCTAGGTCGGGATCAAATACTCCGTAGGCATCATCGGGTATAATCCGTATTCCAATTGGAATGGTGTATGTCCAGTCGACACCTTGTATGATGTACTGTAAGAGAACAACACTATATGGAGGTGTTCATCCCAGTCCGTGCGCTTCTCATTCACCAACTTTGTGAGAAGATGGCCAATCACCTTGTTGGTAGATTCTGCTTGGCCATTTCCCTGTAGATAGTACGTTGTAGAAGTCTGGTGCTGGAGTAGAAAATGGTCTATCAGATACTCTATCGCCTCATTGACAAAGTAGGAACCTTGGTCACTAACAAGTGTCAAGGGACACCTTGCATCAAATTTGAGCAACACAAAGAAGCACTTAGTGTTCATGCCTTGGATTCTAGAAACCATAGTTGAGGTACTAGTCTAGTGCTATAATCTCTATGCTTTTGAATTTGGTATATTCCTCTTTAATATTTCCTTCACTTGAGATCACGACCTTTTCAAGTATAGAAAATACCTCTGATGAAACCCTTTCTAACCGCGCATACCTTTGATCTCCTACCTATTTAAACCAATTCCTCCACCTCACTCTCTAAACTCTAGAGAAAGTGGTTGCTCACAACCTAAAGAGACACAACTTCACACCTTATGTCCTTGGAGACAATCACAACTCTTCACTGCAGCTCGTTTACCTCCGTCCAAAACACTTGTTACAACTGTAGACGACTTCAATTCTTCACTTGCACAAGAAAACCCCTACTACGTCAACAAAACTTCACCAAATTTCAACTTCACAAATTACCAAAGACTTACCTAATTTTAGCGCTCCTCCGCATCTCTGCTATTTTTGTTGCTGCCAAATTGAGCCCTGAATTCCACTATACAATGGACAACCCTGGAGATTTCCATGACAAGCCGCACTACTAGTAGCGACGACGTCCGCAACCAAAGCCATGCAATTTTGATTTGTATATAAAATATCAAAACTTTAGCTTTTGTTCTTACAATATTCTACCAAAATAAAACTGCATAATTTTCAAAGATTGTATTTTGCCCATCATTAATCTCCCCGCTTCCTTACGCCTTCAAACAATTTGTACACATACGCGTGCAGAGAATCTCAAAATCAAAACTTGTGGGGGATGTTCACAAGATCAGCTTCAATAACAAAGCTACATTAATTTAGGCTACTTAGATTAGTACTAATAGAGGCCTTGAGACCTTTGTATTTCTCTCATTCTTGGTTATAGAACATAGTTTGTTTCTTCAAACACTAAGAGTGCATCAAAGTCGTCGCCTGACTCCTTGTCCAACCAAGCTCCAACTTCTTTCACTATAGAAGGTTGTGGTGGTCACAATTATTGCTTAAATGTTTCTAGTAAAGACATTTATGTCATCTACATCTGACAAGGATATCAAGAATGTCCTTTTTAGATCGTTTGAAGCAAAAGTGAGGCTGCTAGAGCCTCTTAAAGGTGGTCATATGCTCCCATCCTAACTCCAACTACTCCTACCCTCTCCTTCTCCCTCCCTACCACTCCTATCCTCTCCTTCTCCCTCCCTACCACTCTTACTCCCACTCTTCGCTTCCTCTCTCTCTCCCTCTTCTCCCTCCCACTCCCTTTCCCTCCTTCCCATTCCCTCATCCCCTTCCATTCCCTCTTCCCCTCCTTCTCCCTACCCCTCATTCCTTTATTATTTCTCTCCTAGTACCCATTTTTCCTTTTTTCCTTCTATTTTATTTTTCTGAAAGACATTTTTTTGTGAATAAACTATTTTCAGCATAGACCTTATGATTCATCATTTCAGTTTTTTAAAATAATGAATCTCCTTTTTCTAAATTATCTTCTTGATATTTAAATTGTCTTCCTTATACTCTTTTTAAGTTATTTATTTTTACTTATTTTCTTGTTGCATTAAATATTTATTAGTCTTTTGGTGTTTCAATCTTTGTTTAAAATGATTGAATAATCAATCATGAGTCTAGTGTTTTATGGAACCCTTTTTCAGCTTTTCTAGCAAGTATTTTTCTTAACCCCTAAATGATAATTGTCCTAAGATGGGCTTTTGCCAATCTTGGGCACAATCCCATTGTTGCAATTTATATTTACTATTCTTGAAATTATATACAGAGATGCAAGAAGACAAGAAATACATAGGAATATCAAAAAAATTAGTGGACCTATAGACAAAACATCATGCCATTTTAAAGAAAAACTTCTCAAGTGCGGGGATGTTGAGCAACTCCAAAAACTGTTGGTAGGACACTCTATTAAATGTGAGATTTTTAATACTAGCATGTAATACCCTACGCATTGATTGGTATTGTACATAATCAATTCACAATGGAGATTGTCCAAATTTTTTGGAAAATCCAAGGAGTTTATCTAAGGTGATATGCATGTAATGCCAAGGTCATACCTATGTAATATCTTGGCGATACTAATGAAATACCTAAGTGATATCCATTGTGTACGAGCCACTGTGAATTGGAAAAAATAAATACCTCGGCAGGGAGTGTCCAAAATTGATCGATGCGTACAATATTATTTCCTTTCATATTGTCAAAAAAAATTGTCTTTAGTGTGTGACAATGAGATAAGGTACCAGAGACAGTTCTTTTGTTCAGCATATAAACTTAGAGATCTTTATATTTTTCACATTTTATTTCGTCCACAATAATATGTGGTGTAAACCTTCTTATTGACCATTTGGATTATCATTCTAGAACATAATAAGTTCACCAAAATTGAACGTGAATTGGCAGTTTTTGAACCCCCACTTCTTGCACAATTTTTGAATATACTACACCCCTCTTCTACCTCCAAAAAATGGTGTACACGGATCTGATATCCTGCTTAACATGATGGTAATGAATTTAGGCCTTAGCTGGTACTAACATTTGACACCAAGTGAAGTCAAAGTCTGCTAATCCACTCCACAAAGGGCAGAAAATGAACCATTTTCTCTATTTCAATACTAAAATCTTTCAATTAGTGCGGTTGAAGTTTATGAAATTTTGTGAGTATATTACTTAATAAGTCTCAATTGAGGTCATATGGTTCAAAATAGAAACAAATGTATATGTTTCCTTCCTTACCTATTGCACTAGAACAAGCAGTTTTGAAGTGTATTTGGTGTAAAATACCTTGGAAATTTAGGGGTTAATCCTTAAACGTTAGAAGGTGCCATTGGTTGCTACATTATCCTACATGTTACTAGTGTGGTATTTGAACATGATATGATTCAAATATTTTGAAATGACCTCCAAATGAAAGATGTTAATTGAAAAATCTTCAATTAAAAGGAGTAAGTCTTGCCAAACTTGTATACTGCAAAATAGTATATGTGCGTGTTATATACAGTTCCAAAGTGACGTTTAACCCCTAAATTTTCTTGACAATTTCACACCAAAAACACTTCAAGACTATCGATTCTAGTGCAATTAATAAAGAAGGAAACAAAACCTCATATTGTAGTTAAAACCACAAGATCTCCTTCAAAACTTAATAAATAATATACTCACAAAATTTCATCGACTATGACTGCACGGATTGAAAGATTATTATACTATTTGAAGTAGAAAAAATGGTTCATTTTCATCCCTGCGTAGTGCAGATCAACAACCGACTTTGACCCTTCTTGGTGTCAAATGTTTGCACTACACAAGATCTAAGTTTTATGTCATCATGTTGATAGTGATATTTACTCCTTGTATACCAATTTTTAGAGGTAGAGAAAGAATGTAGCATATTCAAAAAAATTGTGCAAGGAGTGGAGGTTCAAAAAGTGCCAATTCTCATTTTGATTTATTGGAAACAAAACATGTTTTAGAATGATAATCAGAACGGTGGATAAAAAGGCTTACACCAGGTCTTGTAATAGAAAAAATAAAAAGTGAAAAATATGAAGATCTCTAAGTTTTATATGGAAAAGAAGATGGTTTTTTGGTTAGTTGCTCAACAATGTGTGGCATTGTGTGAAAATCTTTGACTTAGGGTTGCTTCACACCTAATGCCCGAGTCGAGAGTCCGTCGGTTTCCACCAATGAGATTGCTTGAATGGCCAAAGTCTGGCCTCTCGGCCTTCACACCAAAGGCCAAAGTCCACAGGCCATCGTCTTCCAATGTGCCTACATGACAATACTTTTGGAGAGTTTTGGCGCCAAGGCAATGAACTCTCGAGCAAAACTTGGGTCGCCGTTTTAGTTGACCCAAACTTCCTTCAAGAGGTCGTCAATTTTTTTAATAAAATAATCAAAATTTGACAAGATCTGGACCGTTTGATGAAAGAGGCTGAATTTTATGGCTAATTTTTTTGGTTGATTTTTTTTGGCTGAGGTTTTTTGGCTGATTTTTTTTGGTGTAATGATATGGGGTTTTGACTTTGGACTTGGGCTTTGGGGCTTCACACTGCAACTGCTCAAAGACTTCAATATATATATTTTAATGATTTTTTTAATCCAAAAGTTTGGACTCTCGCCATAGTTTGGGCAAAAATTTTGACGGACGGACTCTTGACTCGGCCTGGTGTGAAGCGGCCCTTCGGATAAAATGCATTTTTTTCACTAAAGACAAGAAATAATTTTTGACAATATGAGAGGAAATAATATTACTTGCTAGTATTGAAAATCTCAAATTTACTAGAGTGTCCTAGCAAAAGTTTTTGGAGTTGCCCAACATGCCCGCATTTGACAATTTTTTCTATAAGGTGGCATAACTTTTTTTCTATGTCCGGTGAGAATAAAAATTATACTTCCACGTAACTCTTGTCTTTTTGCATCTCTTCACTAAATTTCAAGAATTACAAATATAAGTTGCAACCATGGGAACGTGCCTGATATTTGCAAAAGCCCACCTCGAGACTTTTTTTCATTTAGGGTCAAGGATTAAACATCAGTTGGGAATTGTATTTACAGGCAAATATTTTACTCCATTGAATACCAAAAATGTATTAAGCAATAGCACCTTTGGATTGAAGGTTCTTCAACTAACATCTTTCAATTGGAGGTCATTTCAATGTTTATATTCAAATACAACGCCATACATGTAGGATATTGTAGCCACCACTGGCACCTTCTAACGTTTAAGAGTTAAATGCATGAAGTTTTGTTCAATTTGGACCCTTACAGTTGTAAAAAAGAAAGGGACATATATTCGGAACAATGTTGTATAAAGAAATGAGAAAAAATTGCTACAAATTGTAATAATGGAAAGATTTTATTAGAAAATGGTGATGATTTTAAAATCGTTCAATTTTCATGCAAATTATACAAGGATACATCAAAGAGGCTATATATATTTTTAATTTGCACAAGGTTTTTTTAAAATCATAAGGTATAAAACATTCCATTAAATTCAAAATGGAATTATGAAACCAAATTTACTTGGACAAGGTTATTCTTTCATTATAACATTTATTTGATGGTCAATAGCCACTTATTTTGTTCTCACTACCCTCTTCTACTTTGGTTCAAGAAGTCCTAAGCTCATTCAAGAATCATGCTTTGCAAAGAGTTCAAAATAGAAGGGTCATCCTTAGAGCACTACACCAAACACTGAATATAGTGTGGACTAGAGTAATTTGAGTTTCTACACTAATTAAAAATTTACATCCAATCACCAACCGACACACTTGCTTGAAAATGAATAGCCAATCAAATTTTGACATGCATGTGCTTGATGAAAATTAGTGTGGGTGATCCACACCAATTATGAATCCACACTATATTCAATGTTTGTACTCTACAGATGAAATCTAGTGTTAACCACAATAATTTGTTTACAAATGCTATAAGTTTTTATTCTTGATGAATATTTTTACCAACTATGTTGACAATGATCCTCTTTAAGTGGTATTCATAGTTGTGCTATCAGTCAAAAAGATCTCCAAAACTAAAACATGATTTTTCAAAACAATTAGTATTTCCAAAACAATTTTCAAAACAATTAGCATTTCCAAAACAATTACTTTGGTTACACAAAAATATCATCTTAAGTGTAGTTCAAGTTTGCCACCCATTAAACATGAATTTTCATTTATCAAACAAGGATAACCTTTCAATAAACAATCTACAACAAAAATACTTGGAAAAGAAGTAACAGAAAATACAGAACATGCGTCCAATATATACCATCTCCTTGATAGAATTCAAGATGCCTAAGAAGTGTAGGTCTTTCATTTGAAAATATCCATTCAAAAAATGACGAGGGTATTTATCTCAAATGACAATTCCACAATGAAACATCTCCTCAAAGACAAACAATTCTCCAATCCCACATCCAAGATTTTCAACACACTACAACTCTACAAACAATGTTCTCTTCCCCTTAGAAACAGAATAATACAACTGAGGCGAATCCATGGTAAGGTCAAAAAAGTCAGTGCCAAGAGAGTTGAAGTAACCAAGATGTGACCAGATTTCATTCAAGAGAAGTGCTCTTCTGCTCCCTAAAAAGTCTTGGCAAGAGAATCTGGTCTTCTATCTCACAGGCTAGATATAATAAGATGTACATCCTAAATAATCTCATGTTGAACACAAAAGGAAATAATGTCAAACGAAAATTACCTCCAACTGCAGGCAGGGTTTCTTTTTCACCAGACTCTTGAGACCTTTGTCTCCACCGAAGTCCCAGGTGTAGAGTGCCTCCCTTTGCGTGAGCCCCACAGGATAAATCTTGTAGACTCGCAGGTCGGCGTTTCCTCTGATCACCTTCGGTCGCTCCGTCTTCCAAATCGGAACATGATTCAGGCTTGTGAACTTCTCCGCCACAGCCTGCTTCAGCTTGGTAATAGAAAGCTCCGAGTCTCTGCAGTAGTAGAGTTGTTTGTAAAGCGAGGCACCTCTTTTCTCGTAAATCATCCCTCAATTAATCTAGAATCAGCTCAAAGAGGAGAAAGGTGTCTCAGATTCATGACCTCTCCCCTCCTTCCTTCTCAACATGATCCTAGTCGAGAGACCACCAAGCTAGTAAGGAAGAGGAGTACTGTAGATCAAAAGAGGGGGTAACTTATTGAAACTTTGGGTGACTTTGGAAAGCACTCTAATGTTACATCAGAAGTAATGACGAGACTGGTATCATGATTGCCAAGGTTGCTTACTTGATGAAAATGGACTCGGTGTTGAAACGGCCACGCTCTCGGACATATAAATGGTAAAGGGTGTGTCCATCTCCGCCGGTGCACTTGCACGGTCTTTTGGGAGCAGCCGCTTCTTCTTTCAGGCGAATCTTGGTGGCTACGTGAATGCACAACCTGCAGGAGGAGTGCACGGCAGCCATGTCTACTAGAGCTAGAAACTGATCGGAAGGGCCATCGAACTTCCACCTGCGCAAGAAAACCTCCCAAGCAATTAATTACCCAAAGTTCGAATAAGATAACCACACTTTTGATTTAGAATACTACTCTTTCCTCACTCTCAATACCTATTAGAAGAGCTTGGTAGTCTCTCAATCCTTACTGACTAGAGCTGATCTAAATGAGAAAAGAGGTCAAAACTCTTGGTGTCTTTACAAAGAGCTCTAATACACCCAAGAAATTAACTTATCAATACGGTAACATCCAGCAGCCTTGCACATGATAAGTCTAAAAAGAGTCGTCAGGTCAAGAACTTACCGCAATGTCTCGTTGTATGCAGTTTCATTTTTTGCCAGATACTTAATGCGCTTCGCTGCAGCCTTGGCTTCAGAAATATCCTTGATGTATACAACAGAATTTAGTGACGGCGCAAAGTCGAAGATATTGGGAGGTCCCGTGACAATTGGGACTGAGCCTGTCCATCCAAAGAAAACAATACAGCGTCACACGAAGTGGACGAAAGAATGAGCCTCAAAAAAGGAATCGCAAGTAAGAAACATACCAGCGACCAGGGCTTGGAAGAACTTCTCGGTGACGTAATCTTCGACGTTGGAATTCTCAAAAGCAAGACTGAACTTGTACTCTCGAAGAGCGTCCACCTTGTTCAATCCTACATAGCAACTACTTCAATACATAAACTGGCTTCCAGAACACAACGCTAGATCATCCCTGAAGCAAACCACTGAACTTTAGACATAGAAAACCGGGAGAAGGTCACCTAACCCGGAAGATTTAACAACGATACCAACCTCGGCCTCCAGGTTTGTTTTGATCGCAAACTCCATACGAGTCGATGGCAACGCCCTCTTGTTGCAACGTCCGCATAATGGTGAGACGCTCATTGTGAGCTCCGCAGTTGGAAATGAAGGCAGCTCCAAGGGCCTTCTGTGTCTTCGGCTTCACAGGGTCCATGATTTGGTACTCTGCCCATGAAAAGTACCCCACTGGAACATCCGATGCCAAGCTTGTCGTCATCACCACACCGACTCCGCTCCTGCATCATAGCCTCCTCTCCACGTTAGAGCTAAACACAAAATTTGAAGCAAAATTCAATGCACAGCAAACAGGATTACATGCAGCCCAAAGCCCTAAGAAGCTCAAATCATATGCTCATTAAGATATATTCAGACGATATTTGGATTCACTTGACTAAAGGTAAGCACAAAACTTGAAGTAAATTTACAGATGGACTGCAACAAACTTCCATTTTAACACATGCCACAGCTGCCAAAGCACGCACTCTCTCTCTCTCTTATCAACAACCACATCTTCAGTCATTAACGAGAGTCTGACAAAATCACGGTAAGCACAAAGAACTTGTAGTTTGGAGTGGAAGTTTGGTGTAGAAGTGAATTTCTACAGCAAACTTTCATTCAAACATATCCCAAAGCATGAAGCTGACATCACAGGTTCATGAAGACATTTTCTTACGACAAAACTCTTACCGGTGCGCCGAATCGAGGTTATTCTCAGGAAAATAAGTCTCGGATTCCATGGAACGCAACACTGTCAGCGGCGCAGAGGACCTGTCTCCAAACGCCGCGTCCACTTTCCCCGCGCCATGGCTCTGGAACACGCATGGAACGGCGCATTTGTCCCAATTCTGCCATACCGCAGCACGGCTCGATCCTCAGCATCGAAAAATGCAAATAAAAAACGCCCAAGCAAGGAGAAGAAGAAGAAGAAGAAAACCTGATCTTCACCGCCCGCCACAACGACGGGCTCCCGGGCGAAATCGCGCCCGTACCACACTCGATCCTGCGTCTCCAGCCACGCCGCCGAGCAGGTGCCGCTCGCATTCGCCCTCAGCGCCGGCGTCTTCGAGGAGGAAGCGTGCGTCGTCGAGGCCGCCGGGCTGTTGAGGATGTCGAGGCGCACGATGAACGCGCACTCGATCAGCACGATCGCGAACACGGCCCACAGCACGGTCCGCCCCCACCATCGCCGCCCCGAGCTCCCCGCGCCCGATCCCCGCACGCCCAGCAGCGGCGGCAGCGCGGTCGCCTCCGCCCCCTCCACATCCCATTCCTCCCGCCGCTGCCGCTCCCCCTTCATACTCTCATCCAAACCCGACCATAAAACCCTACCCCTCCCTCCCTCGAATTCAACCGACCTCAAATTATTAGCGAGAAGACCAGTGAGTCAATCTCATACTAACACTAAACTGCTCGCTTCGATGAGAGCGTGAAACCCTATACCTCACTCTCCTGCCTCATCTTCTCTCCCTGGATTCAACGAAGAGAGGAACAGAGAATGCGAGGCGCGGAGTCGTATTTCGAGGCGTCGAGGAAAGACTTGGTGGCGAGCGCGGCGAGATTCGCAGACACAGCTCGCTCTTGTGTAGCTCCATAACACTAACCTCATGTCGCTAACCTCTGTCGCTAACCTGTGTCACTAATCTACGTCGCTAACCTGTGTCACTAATCTATGTCGCTAACCTATGTCACTAACCTACTAGTATTATTAACCTACTACCGTAACCTAGTGGTCTCCTTTGGCACATCTCTCTCGAAAGAATTGTTTTTCTTTGATGCGGTGATTTGGACACAATGGGTATCATCTAAGTATTACGTGGCTATCACCTAGGCATTATACGAGTAGCACCGTGACATTACATAGAGAATTACCTAGACAAAAAAATTTGGACCACTCTCCATTTTGAATTAATTATGTACGAAAGCGACTGCGGTGTAGGGTAAGTCATTAACCTTTCTCAGTAACCTACTATTTCATTAATCTGCTATGTTACTTGTTTCTACATTGTACGCCGTCTACTTAAGTTCCGTTGCCGAGTTTGGAGACGGCACGGCTTGATACTAAGGTTTGGAAGTTGATAATTTTGAAGCCCAGGCAAATGTTTGGGCAGCATGGGTATGAAAGCTATCATGGGTGTTGCACCTCGGGGACTCACCCTATACAATATACACTTTATTCATATTGGCTTCTATTGGAGAATGGAGTATTTTTTGTATTACACAAACTTGAATTTTTTGTTAATTTTATATCAATGAAAAGAGAAAAGGAGAAAAGGTTATCTTTTATTGAGTTGAGTAGTTTGGATATGTATGGTGAGTTTTGAGTTTTGATTTAATTGTGATTCATATTCTTGCTAAAATTAGATAATAAGCTAAAAAAATCTGGTACTACTATTATAGTGAAAAATTGGAAAATTTATTGAAATATAGCCAAAATGCCGACCAACACTGGCAGTATTTAGCCACCTTCTATGATGACATCCACGGGTATCAAGAAGAAGAAGAAATCCGGTGGCCGAAGGAGGACTGGAGTGAATAAAGTGTTTGTTTGTTCCACCACTAAATCTTTGTCTAGTAGACAAAAGTTTAGTAGTATGGTTTTAAATATATGAAAAATATAGAGTTCTAAACCTCACACTTCATCATTGTATTGAGCGCCAATTAGCGGACTTGGCCAATGATTCATCATATTATGTGATATAACTATTGAATACTACAAAGATCATATACTACAATCAAATAAACCGTCTCTAAAGCAAATATACCAATCACATTGTACTAGTCACCTAAACATCATGTATGCTTAGCTACGGTATGACCTCAGAGTCTTCATCATCCTATGGCGATATTACTCCCGTAGCGTGTTCCATGACAGTATTTATCATTTCAACCAACTCCTCTTTTCGCACCGGACTATCTCCAAGACTAACTGATGTAGACTGTTCATATCTGTAGCTGCTAGGGTCGCCGTGCCGCGTGTGCCTTACGCCATCTACATCATAATAGAAGCCATCCCTAAATGTCATCGGTGCACTAAAGGTCTCCCGAAATTCAGCAACATCTTCCGGTTCGCTCTGTCTTGAAACAGATGACAATATTGGTCCAGTGCCACCTCCAATACCTTCAGCGCTCCCATGTGTCGCAAATCCAAGCTCTGATGGAGCAGGCCCCAAAGACTGTCCACCCCTACTCAACTCTGAAAAAAACATGAGAGAATCGGTCGTACACTGCTCTGATTTTGACAACTGAGAAATGGATATGTTCATCCCATCTGTTGGTGCCTCTGAAGGAACATCCAATACTCTGGTATCATCCCCCATTCCAACAAGTGTCTCATGTACACAAACTCGCACATGTGGCGGCGGCGTTGTTAGAACCACGTCTCTCCTAGGTGCTCCCCCATCTTCACCTTCGTCTTCCTCTTCATCGTCCTCCTCGTCTTCCCCTTCTTCTGCTTCACTGCTTCGCTACGAGTCGGGCAAGCGGCTGTCAGGCGTGGATTCGTCCGTCCCATATTCACGTCGCAATCTTTCGTTCAAATGGGTGTAGAAATCCACATCATCGTCACCTTCCGTTCGTAAAGGAATCGCATCTTCGGTAGCATCCACACTACTGGGAGCATTGTCCGTTCCATCGATGTTGTTAGACATCAACAAATGCCCTTGGAAGTTGTTGGACAACTCACCGTACAAGAACGAAATCCTCTTGCTGCAATCGTTAATGACAATGATATCGGATCCCTGGAAATCCGAGTTTAGTATAGTCGGAATCGCTCTTGACATGTTACATACCACCAAACCCCAACCCCGAGGCAAGTACGAACCCACCAGTCTTGATAACTCAGATGGAGATCTCTTGAGAGCATCAACAGCAGAAGACTCTCGTGCTTCACCACGGTTATCATCAAATAAAAGAGGAAGTGGACGGCGGCCAGTAATAAAGTTCGCCTCAACAGACAATCCAATTGGGTGTTGGAGACAAATAATGATATCGCCTATTGGTTCAACTGCTTGTTGTAAGCGCCCTCCCTCTGTAAAGTTCAAAGGATGATCAACCGAGGTCTGACCAAATGCCCAACATCCACGCCGATGAGAGCAACCCTCCGCGAGCTTCAACTTCGTAATCAACTCTTCGGTGGCGAACACGGCCGGTGGTAATAGGAAAATGACATTCCACCGTTCGACGGTCGTCATCCATAACGCCAGTTGTGCAAAGATTCTAGTGAATTGTTCATCTTCCCAATGACCGTTGCCATGCCTTCCACCGCCACGGCGACAATCAATAATTCATAGGTATGGCCGTGTCAACTCCGCATACTCTGAATGGAATAGTGCTCTTCTACACCGAATCAGAAGCGGATCCTGTGTGTCATTCTTGCTTGGCCTCCGAACATGCAACTGCCGCTCCCAATTGGTAGTGTTTGCAACTCCCTCACATACGGATGGTGCATTCTGGCCTTGCCCCTTTGCTGCAACAACCTGATAATGTACCTTGATGAAAGGAGGGACGAGGTCGCTTATGTCTTTGAGCTTTGACACCTTCTCTCGCTGCGGCGCACCCCATTTGGTTCTTGTTTTGCTATCCAACAGCTCGGCAAATTTGTCAAGTTGCTTCTTGCCTCCTGGCAAATACTTCCGTATAGATATACGAAAGAACTCTCCCATGGAATTCGGTGAAGATTCCTTGTTCTCTACCATCAACCGGCGAATGGTATTTATGACGGCTTCTCGTCTCATAATACGCTCACATACACCGGCAAGGGTACGAGTCCTTGGATTTTGGTCTTTAACGCCGTTGAAGTAAAGTGCTTAACGAGGTCTACGTCCATCCTCGCCTACTAGCTTAGCTGTACAGGCATTTGCAACCTCTAGATAGTACGAATCTGGAAGTCTCCCAAGCGGCCTCAACCAATGTTTGGTCATCTGCTTCCGCCTCGGTCGAACATTCGTATTCGGATCCAAGTTCTTCTTTAGTGCCAAAGCCTTCCACCTCTTCTCCTCATCCTTATTGTAAAATAGGAAGCCGTTTTCGTAGTCCTTACTGACTTGAAGGGCAGCTTCAAAGCACTCATTGCTGGGATTCCAAACATGATTGGTTAGGTCCTCCATGATCTTTGCCAGTGTGGACATTGTAATGTTGTTGTCATCTCTGTGAGGCAGTTTCCGCACGGCACTTGCTGCGCTCACCAGTGCGATAGCCCTGCGTTCATCGTCCGCCCGGACCGAGCTATCAGGCCTACCATACAGATCCCATATCTATCGGAGCTTCACCAAATCCTCATTCATGGTGGAAAGTTGTTTTCTTTGCCACTCCGCATTATTGACCTGTATTGACTTGTTAATGTAAAGTCGTCAATCATCGTACACAACAAAGGTAGTCTCCCGCTCCTCAATCGTCTTCTGATACTCAGACATAGGGATGTTGTCGCTCATGCACTGCTCCTTCGCATACTTGCAAGCAGCTACGACGTGTTGCCCGTCCACAGGCTCCCAAATGATACGCTCTTGAAGCCAAGATAGTTGAGAGCCCGCAGTACCGTGTATAGAAGCACCCGCATGGCTTAAGAACATCCGTTCAAACTCTCGTACTGCTCCAGTAACCGGGAAATCCACTCCCTCACGCTCAACCATGCCAGTGTCGGTAGTGATATCCACGAGGTACCGGATTGGACGAAGTACCAATTTACTCACTCCGGTCCTATTCTGGGGATCTCGTAAGAAGTGATACACTTCTGATCTCCTCTTCTGTGACAGTATCCGATGGTTTGTCTCCGGATTCACCACTTCGACGATGCGGTCAATGTGCTCCTTGAACACAATGTCGCCTCTTATAGAACCTCTCGCAACTTCCTCCTTCGTAAGTACTGGCGCTTTCAAATGCCTTGAAGTCGGAACGGTTGCTGGAATGTCTACCTCCTCCTCCGAATCTCCCAATGACTGATCAGAAAAGTTGTGCAAGTCGCCATCCATGGCCGACAAACTCACAGAGACACCCGCTGTAGATGTTGAGGATCTACGATGAGTTTCGGCTTGTCCAGCTATCGATTCACGGCCCCTGCCACGCGATGGCGATGTCCTGCCCCGCAACGTCGATGCCCTGCCACGCAATGTCGAGGCCCTGCCACGTGATGTCTCTGAGCGGCCACGCGATGTCTGTGAACGGCCACGCGATGTCTCCGAACGGCCACGCGAGGGCCGTCCATCAGAATCTGGAGCTATGTTGCCATCTTCATGTCGTGGCCGCTTAGATGGATGACCATTTGTTGGTGCACAAACACGTGATGGTGGCAGTTCAGTGGACGGCCGCCAATCCAACTGTGTCGGCCTTGCTAACACGCGATAAATGGGCTCGGTCTCCTCTGGATCCGCTGGTAGACTTGCACGCTCAACACCTGCACGCTCTAGCTCCGTCCGCCGTAATGCCTCATACATGGTATAAGCACTCATAAATCTTCTAGCGCGTGCCTCATCCTCTTCAGATAACGCCAAACATGCCAACACATGCTCATGCCTAGCAGTACGCACCGCAAGATCCGTGCTGAGCCAAAACGTCTGTAAGGAGGTTATATGATTCACCCGCCTTGAATTTTGAAGGAGATTTGTAGGAACAGGTGCTAGAAGCAACTTCTTTGAAAGAGAAGTCTTTGATGCCGTTTGGCCAACCCCCGGTTCGCAAACTACATAGACCATATCATCTGGTCGAAGATTAATTGCTCGAAGTTTAGCGAAGGGCTTCCCCAATGCTGATGTGCGCATCCCTATTTGAAATGGATGTTCCGTGAGCCACAATACTGGCTTCGGCGCCGCGTCTACTGCAATCCACCAACCATACTCCTCCCAGCGCCTTTCGATTGGAAGTGGTGGTGCCATGATGTCACATACAAGAAACCTGATCGTAATCACAAACAATATACAATCGTCAATACGGTGTATGTTCATATACATTAATGCTTACACCTTCTAAGAAAAATACACAAAAGCATCATGTTACAACTCAAATGTGGCTTCCTTGACTTAATTTTTAAGACTCTACAAAATGTCAATTTTTAAAATCATTAGTCCGATTTTTTTTCTTTCCTACTAGATGAAAACACACCTAAAAAGTTCAAATCCGAAGTCCAAATTCCCCAAAAATTATTATTTTGGAAGTTATTAACTCATTGTTAAGTGAATCTGCGCAAATCACAGTTTCATCCATAAAAGATGAAAATCGTAGCATGGATGAAAACAGAGGATGACGATTCATAGCTGATGGAAAAATCACAACGGATGAAATTTGTAAAAACAACGGATGAGGAGGCAAAAACACAGCGGATGAAAAGGCAAAAAAATCAACGAATGAAATGCCAATAAAGGGATGAAAATAGTGGATGAAAACTTGCGGATGAAATGCCAAAAAGTGGCTTCCGCTCTAAATCTAAAATTAATATGCAATTAAAGAATTACGGACTTGGCTAATTTCAGCAAATAAACCACAAAAGTATGCCTAGATTTTTTTACAAAAATTTTACAAATTTTTTTGAATTTTTTTCAAATTTTTCATATTTCCAAATTGGAATGGAAAGTAGGCTTCATAAACTTCATTTCATTATTTGGACTCAAAATCACAAAATATCGTGTTAATGACTCAAATTCAGATTTAGAGCTGGAGCTCGAATCTACGAAATCAGAAGAAATTCTGCAAATCTTCACTACGGTGATTTCAGCGACCTTTGAGGATTTTTAGAAAAAAGAGAAAATGTCAAAAAAATCCGAAAAAAATTGTAATGATACCCCCGGATTCAATCTATAAGGGAAAAAAATTTCAAGTTGTTTTGAATTGTTGAAAATTACTTATAGGCATTTCAGTTTCGTCCAAATCTATGAAAAAAAAACTTTTTTCTTTTTTTTTCTTTTTTTTTTCTTTTTTTTTCTTTTTTTTTCCCTTTCAGCGATACAAGGTTTGGCCGGGTATACGACTGGATCAGGGTATGACCGGATATATGACTAAAAATGGGTATCAACGAACTCTGGAAGGGTATCAACCAGGAGCAACGGCACGATCAAGAGCCCCCTGCGTACGCATGGGCCGTAAGAGAGTTGAGCCCGCTCAACATTGCCAACGCCGAACCCTAGCCCGCCGACACTGCCAACGCCGCTCTAAATTCCACTACGCCGCTCTGATCCTAGCTGCTTTTATACTACTGACTTCGACACGCACAGCACATGGAGGAGAGCGGCGTAGAGAGATGAGGGTGAAGTGAGGAGAGAGGACCAGTAGATTACTTAGCACATTTGCAAGTTGGTGATGTTGCTTACGAGTTGGTGATGTAGCTTGTAGGTTTTTTGCACGTTGTTCACTCATCTACTCGCAGGTTGTTCACGCGGCTTGGAGCGTTACTCACTCACTCACAGGTTGTTCACGCAGCTTGGAGCGTTACTCACTCACTCACAGGTTGTATACTTGCACCTCGTTCTCTAGGTGAAACCCTAAAACACCCTAGGAGAAACCCTAAGACACCCTAGATGAAATCCTAAGACACACTAGTCGAAAGCTAAAGACACCCCCGCATACGCACCCCCTGAGGTGAGAAGTCCAGCCATGAAAATGGCGCCGCCGCCGAAATTAGGGTTCCAAAAATTAGGGTTTCCATATCGCCGACAAAGATTAGATAGTTAGGGTTTTCAGATGTAGTGTCTCATGTTTTCCAATTAAGTAATGACCCAACCTTAACCCCTAAACTGAAGTTCACAGGATATAACGCAAACAAAATTAAATTATAAGTAGTTTAGAATGGTTGTGCACCTGAGTAGTTTAGAAAGGACGTGCTACTCTCTGCTTTGAACCTGCAATCACATAAAAACCAGTGAACAACATGATAGGATGAAGTAGAAATCTTGACCATCTAAAAACATCTAAAAATATGATATGTGGAGCTCACCTTTGGATGATCGTAAAAAAGAGACTCACTATTATGAAATGGCTGCCTTATATGGATTTCTAAACTTTGTGGTTAACTACTCTACTTTATACATATACCAAGTATTACCTTCTTTTAAGAATATTACCTTGTGGTCAAACATTCTACTATTATACATATAAAGAATATTATTTTATGGTCAAACAATCTACTTTTATACATATAAATATTACCGTCTTTTTTCTTACCAAAAAAAAAATTGTTTAGTGTAAAAAGTACATTTTAACCCAAGTTGAACTTTTTTGGACATTTTGAGGAAGGGGGAAAAAAACTTGTTTTCTACATAAAAACTAGTGATCTTCAAAGTCTTTGCCATTATTTTTTTTTACCACAATATGTGGTGAAAACCTTAGTATCAACCGTTTGGATTATCAAAGTATTCCATATTTGTGTAAAAAAAAAGGTAAAACGTGGATTGGTAATTTTTCATTTCTTTTCAATTAGACGTCAAAATTAGATGCTTTGCCACTTTTTAGTTGTGGTAGTTTTGGGGTGTTTCTTGATGGAAAAAGGCTTGGAAATTTAGGGGTTTGTTCCTTGAGGATACTTACGTTCATTGAAATTTTAATATAAAAATGTCCTTCATAACAACTTTTCGGAGGTATTTAAATTATTGTATTTGGGTTGATGGTTTGAAAGTTAGTTCAGACCTAATATTGAAACTTACAACTTTTGCTATTACTCTCTATTGCCATTAAGATTTTACATACCCATAAAGGAAAAATAAGACTTTTAGAATGGACTAGAAAATAATTATTATATTTTGTGTGAATTTCTAATTGTATATAGATCTAAATCTGAGTCAAATGTTTTCAGGAAAATGATTGGAAAAAACCATACCTTCTATAGTAAAAAAAGCTTATAAATCTTCAAAGCATTCCCTTCTACTGTTTTTGATATCTATTAGTGAGAAATTTCTTCTTAACCGTTACAATTGTCATTCTAGAACATATTAACATTTTCAAAGTAATATATCACGATGTAGCAAATAATGAATCTGTATTCATTGCACATTATTCTTGTAATACGCTTTTATTTTCTACCTCTTAAACTTGGTTCTAAGGAACTAACAAAAACTATTAACAAAACAATAGAATATTTAGACTTTCTTTAGTGCAAAAATGAAGTACAAAGTGAAGTCAAATTTGATCCTATACCTTTAAAGTAGGGATGAGAATGAATCTTTTCCTCAACTTCAAACCTTATAATCTTTTAAGCTGTACGGCCAACAATTATATCATTTTGATAATTATATTGATCAATGGATCATTGTTGAGATGTAATAATTAGGACATCAAATAAATGTTGTTGACTTCTAATTTACACTTTGGAGTAGGATCAACAATTAGTACCTATATTTAATGTAAAATCGTAAATGAATTTTAGGAGTTGATATACGAAGATTTTAGGTTGTTTTCATCATGTGTTATATAATGACACTAATATGTTTGTTATAGTCAGGTCGTAAAGATTTTGGAACGAAAAGAAGAGCATATGTTTTGGCAACGAAGATTGATTGGTGATATTGTCATATAGAGCGGCGTTGAACTCCGGTACCATGCCCTCTGATACTCACAATTAAAATCCAGGTCAGGAATACCTTCTTATACCGATATGATGGCTTTTTGGATGTATCATATGTATCGTGCTTTACATTGAATCACTTGAAATTGCAATTTTGTCCAATTAGCTCTGCTTGTGAATCTTATAAATGATCAATCATTATATGTGGGAGTATAGGTATATGTCTATCACTGAGTAGTCTATTGGATGAATGATGCTTTTGAATTGAAAAAATATATATATATTTTGATAATTTTTCCACTGTCATGTCTATATTTGTCAAATAATATCGATGGAAAGCGGAACATCCCATATTCCTTTAGAACCTCCAAACATTCGCAGATCAAATATCCTTCCTAATAGTTCAGTGGGGGCTCGGTTGATACGAGCAGCACGGGCGCGCCAAATTCAAGAGAGATCGGTTGGGATAGTTGATTTTGAAGCGGGAAGGACTGTAGAATTGCTCTCCAAAATAGGCATTGTCGTGGGTTTGGCAAAAAGGGAGCATGCCTTTGAAAGTCGAATGGTATTGCATGAATGTAGAATGTTTCCATCTGAGGTGGCAGTGCATATAATTTGGGTTGACGATGCATTACATTGGACATGAGAAGTTGTGGGTGAACGGCTTGGTTCATGTATGGATCTTATCATTCGTTGGAACCGGTCATTGCTTCGTGACTTGGCCACAACACCTAATTTTCCAAATGCCCATGGTGAAGATAGATCTCATATTTCACCTACACGGACAATGGCCCCAGGATTTGATGTTCAAGGGCGATCTATCATCCCCGAATTGAATGAAAGATCTTTGTGGAGTAGCCAAGCTTCAAACCCCGTTGATGAGAGTTCACCATTTTCTCGATGCACCCCCTCTAACATTCGAGATTTGCCGCATGAGGAGGGATTTGCTCACGTTAGAACAGCGCGCCGACCTTATTCTATGCAGAATAGAAGAAGGATAGTTTCAAACGAGTCAAATTTGACAGGAACTGCAGCAAGTAAGGTATCTTTGGCAAGCGTGGAAAGGGCAATAGCACAAGGAGGATGCAAGCAAAATTGTTTGAGGGACATTCCAGCTAGGCATATTTTAGACATGTGATATAATGCTTCGGTACCAGAGTATTCAATCCGAAGTACATGGATAAGACAAATGTTTGTTTCTTTTTATACACGAATAGAAGGATTTCATCGGGATAAATTTGAAACGAAGTTAGATGGCAGGCCTGTTTGCAATGCTTGCTACGCTCTTGGGGTTGGTTATTCGCAACGGCGTTTTAAGGAGTTGAAGAAGATTGTTTAATATACGGTAGAGTGACGGCAATCCACGGTAACACACTATCAAATCCGATTAGAGAGAGCACTAGAATGTCTGCTGCAGAGGCTTGCTTCAAATCATTTGTGGAAGAAGCTGGATGTCCTCAACCTCATCGTTCTATTTGCCATAAGGATGACAACACAGTCGTGCCTCTTATTCTCCTTCCAATGAATACAATAAAATTTGACGTATTCAATTACGTGAATGAAGAGGTGAAGAAAATATGCAATGGAGAAACCATTTCAATTAGCTTGTTCCATAGGATGTGGCGTTTGAGATATCCCCATGTCCAAGTTCCACCATTCTCAAGGTTCTCAAAGTGTTATCATTGTTGGGAATATAAATGTGCTATGGAGGGAACAACCAATGCCGATGCAAGGATTAGGATCAAAGAATTGTTTATGTTGCATCCAGATGGAGGAATATAGGTATTATTGAATATTCAAGAGGTCATGTTATATCCACCCTGAGTTATACATGTGCATCATTGTGGATGGCATGGACCAAAACACAACCATGGTACCAAGAATGCGTCAAACCGTAAAGAACATTGAACACCGGTTTGTGAAGACCCATCTATGCGGGGCTCTAGTACATGGAATCGGTTTGTATTGCAACGTATGATTTGGAGCTCACCACAAACATGACAACAACCACGTCGTGGGCACATTGTTGTATGTGATTGGAGACGTGTTGCGGAGGAAGGGATTTATGCCACCAACATTGCGCATACAAGCAGATAATTGCACCCGTGAAAATAAAAACATCTATATGTTTGCTCTATGCGCATCCTTGGTGGGATTGGGATTTTTTCAAGAGGTGGAACTCTCTTTCCTTATAGTAGGCCATACACATGAAGATATTGATCAACGCTTCAGTTGTATATCAAGTACTTTGAAGAGATCGGACGTGGAATCCTTAAAAGAAATGTTTAACCTTATAGAACGGGGAACGTCTCCTACAGAGGCATTTGTCACCGCACGGCTGTTAGAGAATGTGTGGGATTGGAAACAGTTCATAACACCCCACCTACTAACATGTCCGGATTCATTGGTTGGCATAACATTTGCACACCACATGCGATTCTATATAGATGATAGAAATGGGACCCACGAGATTCGAGTGCAACACAAACATTATTGCAATGATGCTTGGGGACCAGAGACAGGGACAAAGACTTTGAGGTCGCTGCCAAGTAGAGATGAGCGACCAGCGTTTGCAAATGTGTTTGCAACGGACGAACGGGAGCTAAAAGCGTTGGATGACTTCATTGCCTATAAAGAGAGGTGCATTGAAAGATTGCAACATGTGGAAAGGAACCGTGATGCTCAAGTGGAGGCCGAGAAATTGAAACTATATTTAGCCAAATTTCCATACAAAGACCGTAGCAACGAGCATCATTCTTTACCATTTTGGCCTTCAGATGTGTCCAATACCGCAACTGCGGAACGTGTTTCATTAGATGTAGTCAACTGCCCAGGCGACGAAAATCGCGAAGTAACCGTCGTGGACCAAATTGTGGCTATACTTCCAAATGTAGACTCTCGAGGATATTTTGGTCCGCGTAGATGAAGACCATCGAATCAAGCAATGCGTAGGGCGCAACGAACGGAAAGCAAACATGTTCAAGAACGAATCGAACAAGGAGCAGGGGATGAAGTTAATCACGACCCGTTTCCACCATTCAATCCACAATCAGATATTAATTGTGGACAATTTGTAGCCCTAAGTGTTGATAGAGCTGAGGTTGAAGGTGGTATACCATTCTATGTAGGGAAGGTGATTGAAGATGGGAAAAATCAAAGGAGTCATAAGATGAAGGTTTGTTGGTATTGGCCCATCATGCAAAGAGAAAATGTTGACAGAACAGGGTCCACCGCACAACGATATGCAAATTACATGGATGCATTCTGGGAGCCCACGTGTGAGAGCCATAGTTGGGTAGAGAAAGAGGCATGCATCTTTTCGTGGATAGACGAACCTGAAAGAACAGTGGCTGACGCTTTCCGGAGGAGAAAGCGAAATATATTTGGATTGCAAGTTGATAGCAAGACTCGGATTTTTCAGTCGGCTAAGGCTCACATACTAGAATATATTGCAATGCAAACCGAAACAATTGACAATGAGCGGTTGCAAACAGCCTTGAATGATATGTAGTAAAGGAGGATACTACAATGAGTGTATGGTGTATGGTGATTGGCATGTAGGGTATATGCAAGAGTAGTCTACCACAAAGGTTATGTAAGGCATTTAGTAACAATTGACCAATAAATCCGAGAGGTGTTTCCCATTGTTTGATTACATCATCAAGTACAAGAATATATGCAATATGTTGATTTTCTTCTTCTTATATATCATGTTCCATGTGTAATATATTCAAATCAACTGCCATTCATTGCGGAGTGTTTTAGTTTACATAATTGCGTATTTTGTATAGTTACTCGACAAGCTTCTTTCCAAAAACATACTATTGAGTATGAAACAAATATTTATCAAATTCTAACCAAGTTCCATATCAAATTTGTCAAAAATGCCAAAAAAAACTTATTGAATTAACATTTTTGGTTATATTGAAAATTGTTCTCAGATCCTAAATTTTTTATAAAAAAAACAGGAAATCAAACAAAACTTAATTTGATCCAACGCATTGGCCGCCGTTGTCACTAAGTGCACTTTTAAAAGGCCAAGTGCATAATTGCTTAATTGCGTGTTTAAAGAGTATCATATAATTCCGGAGGAGATTGGTTATTTTCAAATTTTTGTTTATGTAGAAGAATAGACATTGCATATTGGATAGCGATGGTATTGATTATTGTGAATGCCTTTTTAATTAAATTAATGGGGATATTGAATGTCTTCTCAAGACATTTCATAGAAGGGATAAAGGTAGTAGCTCTAGCTCCAGCGGCAATGACAGTAAGGGGTCAACCTTCCATCCAACAGCTGCAATGTCATCAATAAGTGGTTGGTATTTATTAATTTTGTTTTTGATTGATTCCGGGGAAATCTGTCATTACAATATTTTAATTCGATAAATTGGATAATAAGGTTTGTATTTATGTGGAACACGGGTATTAAATAGGAATATGTTGCGGATAATGCAATGTATCACCTATGTATCTCCACGTGTTATATGCTTTAATGGATTACCTCAGTCCTTCAAAGTGCAGGTTGAACATTTTTGCCAATTTTTAGAATTTGATTTGGGGTCGCTCATAGACACTAATGTGAGAATTAATAACTACTTTCTTAAGAATATTTAGGAAATAGTTTTTATGAAGATCATATATTTTTGCATAGTGTTGGTGGAAGAGAGATAAAGATACAAAATTTGGTGGTGAGAACTATCTTCCTCATTCCATCAATGGTGAGAATGAGAAGAAGCACCACGGCCTTGGCGTAGTGGTTTGGGTCATGGCACACCGGTGAGGTGGTTGTGAGTTCAAGTCCTATTGCCGGCGTGGTGCCTACGACCATAGTCCACCCAATTATGGTGGCAAGTCCCAAGGCCTCGTTGTATGGGGACCCACCACTATAAGAAAACCCCGTTTTTGGTGATGTCTTTTGCAGACGCAGAATCACTTCGGTGATGTCTTCAAGACAGAGCAGGATGTCTAGCTAGACATGAGTATGTCTTCTGCGTCTTTTGGGTACTATAGCAACTTCGGTGGCATGAAGAGAGTCGTGTCTTCAAGAAGACACGAAGATGTCTGCAGAGACGTGGATGTCTTTGCGGATGTCTTTGTAGACATTCCCGGAGACATCAAAGTGCCACGTTGGCAAGGGAATCCGGTTTGACCGAGGGTAAATGTCTGAAAGTCACTGGTATGCGGGGTAAAATGCAGCCCAAATGTAGAAAATTAGCATAATGGGCAGCAGTTTGTATGAGCAAAGGAAAAATCTTCATCCAATAAAATATTGTTTCCTTTTTTGTTCATTAAAGAAGTATTTTGAATTCTTTATAAATTCGAAATATTAATTTTTTGATATGAATATTCTATTTTCAGTAGTTGTCATTGGTCCATTTTTTAAAATAATATTAAAAATTAAAATTTTGAATTTAAAATTACTGAATATATGTATTTCTGAATAAATTAATAATATGTAATAACAAATTATTATATTTAAATTAATAAATTGTTTTATATTCAATTAAAAATATTAAAATATTAAAATATATGTATTTAAATATTATTAAATTATTAAAATAGAAATGATGTAGAAAATAGAATTTTATAATAAAAGTCAATTTTTCGATATTGATAATTAAATAAACACGTGGACATATTATTCACTTAATAATTTACAGCTCCTTATCTACATGGCAAGGAAAACTCCACGTCGGACGAGCTGACAAGTCATAAAATGTCTAGGCGGATGTCTATAGAGACATCCGACTGACTTTGACTATAATAATGATATAATGTCTCCGTAGACGTCCTAGAAGATGTGCGTAAGGACATCTACCGAGACATCCCTCTAGACGTCCTCACAGACATTGCCTGTCTAGAATGGTAGTCGGCGTACCAATAAGTGACTCTGTCACTACTCCTCTTGGATTTCAGCATTGTTGACTGTATTTGTTGCGGCTGTAACATAGCACCCTCCCAAGGGCGGTGGTCTTCGAATTGCCTCTGTCTCCTGAATCTCTAGTTGTAAGCCTCAAAAGTCCGCGTCATCACCGATTGCGATTTCACTTGCCAATGGCTGCCGATGTTGTATTGTTGTACGCCGACCTTGGACCTCTATTCGGCACACGATCTTCCATCTGCGTCTGCTAGGGTCATCTAAGAAGAAAACCTGTTGACAATGCAAGGGAAATGCAAATGAATCCGGATGCACTCTGCCGTCCATGTGGTTGAAGTTCGCTACGTTGAATCCGTACTTGTCGCGCTCAATGTTGGGCACTCGCACATCCTTTGAGGGTCTTACCTATTCGCAGAGCAACACCGTGGTGCAGTGATTCAGTAATTACAACTCCAATATTTCCTCAATATACTCCACATGCTCCGCAGTATGGTCAATGAGCCTCCCATTCTGAATCCCCCAACGCAGTTGTTGTGTATAGGTTGCCACTATACAAGAATCTTGAGTAACGAGACCCCCCTCGGAAGTCCAAACTCGCATATGCATCTCGAATGCGCTCATTTGATGATGTGAGGTTGCAAATCACTCCGGGGGACATGAGTATCGTACCACGTCCTCATCCAAACGTTCATCAGCCCCTTCTGCTTATAGCGCCCGTGCTCTAAGCCAATTTGCAAAGCTTGGCCAACATTGGAACATTTGAAAAGACATCAATCACGACATCGAACTGTCAATGAAGATGTCTAAGATGACGTCCATGAAGATGTCTAAGATGACATCCATGAAGATGTCTATAATGACATTCATAGCCATCAACTAGGATGAATTTCATCGAGTTTACTAAATGAACAAAGGCGGCTAGGGTTAGCAGCTGCAGCCATAGTTAGGTCATGAGACCTTTAAGTAGAATTTGAGGCTGCACAAAACTCACTTTGGCCTTCATTTCTCTAAGTAGTTAGAGTTTAGAATGTAGAGGTTAGAGTTTTAGAGTATAGACTGAGTTTACAAGTCAGGATGTTAGAGTTTAGAGTGTAGAGGTTAGAGTTTTAGAGTGTAGACTGAGTTTACAAGTTAGGATGTTAGAGTTTAGAGTGTAGAAGTTAGAGTTTTAGAGTGTAGACTGAGTTTATAAGTTAAGATGTTAGAGTTTAGAGTGTAGAGGTTAGAGTTTTAGAGTTTTAGAGTGTGTGGTTTAGATGTTGAAGTTTTAGAGTTTGAGAGTGTTAGAGTTTAGAGCGTAGAGGCAGCAAAGCAGAAATAAATAAAGAGGCGTGCAAGTAGGTGAGTGATTGCACAATATAATGCTGGCCCGAATGAGACTCGAGTGAGCCACTGCACGACGTATGAACAACACGGGAAATCTTGAAGACATTTTCAAAGACGTCTTTGAAGACGTCCAGTCAAACGCGTCAACATTTCCATGAGCGTAGGAGATGTCTGCTAGAACATCCCAGAAGACATCTTGTCACATATAGCAACTTGTATTCTACTTTGAGGGACATGTGGAACGTTCACATAGTGGTGAGATTAAGACTAACAGTTTTTTGGCGTTAAGAAGTTAACCATGCACATATAGGTCGTCCTGCTAACGGGATTTATAGCAATTTTCTTCTTATGTTAAACCCTTGTTTAATTGCATGCGTTGTTGGCTTGTTGAACATGTGCAGTGTTGGACATGCGCACGACCATATGGGAGTAGCGACAACCAGTGATGACAGAGGAGCAATTTGAAGTTGTGGATACGTAGTACATCGCTGATGTAGATAGAAGTATTTTTTTGATGTAATTTTTTTATTAGGTTACAAACAATATTGTTTTAACAACTAATTTGTGATGTCACCTCGTGTTTTGAGTATGCAATGAAAATACTTACTCTTGACAAGCAGCCATCAGTATTGTAGACATTTTGAACATTGGGTACTGCGATGTCTATATATGTCTCTGAATGTTATGTGAGATGTATTGGAAGATGTCTAGAACATGAAGGGAAGACATTCCGATGTCACAGTGGATGTTTGAATGGTGAGTGGAGCATGCTTCAAAAGACGTCTACATATAGCTGTGGATGTCTTGTAAGACATCCTATACAAGTCGTCACAGATGTTTTCTAGGACGTTTGTGCAATCATGTCCTCTCGAACATCTTCTCAAACGTCATATCAAACATCATCTGTAGCATCTTCTTGAACATCTTTTGAAACGTCATAGCAAACATCATCTCCAGCATCTTCGCAAACATCTTCTCAAACGACATAGCAAACATCATCTTGAACATCCTCACGAACATCCTCCCAAACATCCCCTAAGACATCCTCTAAAACATCCTCCACTACATTATTGGAGCACTACCATGTCTCAAGCGATGTCTCGGCAGATGCTACTTTAGTTCAGAAGACATCACTTGAGACATCCTTGAAGACATTGTGGATGTCGGCCCAAACATCTGGGATGTCTATCAGGAACATATTTTGAGTATAAAAACCCCCAAAACAATGCTGACGTGGCATGCCACGTCATTTTTCCGGGTCCACGTTGGATTTCCCGCCTGCCATATCATGGCACGTCAGATTTTTCCGCGTGCCATGTCAAATTTTGGCGCCGCCACGTCATTGTATGTGGGACCACGGAAAAGTCCACATAAGGATGAAATTCATTGCCATGTGGCACTGCCCGTTCACTTGGCGCTGATGTGTCTCTAACGTGGCTCCCACGTGGCACAGACTTTACCCTCCCAAAATTACCTCTAGACGTCTTAGACACAGAGATGTCTTCCGTGTCTTCCCGGATGTCTTCTTAGACATCCACCTTGTCTAAGATGTCTTCGCGCTTGCAAGACATGACCGTAGATGTCTTTGCGTTTTTTGAGACATCACTGAAGACATGACAAAAAACACGGTTTTCTTATAGTGCACAAAGCCCTTGGGGAAGATGACATGTCAGTTGTCTCTAAGGCAATTAGTGTAGGGAAGCACTTAGTGTAGAAAAGTGCGAGGGGGGAGTGGTTCTATTACACTAGCCTATGTCCCGTGGCCATATGCTTAGTGAAGAGAATGAACAAATACTATATTCACGGTGCTCTCCTTTGGAGATCGGAGTTCTTCTTCTTCTTCTAAAAATAAGAAGTGATTTGTCTCATGTGAGACATTAACTCTTAAATGTTAAGAAGGTGCCACTTGTGGCCACAATATTCTACATGTATGGTGTCATAATTGAACATAAGGTTTAGATATTGAAATTACCTCCAAATGAAAGATGCTAGTTGAATAATCTTCAATCTAAAGATGTAAGTCTTGCTAAGTTTTTATACATTTATTGTATTCTACAGAGTATTAAATACATGCCTATACAATGGAGTGACGCTCGAAATGGCGTTTTTGCATTATGAAATTTTGCTTTTGTCAATTTTGACACCCTTCCAAGGGCTAAAAATTTGTTATATTTCCATGAATTTTTTGGCACAAGATCATCTCTACGTTGATAACATGTGTGCCAAATTTCAAGGCTAGAAGATGAATATGAAAGAAGATAATTAAAATTCTTCCTCATGATAACACATGTTGGTAGATTTTGAATATTGTTTTTTGTATTCATCTTCTTGCCTTGAAATTTGGCCTACATGTTATCAAGATAGAGAAGATTTGGTGCCAAAACTCTCATGGGAAATTTTCTTAAACCAACCCCAGGGACAATGCCAAAGTTGGCAGTAGCAAAATGGTTTTCCAAATGTTTCTCACAACTACACATTGTTAGATTTTGGGTTTTTTTTCCTTTTGTGGTTCTTTAGGACTTGAAATTAAACATACATATAATCATCATAGAGATGGTCTCATGTCAAAAATCTCACATGCAAAAAAAAAATTTAATCCTTGGAAGGATGTCAAAGTTGGCAACAATGAAACTTCTCTTACAACTACACATGTTGGTAGATTTCAAAAATATTTTGTTATGTAGATATTTTTGCCTTCAAATTTTCATACATGTAATTATCATAGAGTTGGTCTCATGTCAAATTTTTCATGGGCAAAAAAACAAATTCAATCCTTAGTAGTGTGTCAAGAATGAATATTTTCTTACAACTCCACATGTTGGTAGGTTTTGAATATTTTCTTTTGCGTGGATCTTTTGGACTTGAAATTTTTCACATGTAATCAACGGAGAGATGGTCTCATGCCAAAAATTCCATGGTCCAAAAATAGAATTTCAATCCTTGTGAGGGTGTCAAAGTTGGCACCTACGAAAAAAAATTCATAGCTACATATGTTGGAAGATTTTGAATATCTTTTTTTTTGTATTCATCTTTTGACCTTGAAATTTGATGCACATGTTAACAATATAAAGATAATTTTGTGTCAAAAATTTCATGGTTAATTAACAAATTTTCAGTCTTCACAAGGGTGTTGAAGTTGGCAACAACGAGATTACTTTCTATATAAATGCAAAAACGCCATTTTAAGCTTCACCCCTTTGCACATACGGTTAAGGGGCAGAACGGTTCACTAATTGAAGAATAGACGTCCTATAGATATAAGCCAAATGGTAGAATAAACAAACATTGCATTTAACCCCTAAAGGATCGTGCCTTATGCTTCACCAAAACCACTCCAAAATTGCCACTTGATCTGAGATATTATTAGACTATTTCAATCAATCATAAGATCTTCAAGCTAACTACTACAAGAAGACATCCAAAAACTTTGACCTTGCAGATTGTGAAATACATGCATTTAAAGAGTGCAAAATTGCTTATTTCTATCATGCCCAGATAAGGCCAAAGTACTTTGACTCAAGATAATGGCATATATTTCCAATGCACATTGCATACTCAATAGATCTATGTTCTACCTTGTGTTATGTCATTGCATGCCAAAAATCACAAGTAATGGAGGTGATTATGATAAGAAAAATGGACCTACAACGACTAGTAGTATAGGAAGTAGCTTTCTACTTAGAAAGGCAATTTTATTTTTTAAATAGAGAAATAATTGTAGGACCTAAAACCCAATTGGTGAGTAGAATTATTATGTCTTATTCTAGCAATAGATTTTTTATTCATTTATTTTAAAGTAAAATTTTGAAATTCTATGTGTCTTTAAGTGAAAACAATGAAGGTTGCCAAGAACTTTCCTTCACTACTACCCGCTTCAAAAAAGTGCAATTGCCAACTCTATAACACTACTATTCATCTCTATAGTACGTTGCCCAACTACCAAAGAGTTGAGCTTTTAATGTTTGAAACACCATAACTTTTTTCCCTATAAGTCCCCGAAAAGAAAACCCATATTCTAATTCTCACTAAAAATTTCGAGAAGTTATTTTCAAAAATGGATTTATAGGAACCTGCCCAAAATCGATCAAAATCGATTTGTACCCTACAGGTAAAATGCTCCTTCAGGGGTTAAGTTCATATTTGTCAATTCTTTCTCTTCTTATAATTCGTTTGCTTCCACTTGTTTCTAATGACTCATAAGAAACATACTTAGTGTACGAAATAAAGTTGTAACAAAGTCTGGGATGACACAACTTTCAGATGGTGTACTTACATTTCCCTAACATGAGTGCTGTTTCTACGAATTCTGTCCGCACGTAGAACGTACTCTCAAAAAGAAACGTACAAAAGTGCAACCTCTGTCAAAACTCTAGTTCTGGTCTGTGGCATGTAACCATCTGCTGCTTCACGAAAAAAAATCGTCGGATGTCTCATCCTGTATAAAACTTGAATGCCCATGCAACCCAGGCTTTTTCCTGTACAGTCTTTTTTATAATTTGTATAATCAATGCGACTTCCTCCTTGATTGCAACACCCATTTGATGTCTTGCGAGAAGTTGGAATATAAGACGTGATCATCCTCACATTTCACTCGAAGTGAGATCAATAGAAGCACCGAACCCATAAGCGTGTACAGTATTCCCAAGCACGTGATTCGTGATCTCCAGATCTTCTGGTTTGAACACTGACCTGTAAATTTCTTATACAGCTTGATGTTCCCCAACGGTATCTCTGTCAAGGAAACCTTCGGTACTTGGCTCCTTAGCAGCACGGGAAAAGCAAACTCTTGTGGTTCTGTACGAAAATGTAAGTCAGACCTCCCCAACGAAAATCAAAACCATCTGCTGTTTTCGGTGAAACTTTGTAAGAGTTATCGATCCGAACAATAGTTGCACAAACAAAACTAGTGGACGTAGGTTGATACAACTGCTTGGATAAGATGCAGCAAGTTTCGATCAGATCGGCTAGCGTGCCAAACATGACTCTCACTTTCTAGCTCACCCATGTGCATGGATTGTTTCTTACCGGCGTAGCATGATGTCTCTGATTCTTTGCAATCTTCGCAACTCACTGTAACAATATAATCTCCCTCTGTCAAATCTTCAAAGACCACTGCAGACTTCGCGGGCGTTCGTAAGATGGTTGGGCATTCGGTCGGGCCTGATTCGCTGCAATTAAGTCGAAGTCTGAGGCTGCATGCGGACCCGCAATTCACATGACCATTTGCACCTTGAATGGTTAATGTATGTAGAGTTGATGATGAAAGGAAACCTGTGATAGGGTCACAGTAGGAGTCAGACATTAGCGACACAGTCAACACAATACAAAAACAAAGTTTTCTTAGATATACCTCGAGAAAAGAGCGAGCAAACACTCCCAACATTTACAGACATCCTCACTTTCCAACATGGACCAGTAATTCGAGTAACAAAGAGAATGCGTCAAACCTGCAGAAACTGTCGACTCGTGACACTCGTCGTCTTCCTTATGCTTCTCAACCGAAGTGTTTGTGACCGATTTTGAAGCGCAACTCTGCATCAATCATCGTTAGGGTCCATGATTTGGTTGTACGATGGAGTATTACTCACGAGACCATTCCAATAGTTTTCATGCTGTTAAAGCGTAGAGTATTTACTTCAAAAGAAATTAACATTAAAAACACCGTTCATAATTGAACCAGATGATGCAGAAGACGCAGAATGAAGGTTTAGGTCTATCTACAGAAAACGAACAGCTTAAAAGTGACCCTGGCGCCGTGTTTCAAAGTAACCTCATACACTCACACCTTGCGCGTAGATCTAACAATAAAGAGTGTGGACAAGAAACAAGAAACAGCGAGAATGTACCTCTAGCAACTACTTTTCTCAATAAAAAAACAGAAACTAACTCACAACCACGTAAGGTCGTACAGATCTTCCACTACCGAACAAAAACTGACATCGCGAACTCCCGTACAGCTAATCAAATACGACCAAAAAACTATTCCTCTCCTCGATATCACAACCTGTATTCAACAGAACTCCTAGACAATTGTACGTGACATCGCGTCATTGATGTGTAGAATTCTGCTAGCTACTGTAAGCGCTCACGCAGAAGCCTGCAACCATCAAAACAACAGCAATGCGCTCCGCGGCAAAATGCGAAAACGTCACAAAAACTAAAAACCAGGCCAATCGCCGCGTACTCTCTTCTCTCAGTCAAGAAACCGATTGCGTACCAAGCAGTGCTTCAGCGAGTGCAGCGAGAAGAGGAGCGCGCAGACAACGAAAACGACGGTGACCTTGGGACCGATCATCGCAGCAGCAGAGGCGTCGGCGATGGCGCGCAGCAACCTCACCAAACCCTACGCTCCGGGCTCTGACATGCCCTTTAATAAGTACGTTAGCGAAGTCGAAGACTGGGCCCGATACGTGGAAGGGAATAATGAAGAGGAGGGTGCACAAAGGCGTCACCTAACCTAGGCTTCGATCTAGGACTGTTTTAGATCTCACCCGGGGCGCCTTACGCGTTAGTTAGAGACTGACTCAAGGTGTAAGTACAGGCCAGGGGGAAGGGGTGTTAAAGGCGTTACAGGACGTGAAGTTTTGGTCTAGTCTATTTGTAGATTTGGGTCGCGGGTTTGGGTGGAAGGGGCCGATCAGGCGCAGTTGGTGCCTGCTTTACGTACTGGGTCGTGTAACTGATCTGACCGATGCGGTTTCCTAGAAAACAACGGTGGTACTTGCACTTGCATGTATCCTGCAAGGCACTAACTACTTGCATTAATTAGTGAGTATCCAACTGTTCACATGGCAGAGAATGTTCACACCAATCATAGATTTGGGAACCAACCAAAACCCATGACCGACAGTTATAAAATTGGGGTCGTATATCCAACCCACTTTCATCTCATTAAGGTAAGTCCCCCTAAAGCCGACAAGTTAAGGAATGTGCATACTGTACATGGGATCTCCTTAGATCAGCCTGGGGTGGGTCCATTTTTCTGGCCCTGCCCGTTTTAGGAGTCTAGAGGCTTTTTTTGGAGAAGAAAAATTGCCAAATTTTGGATCCTATGGCCCGAAACTACCCTCATTGGCCTTCCCATGGATCAAATAGGGCCCCCCTCCGACATAAAAATAGGGGCCGGTTTTGTCCCTACCCTCTCCCACCCTTCCAGGCCTGAGGCTTGGTGCAACGCTCGGCTGGGGTATTTAGGCAAATCCCTGTGTATGGAGAGAGGAGATAATTATATCACTATTTTTCAATGATAGCCAATAGAATTACTATCCCAACCCAAGTGATTTCATATTTTTTCGATGAAAATTGAATTAGTTATGAATTTTGAAACTGTGCAGCCATGTTAAGTGGGTAGCCAGCAATGGGTACCGCCCATAACCAACGACCAAAAGTAAGGGTCTTGACTAATAGCAAACTTCCATTTGGAGCTGAGTTGGTGGTAATGGGATGGAAGAGGATTGGATATACCCCAATTTTATAGGCGTTGTCTATGGATTTTGTTGGTTATGGAGAGGCTCACCATACTATACCACTTGTTCAACTTCAAATAGAGGTTTGCTATTAGTTTGGACCCCTTACAGTCCACCTGCTTTAATCCCTAAAGGACCACGCCTCATGCTTCACCAAAACCACTTCCAAAATTGCCACTTTGACATGCGATATTATTAGACTAGTCAAAACACATGTTTGTTATTTTTAATCGTAGGATCTTCAAGCTAACTAGTACAAGAAGACATCCAAAACTTTGACCTTGCAGATTGTAAGATAGTTGCATTTAAAGAGTTCAAGATTGATTTTTTCCACCGTGCCCAAACATGGCCATCGTACTTTGACTTAAGATAATGGCATATTTTTCCACTACACATTGCATAAACTCAATGGATCTATGTTCTATATTGTGTTAGGTTAGTGCACGCCAAAAATCACAAATAATGGAGGTGTTATGATAAGAAAAATGGACGAGCAACGACTAGGGGTATAGAAAGTGGCCCTGTACTTCATAAAGAAATTTAATTTTTTAGATAGGTGAATAATAATTGGATCTAAAATCCAAATGATAATATAATTACCATGATTTATTCTTAAAATTTAAAAAAATTAAAAAGGTAAAATCCTTAATTTCTATGTGTTTTTATGTGAAAACAATGGAGGTAGCCAAGAACTTTCCTTCACTACTACCCGCATCAAAAAGTGCAATTGTCAATTCTACAGTAGCACTATTCACTTCTATAGTACTGTAGGTAAACCTCAAGTCCGGCATAAAATAATTCAAAAGTTCCTTGTTGAATCTCTTGTGAAAATATTTTCCAAAAATGTTGAAATCCTTTGAAAATAGAGGCTAGTGAAGTCAAAAATACAATAATACCATGTGTAGAATGAAATAAAACCGAAAATCAAAAGGAGTACATTCATGCAATATGTGTCATGTGCTAGAAAAAGCCTAGCTTATCATGACATATCTCTAAAAAGTGAAAATGATTAAGTCCGACCCGGCATGCAAAACTTCTGCACTCCAAAATACTTTGAATAGAACATGCCAACCTTGCACCATAATCCATCCAAGTAATGTTAGAACTGTGACAAACCTTGCTTTTGCATGATTTCAGGAAAAGTAATATCAATAATGCATGTGACCATGAATAGGATCCGACGTTCAACCAAAATTGTTGTGAATTTATGCGTGATCTGTGACTAGTTTGGAGTTTTTGAGGGGAAACGGAGCAAATATGTATCACAATTCACTGCTTCCTCTAGCTTCTTGTTGCGCATTCTCACCTTCTTTTGGCTGGAACTATCTGATTGCATCCATGTGTCTTCTTTTTGGTTTTGGGTCTTCGGAGATGTTGCGGGATTGAGCTTGGTGATGAGCTGTCGAAGACGGTATTCAGACATGGAGGACGATGTCCAAGCGCCGAGGAGGGTTTCAACGCGGTGTCGTGCGGAGCAGAGGCTCGGTATCGAGCAGAGGGAGGTGAGCGGAAGGTGCCGTCGGTGCAAAGCCTAAAAGGAGCGTCGGGGTTGCTCATGGAGAGAGAGCGCCGTGTGTTGCGAGCAAAGGGAAAGCGGAGAAGGAGGGTAGGGCTTGCTTGCTGAGGGAGAGAGCCGATCTGCTCGCAGAGGAAGAGCGCTGGGCTTGCTCGCGTAGGGAGAGTGTCGTGTTTGCTCGCGGAGGGGGAGTGTTGTGCTTGCTTGCGAAGGGAGAGTGCCGTGCGCTACGAGCAGAGGGAGAGCGCCGTAGATCACCGAGGTCGTTGATCTTCTCGTGCGCCAACCTGTACCACCTGCTCCGACCGCTACTGGTACCACCTGCTCCGACTTCGCTCCTCCGACTGTTGTTGTGCTCTGACTTTGCTACTCCGACCGTTGTTGGTACCACTTGCTTTGACTTCTCTGGTACCACCTGCTCCAAGATCTCCTGCTCCTTGACGACGCTCCATGTATTGTACTTCAAAACTCTTTCTCTTTTGTTCTTTTTTGTTGTATTGCCTTGGTCGTTTGTTGTATGTCGTTTTGCTGTTGTTTCGCTTGCTTTGTTGCTGTTCGTTTAATGTGCTGGTAAGTTGTTTTTCCATTGGTGAATTGCTCATTCTTTGTTGTTTGCTGCCCATTTCTTTGGCAAAGTTGACGTCGTACCGTTGGAATTCGTAGGGAGAGGTCAATCACAACTCTCAGAATTTCATCTCAATATTGATCAGAGAAGGAGAGGTCATGGTGTTGGCTTCATAGAGAGGTATTCCTCTCCTTCTTTGATCTGTATTGAGACGAAGTTGCAAAGTGCTAAATCTAAAATTTTACTAGCAGCAACAACTAGCAATAACATCCACAAACACAACTATTGTAAGTTGTTGATCCATTTTGTTATCCATCTTGTCTGTTTATATCTATGTGAAATTTGACATTCTTATGAGTGATTGTAATGTGTTTGAGAGGAAAGATGCAAGGTTGTAGTTGGGATCTTCAGCTGCTAACAAAGGCAGTTCTACAACAAGAACAAGTTTTATGTAAATTCTCTATTGTGAAAGTTAACATACTTGTTTTCTTATGAAGCTTGCAGGTTTTGGCTTATTCTTGGAGATCTTTCCCGTCCTTAGATGACCTGTAAGTCAATGTTTTTTCCTTTCCTGCATCAATTACGAGAGCTTAGCTTTTATGGACATGATTATTTTAATCAGATGGAAAAGCCAAGGTCGCCGAGTCCACTGGGAGGGTTTTACTATAGACCTACAATAGAACACTAGACATATTAGTTTTTGAGCCCCAAAATTCCCAAACTCCAATATGAGCCTGGCTTTTATTGAGCGCCGAGTGTTGTCACATGGTACACACTGTTCAAGTCATCTATGTTAGCGACATTCTACATTTGTATGCGCCAGACTTGTTCAATCAGCCATGTCAGTGACTTTGATGAATATGCATACCACACTGGTCCAATCAACCAACACTGTTCATGTTTGTTTTTTGGGAGATTTGTGCCATATGTGGTAACTGACACCTCCATAAAACCCTCAAATCTTGAATTTATTTCACATGATTACTTTACGGCTACACTTAGATACATGTTAGATTTTCATTTCCATGAAAAAAGGAGGACAAAAGACAGGTTCCCTTTACAAATAACTCTAATAGGTTAGGTTAGTTCTGAAAGATACAGAGATTGAACTACAAAGGATTGGAAGGTCATCTAGAATGATTCAAAATTGTGAAAAATTCTCAATACTTTAGAATTTGGAAGAGAGTATATAAGAGATATAATAAAAAAAATCCACGCCTATTATCAAATGAGGGTGCATTACAATGATGGTGCCGGGAGTCTTTAGCAGCTTTGAGAAGTCTCTACTAGAAGAAGAACTCTGGTCCTCACTTAAGGGGGCCAGAGTGACAAAGTGTCTGTTCGTTCCACCACTTACCCAATGTCGACTAGACATAGATTTAGTAGTATGGAACTACTCCCTCTCGAGAATAGAGAAAGTCTGCATTAGCAATTGTGTCTCTTCATAGAAAGACGTACCCAACAACAAATAATTTTGATGAAATTGTTCATGAGAGGACCATGAGTGGGTTTTCGTTTCTCCACAATTATGGATCTCCTTATTGACCGTAGTCGAGCATTACACCAAACCTCAGCCTCGGGTGGGTCCATTTTTCTGGCCCTGCCCGTTTTAGGATCCTAGAGGTTTTTTTTGGATTTTTTTGGCCAAACTTTGGGCCTGCGGCCTCAAATTACACCATGTAAATCCTTCTTGGATCATGTAGGGCCCACTCCAACACAAAAATAGGGGCAGGTTTTGTCCCACCCCCACCAAGCCTTCCCGAGCTTGTGGCTCGACTCAACGCTTGTTTGGGGTCAATAGGCAAATCCCACAATTATCTTCAAGATCTCGTATTCATCGTAGATGGTGCTCTAAACCCCTAAATGAAAAAAGTCCCAAAGTGGGCTTTAGCAAATTTTGGGCACATCTCCCATGGTTGTAGTTTATATTTGCAATTTTTGAAATTTTATACAGAGATGCATGAAGACAAGAGGTACATGGGAGTATTATTTTCATTAGACCTATAGAAAAAAGTTATGCCATCTCAAAGAAAAATTTGTCAAGTGCGGGCATGTTGGGCAACTCCAAGAGTGTTTGCTAGGACACCCTAGTAAATTCAAGATTTTCAATATTAGCAAGTACTATTATTTCCTTTCATATTGTCAAAAAACATTTCTTGACTTTAGGTAAAAAGTGCATTCTATCCCAAGTCAAAGATTATCACACATTGCTATACTTCGTCGGGCAAGGAACCAAAAACTATTCTTCTTTTCCACATAAAATTTAGAGGTCTTCATATTTTCACTTTATATTTTTCTATGACAAGATGTGGTGTAAACCTTCTTATTGACCATTTGGATTATCATTCTAAAACCAAAAAAATTCCCAAGAAACTAAAGCCTGAATTGGCACTTTTTGAACCTCCGCTCTTTGCACAATTTTCTTGAATATGCTACATTCCTTTTCTACCTCTAAAAATTGGTGTACAAGGAGTTAACATCATGGTTGATATGGTGGTATAAAAAATAGATGTTGTGTAGTGCAAAAGTTTGACACTAAGTGAAGTCAAAGTCTGTTGATCCACTCAAAGGAGGGATGAAAATTTCATCACCTGTGACCGCACGGATTGAGAGATTATAATGTTTAAAGTTTTCTACTTCAAATACTAAAATCTTTCAATCCATGCGGTCACAAGTGATGAAATTTTGTGAGTATCTTATTTATGATGTGTTAAATGTGATCCTATGATTGAAAATAGAAATACAATATTTTGTTTCCTTCTTTACTCATTGCACTAGAATTAACAATTTTGAAGTGTTTTTGGTGTGAAGTTGTCAAGGAATTTAGTAGATTGATCATAGTAACTTACCAAAATTGTAAAAGGAAGTTCATGGCATATAAAAGTTGAGATATCTAACAAACTCTCTGAACCTCAATCAAATGGAGAACTTGTCGAAGGTACTAAAAGTTAGAATTTAAAGTAAGTCTATGCCACATAATAGAGAACCAAATTTTATTGAATTGATTGAATTCCTTCATAGAGTATAGGATGAGATACCTAAAGAGTAACAATTTCTAAATTGGCTAAAAATATTTGAAAAGCTACAAGAAAAATTGGGCTACTAATAATAAAATATGAAAAGAAGAAAGGAATTTAGCCAAAATGGTGACGAGCATAAGAAGTATGTATCCACCTTTTGAGATGATATTCACGAGTATCATAGAGGTATATCATGCATATTATCTAAGAATACCACGGGTATTGTAGGGTATGGCCGAGGTAGCTCCACAAACTATGTACTTGAATAGCTTTCTTAACTAAAGTGCAGGTTGTAGCATTTATACTAATTTTCACAAATTGATTCTGAGATCACTGCTAAAGAGACCTCGCATTGTTGCAAACCCTTAAGGTAAGCCCCCCCATAACCAGCTAAAACCCATAGCCAACGCCTCTAAAATTGTGGTATATCCAACCCTCTTCCATCCCATTACCACCACCTCACCTCCAAATAGAGGTTTTCTATTAGTAAGACCCTTACTTTTGGTCGTTGGTTATGGGGGGTACCTACTGTTGGCCACCCACTAAACATGGCTGCACAGTTTGAAAATTCATAACTAATTCAGTTTTCATTGAAACAATATGAAATCACTTGGGTTGGAATTGTAATTATGTTGGCTATCACTGAAAAATAGTAATATAATTATCTCCTCTCTCCATATATGCACATTCCTTAGCTTATCGGTTTTGGGGGGCTTACTTTATTTGCTAGCATGCCTACTCGGATGAGTAATTGGTGTAGAAAGTGGTAATCATCACAGCATACACATTGAAAAAAATGCATTTACAGCACACACATCGAAGCAAATCATTGCAGCAAACACATTGAAACTAATCATTACTGCAAATGGCTTTTGTAACAAGTGAGGGAAATATAGGTACTTCCCCTTGTCACGAAATATATACAAATAGTGTAGAATGTCATGAAATTAGTGTGGGCACTATCCAGAGTGGAGGCGTATCAATACAATGTACCGTACATACGACGTAACGCCCGGGAAGGTTTTGGGCACATTCATTTTGAGAACCCTCCCAGCGCAATATCATTCCGCGAAAGGGGCTCCCGTAAATCTCACGGATAAAACACCTCACTAGAAAACCACCTCACCAGAAAAACCCCGGGCAGCTATTTGTAAACTTTGAACATGTTTAGAAATTTCCAGAAATTGTTTCCTGCTCCCTTTGTATCAAATAAAGCGACAGATATTTTATTGAGTTGACATTGAAATGATGGAAGTAGATTAATTTTGTGTTTTCTAACCATTAGCACAATTAACAAAAGTGTTTGCAGAACATCCAATACAAAATGCAGTATCAAGTAATTGTATGCAGCTTTTAGCTTGCGAAAAAATGATTGTTCCCAAGTTTACAATCAAATATACGAAGTTGAAATCAAATTGCAACAACAAAAACAACTGTCATCTACATGTACATCCTATATCTACAATCTACAGTTCGAATTGATCCATTCTACAACATTAACATCTTCACTTTCGCTACATGTGGTGAACTTCACATCAAATGTTGTTTCATTGCTTCCCATTAACTCCCTGATAACATATAACATCCACAATTAGAAAGTCATATATACAATACCTTCACGTGATCAAAGACAAATGTAGACAATACCTAAACGTGATCAAAAATCGCCGCTCTCGTGACAGCATCAACACCACCAGAGAAATTGAATACATTGCAGCCAGATACTGATCCAATTGAAAACGCCTTGTCCACCTGAAACATATGGAAAAACAAATCAAAGCAGTATTAGTGAAAAACTTAATTAGCGCGCACCTTAGAAACAAGAATGAATGACTGTGGGCATATGAAATACACGCATTTTACGCTAACATACATATTCGGCATACTACAACACCACCAAATAATAACAATCACTTACAAACTCTCCAGTGCAACACTTTTCAAATCCATGACTAGACTTTCGAAAGATTGTCTTCTCGAGTTGAACATTGCCTGATGTCTTGTAATCTCCAATATTTTCCATTGCCGCCTTGCAATCAGCTTCCTGTGAATATGAGGATTTAATTAGAAAAGTCACCAAAAGAACAAAAAAAAATCATCCAAAAATAAAATTAGGTTAACGAAGTGATTACCACTTCTGTCTTTGCCTTCAGCTCCTCCTCCGCTAAAACTTCGCTGAACTTGAGGGGACGCCCAGAATAAGACACAACTAAAGTACTGCTTATAATTCTCTGACACGCAGACATGGCGGCTTTCTCGCTGGCAGCATTGTACTGTTGGTAACTTTTAATGTCACGATGTCCAGTAATTGCCATGCCCTTCTCGCAAGGAATATTTGCAGCTTCCATACGGGAAATCCCCATTCTCCTCGGGGTTTTATTCGAAAACTTGCGGCCCTTCAAATCAATCCCCGACGCCTCGACCAAGTTCCTTACCATAAGTCCGAGAGTGTTTTTCCCCACGGTACGCGGCTGAAACCAAATGGCATCACCAACCTTCCACTTTAGCTTTGGCATTAAGAAAATCGGGTGAGGCAAATCCTTCCACTTTGCGTTCAGCTTCTGCACTGGGGGGCGATAACCAATAAGGTTCTTCCACGCTTGAATGAGTTTCGGATCTGCGCAATCCACAGGCTTTCTCAAAGAGTGTGCAGCACAGTTCGCCACGCTGTACTTGAAAGTCTTTGTAAGAATTGGCTTGTACCTACGAAAAAACAAAAATACATACATTCAGTTGATACAAAAGTATAAAACATTCCTTACATTTAGTTTACTTTGCTTCAACAGTTCTATTGTAAAGTCACACATAGAATAAACAAGAACCAAAACAATGAAACATCACCTTAATATCTCCAAGCCATCTTCAAAGAAGAGCTCGAACTGAGCCATATTGGTCGAACAAATTTCATCTTGGCCGCGAATGAAAAAATTCTTACAAAGGTACCAGTGAACAGTACTATTAACGCCACTAGGCGTCCAATATCAGCCGCCTTACATTGTAACACGGCCACTTCTTCCTGCAGAGTAAGGAGGTCACTTGTTTTTACACGAACGCCTAAGCCCCTCTTGAATGAACGCTTTACAGCTATAGTCCCGGCAATGAAAATCTTTCTGTACCTGACATCCTTAAAAATATCGAAAGGAATTTCAGATACAGAGGTTTCAAGAATACGCTTCTCCTGTTGATGACGGATCACACGGCCCAAAGCTCGTAACATATTTTGAATCCTGCAACCATTCATACACAATGTCAGTAGTAGACATAATATACAACACATAGCAAAATAAAGCATACATCACAGATCATACAATCAAATAATAAAGAAAAGAATACTTACGAGGTTGACTGATACAAACTCCCGTCTTGTTTGGTAACCTGCAGCGCAAAATCATGAAGCATGGAAACAAAACCTCGAATATCAATCTGCTCCGACAACTCGCCGATCGTCATTTTTGTTCCGTGCCCCATAACTGACCGCCACTCATTGAAAGCGTTTGACGCCCACTTCTCGCTGTGACTGCTGCGACGCTCTCCTCCACCAGCAACATGACGAACTTCAACGTCATCAAGGTCATGAAAGCGGGATGACTTGGAACCTGCGGGAGCATCGCCTGGATCCGAATCCCCCGGAAAATTGGCACTCTTCGGAGCAAAGGTGCCCTTGCAATCATCATCGTCATCAGGATCCTCATGATGAGAACGATCCTCCACATCATCAGCATCTTCATCATCGTCTTGCTCTTCCTCGTCATCCTCCTCTGTATTATAACCAAAAATAAAATTACTAAAAAAACACATCAACACAGCAAAGTAGAGTATAACTAACGCAAATTACCATTCAAATCAGAGGGCTCATGAGCTGCCACACGATCCACTTTAGTGACGCCGAGAGTTAAATCTTCCTCAATAGCTGCAAAAAAACAACAATCCTAAATTAAAACCAACTACATTTACTAGTCTCCTAGTTATTACACCTAGTTATTACTTTCCCTGGTTTCGTATACATTTCTTGGTTGCATGAACTTTCCTTTTACATTCCAGACTGCAATAAACTTCCGAAGTTCTTTTCTCTTTAAATTTGTTTAACATCTCATTGAAAATGGTCATAATATTCAACATGTGATCATACCGCAATTGCAAGTTCGCCCACACAAACCGCATCCAATAGAATCTAAACCAACAAGCAAAGCATTAGACTAAGCATTGCATTCAAAATTTGATATATCCAAAAATTAAACTAAAAAATATGCAAACACAAAAAGAGACTCAAAAAATCAAAACAAATAGCCACTAAGACATACTGTCACCAGTTCTGAGATCGCCTCCAGAAACGTCTTCAACGTCAAAGCCTACACATAAACAACAAACTATCATTCAATACACATCACAAGACACACATACAATACACATATCACAAGACAACACATGGGACAAAATATTAGAAAAAGATAATTACCTCCACTGGTAACAACCGCATCTCCACAAATATTGTCCACGTTACTACCTGAAGACAAACAAAACTATCAAAAAACAGAAAAATCAACTAAAACAAATAATAATCTACAATTGCAATAGTGCACAAGCGCTGCCATGCGCCAACGTGCCGGAAAAATCAAAATATATAATTCGAAAACAAGAAGCAGCCATGATATAAAAAAAACAATACAACAATAATACTTAAAGATATAGACAAAGGATACCTTCAGCAAATACATCCACAGCTTCCGAAACACCGACTACGTCACCAACTGAACATGAACAACAGAAGTGTAAGATATACATCAAGAATAGCCAAACAGATAAAATACAAAAAATAAACTTTAATCACGGCTACTCACAGGCGCTGCCACGCAGCGACTAGCCGGCCAAGGCCGGCTAGATACGCATATTGAACTCAAAAAACAAGAGAAAATTTTATTGAATTAAAAACTTGAAAAACCTTGCAAGTGCTGTGATTGAGTGAGATACACATCATATGACAAATTGCACCACTCATTCACAGCGTCATCATCATCTTCCGATTCCGCCACGGCTTCCACTTCACATTCAAGCATGTGCAGTTCTTCAATTTTGTGTTGATGTTGGATATCATCCAAGTTAGATATTGAAGGCGCTCCATCACCTGCCACATACATTGACATTTACTCTACAACAATGAAGGAAAATAGCAGCCTAACATGAAGAAATCCAAAAGTCATAACAGATCATAACGATAGTCATATAGCAACCTTATTCAGCTTGCATACCTGTTTCAGCCTCCAGCTTGCAGCTCGACATGATCCCAAGGCTAAACAGATGCGATGGAGGACAATTGTCGAGAACATACATATCCTCTCTATCTACCTTCCTCTTCCTAGGCTTAACGCCCATCCTGAGAAGCTTAGAAAAAAAAACGCAAAAATCAACATGATTGACTACAAAGTCATATACAAATCCACTAAAAAAAAGGGAAAACAGAAAAACGAGTGCACCTTCAAATCTTGCCAATGACAATATCGCACAATATGATAACACACTATTACACCAGCACAATACAAAAGCAAATGACTACGCTCAAAGAAACTGAATACAAACAAAGTACAAGTAGAAAAATAGCGGAGTCAAGTCTTAAAAGACAATGTATACATTAAGAATCGGCACATTCTGAAAGGAGTCTCTCGAACATTCTGCTACACTATCGACAATCCTCGATTCACAATCCACGGTCATCGGATCACATCCACGGTCATCAGATCATAATACATGCAAAACCGAAATCAACACAAAAGCATACCTCGACCATCTCCAGAAAAAAAAACTAAGCCAAATTTGAACCAACACCAATGAAATGTACACACATACACAAGATAGATCAAACAACTAGACACGCCAGGAAGCAAAGACACTTGAATTAGAAGAATGTAGAAGGTTTCAACTTATCAATGGCGCGAAGAAATTTGAAACTCCTGAAGGCACGTGGCCTATCCATGATAGTAAATGTGCCTCCACGACCACGTCCACGTCAGCAGTACATCAGCCTCTACGTCCAGGACACGGCTATCGACTTGCACAAAAGGACCTTCTCCAAGACCTTCTCCAAGACCTTCTCCAAATCCTCTAATACATGCAACATCAAGATTGAGAGATTATAATGTTTAAAGTTTTCTACTTCAAATACTAAAATCTTTCAATCCATGCGGTCACAAGTGATGAAATTTTGTGAGTATCTTATTTATGATGTGTTAAATGAGATCCTACGGTTGAAAATAGAAATACGATATTTTGTTTCCTTCCTTACTTATTGCACTAGAATTAACAATTTTGAAGTGTTTTTGGTGTAAAGTTGTCAAGAAATTTAGCAGGTTGATCATAGTAACTTATCAAAATTGTAAAAGGAAGTTCATGGCATATAAAAGTTGAGATATCTAACAAACTCTTTGAACCTCAATCAAGTGGAGAACTTGTCGAAGGTACTAAAAGTTAGAATTTAAAGTAAGTCTATATCACATAATAGAGAACAAAATTTTATTGAATTGATTGAATTCCTTCATAGAGTATGGGATGAGATACCTAAAGAGTAACAATTTCTAAATTGACTAAAAATATTTGAAAAGCTACAGGAAACATTGGGTTGCTAATAATACACTATTAAAATATGAAAAGAAAAAAGGAATTTAGCCAAAATGGTGACGAGCATAAGAAGTATGTATCCACCTTTTGAGACGATATTCACAAGTATCACAAAGGTATATCATGCGTATTATCTAGGAATACCACGGGTATTGTAGGGTATGGCCGAGGTATCTCCACATACTATGTACTTTAATAGCTTACTTAACTAAAGTGCAGGTTGTAGCATTTATACTAATTTTCACAAATTGATTCTTGGATCACTGCTGAAGAGACCTCGCATTGTTGCAAACCCTTAAGGTAAGCCCCCTTCATAACCCATAGGGTTATGAGGGGTACCTACTGCTGGCCACCCACAAAACATGGCTGCACAGTTTGAAAATTCATAACTAATTCAGTTTTCATCAAAAAAATATGAAATCACTTTGGTTGGAATTGTAATTCTATTGGCTGTCACACACACACACACACACACACATATATATATATATATATATATCACATATATATCACATATATAGTATAATTATCTCCTCTCTCCATATATGCACATTCCTTAGCTTATCGGTTTTGGGGGGCTTACTTATTTGCTAGCATGCCTACTCGGATGAGTAATTGGTGTAGAAAGTGGTAATCATCACAGCAAACACATTGAAACTAATCATTACTGCAAATGGCTTTTATAACAAGTGAGGGAAATATAGGTACTTCCCCTTGTCACGAAATACATACAAATAGTGTAAAATGTCATGAAATTAGTGTGGGCATTATCCAGAGCGGAGGCGTACCAATACAGTGTACCGACGACGTAAATACCGACTGATACGACGTAGATTCGGTAGCAACAAACCGTTGCATCGACTCTTGCAAGCATTGTGGAGCTATGGCGGACCAGGTTGCTCCCCTCAAGGCCAAGCTCGGCACGTCTGTCAATGGCGCGGACCAGATGAAGCGCAAGAAGAAGAAGAAGAAGGAGGGGACCACCGAGGAATCCGTGGCGGAGGTGAATAGAGACATGAAGGAGAAGAAGAGGCGTGAGGAAGCTGATGCGGGGGTGAGTGGAGAGGGGAGTGGGGAGAAGAAGAAGAAGAAGAGGAAGAGGAGGAGTGTAGTGGAGGAGGTGATGGAGGAAGCGGCGTCGTCGTCGGGGAGGTTTACTGTTAGTATGGCGGTTGCGGGATCCATCGTCGACAATGCGCAGTCGCTTGCGCTTGCCAGCCGGGTACGTGTTATTGGGCATTTAGGGAAGTCTGAGGAATTGATGGGAATGTAGGGTTTGCGGTTTCGGGTTTAAGCCTTAAGGTCATGAGGGTGAATTGATTTCCTGTTGAGAAGGCTTTCACGTGGAGGAGTTAGGATTCAGGGTTTTGGGTTTAAGTCTCAAGATCACGAGGGTGAATTGATTTCCTGTTGAGAAGGCTTTCACGTGCAGGAGTTAGGGTTCAGGGTTTAGGGTTTAAGCCTAAAGGTCATGACGGTGAATCGATTCCCTGTTAAGAAGGCTTTTACGTGTAGTAGTTAGGGTTGAGGGTTTAGGGTTTAAGCCTCCAGGTCTCGACGGTGGATCGGGTTTCTTTTGTGAAGGCTTTAGTGTGCCATAAGGGTTTAGGTTTAGGGTCTAATCCACCATTTTCCTCGAGGCGTTTTGAGTTTTTTGGGATGTTTTTGAGTTCCTGGACGTTCCATGGGAGGAGTTTACAGTCGGCACTTGTTATCAAACATAAGCACCACTCAATTGCTCACCATAATCTATATTCAATTCGTCTTTTGACCGCAGATCTATTGGAAATGTTCATCAGCGTGGGTTTTAACCATATTCTACTCACCAGAAAGCATGTCATGACTTTCAGGGGTTAACGGCTAATGCCATTCTAGGAAACGTCAGTCGGGAATCGTATATATGGGCACATATTTTACTCTGTAGAATACAATAAATGTAGTAAAGTTTAGCAAGACTTACACCTTTAGATTGAAGATTCTTCAACTATCATCTTTCATTTGGAGGCCATTTCAATATGTGAACCTTATCATGTTCAAATACGACACCATACGTGTTGAATCCTGTGGCCACCAGTGGCACCTTTTGACGGGTTAAGCTAGTCTTGAGGATGTGGATTTCCTTGTGAACATGTGTTTAGGGTTTTCACAAATCATAATAGCTCTTTTAACAAGATGATTTTGCCCACGGTTGTGCAGCTCGCTGGTCAAATTGCGCGAGCCGCTGCTATTTTCAGGATCGACGAGGTACTGGTCTCCACCGTCATGTGCTCTTTCTTCTTCCTTCCAACCACATGAGAAGCGGATGTTGTTTGTCTTGCATGGGCAGATAGTTGTGTTCGACGATGGTGAAGAAGGCAGTCGAGTGCCCAAGTGGAGCGAGGACGAATCGGAAACCAGTGGCGCTTTCCTGACGCGGTTGTTGAGGTACATGGAGACTCCGCAGTACCTTCGACAAACACTTTTCCCCAGGCACCCAAGCCTCCAATTTGCGGTATGTCACTCCTCAAGTTGGTGTCAAGTCGATGTTCATTTCTCAAGAGTATCGTCTTTTCCCCATTCCTCATGAGTTGTTGATGACAGGGAACTCTGCCTCCTTTGGACGTACCTCATCAAGCTCGCAAACACGAGTGGATACCCTATCGAGAAGGTGCACATCCATTCCTTACTTTATCAAGACAAAAGTGTCCATTGCCATAGTTCATACAAACTGAAATGCATCACTAGGAAGGTGCCAAATTGTATAACAATGAAAAATAGAAATGTATAAGCAACACATGTACGTAGCTTAACCCTTAAACGTCAGAAGGTGGCACTGGTGGCCACGGTATTCTACTTGTATGGTGTTGTATCTGGACATGATAAGGTTCACATATTGAAATGACCTCAAATGAAAGATCTTCAATCCAAAGGTGTAAGTCTTGCTAAAATTAAATACATTTTTTGTATTCTAGAGAGTAAAATACGTGCATGCATAAACGGTTCCTGGCTGACGTTTAAGGGTTAGGTGTCGTCTTATGTTATTCAAGCTCCACGAGTCTAAATCATTTTTCAATCCAGGTGCTGTGACAACCAAGTTACCTCCATCTGGTGGTGGCAGCTGTGTGAATGTTGGCTTATACGAGGTACTATTCATAACATGTGTGTGTCCATGAGCTTGCCGGTGTTATTAGAAGAAAGGGAAAATTATTTGAGTGTGTACTTGGTAGTGCAGGATGTTGCTGTTCGGCAAAAGTTAGAATCAGGCACTCGAGTTACTGTGAACATGGGAGAGTCACGTCCCAAGCCAGGTGATCACTTCTTCTCTTCTCCGTTCACAAGAATGTAATCTGATTCCTAAGCTAATATGTAGATGCTTGGGCATTTAAGGGTTCAAGGAAACATGGCTTAACCCCTTTTCAGTCGTTGTTTGTACTATAGCTCTTCTGAGCTCTGAATATGGGTTTCTTTGCAATTTTCTCATTAGATTTGAGTTGATATCAGGTGAAGCGAGGATTCTTGAGGTTGTATCGAAATCAGAGCCAAGGGAAAAGGGCCATTACTGGGGCTACACTGTGCGCCATGCTTCAAGCTTAAGCACAGCTATCTCTGAATCCACTTTCCCAGTCAGTATAACTGCAACAATAATCTGCTTATTTTTCAACAAAATCACTCTACTTGCTCATTTTGTTAACACATCCCCTTCGCTTCGCCTGCAGAACGGATATGACTACATAATAGGCACATCGGAGCACGGAGAGAAAGTGAGATCTGCAGAGTTGACGTTGCCAAAGTTCAAGTAAGTGATGTTTCCACTAATCTATTGTCTGATTGTAAACATTTGAAACAACCTCTTCCGTGTTGATAAAAAACGCAGGTTGTGTGTTGAATTTGAGGTAATTGGATGAGAAAAAACGTTGTACATTCAGAGTGTAATGTACAATCCAGCATGCATCCTATATTAACTCAGGGCTGTGGAACAAGTCTCTGCCGTTGAGTATTGGCTGAGGGCTACACACGTCCCTACATAACTTATTGCTTCTTAATTACATTCAATAGAAGTGGTTTTGTTGACATAAAGGAGGCAGGATAAGTACTGACCTCTTTGTTGTGCAGGAACATTTTGATAGTTTTTGGAGGAGTCGCTGGTTTGGAGGAAAGTAAGGAATTAGATAAGAGTATCAAGGTAATCACTCGTCATTTCGGGTCTAGATTAGGCTAAAGATTTCATTAATTCCTTAGCCTTTACTTGACTCCTAACTGCCCAATCTAAAAATAGAGACACCGCTTCAAGCCTCTTTGGGTAGGAATAGAAACAATGTTGGTTGTAGGGCGAACAATTTCTTCTTTTCAGTGTTATATAATTTGGCCCCTTCCTAGAAGTTTCTAGTTAGGGTCAATGAGCTGTAGTGATGGACACTTTAGCCCTTTTACTGAATAGAAAGATTGCGTTCTTTGACCATTTTGCAGGTTACCGATGTAAGGCATTTGTTTAATATATATCTCAACGTCTGCCCAGGCCAAGGAAGCCGCACTATTCGCACCGAGGTAAATCTCTTCGTCACTCAAACTAGGTTTTTACTCATGGTTGTAATTTCTTAAATCAGTGGAAATCTCTAATCTTAATTAAAGAAATTGCTAGTATGCATAGAGAAGAATATGTTGTGTAAAAGTATTCTTGAAGGTTAAAAGTAATAGCACTTTAATACCAGTTGGAATTATTTTATAGAGCTCATTTTGTGAACATTTGGAACCTTGCAAATGCATGAGTAAGATACTTACCAAGCAGAGCTTTTTGTTTGCGTGCAGGAAGCGATTTTGATATCACTCCAGTATCTTCAAGACCCACTGATGCGAGCTCTTGGTATGACATTTTCTTCTTGGTGCGAATGACATTTAAAAGTATAGATTGGTACTGTGACGATCATCTTAGAATTGCTGTAAGATCCAATGGATTATCTTTAAAAACATACTAATTTCGGTTCTGCTTCAAGGATTTTTCTCCTGCTTTCTCCGTTTTTGTGGGTCGAATTGTAAATGCGTAGGACTTGTCTATTTTACTTTCTTGATGTGATGCGTTTAAATGTGTACTTTGTGTGACATATATAAATACTCACTAATGTAGATGAATAGTCACTTATTGTGACACTAATGCTATATCAATCAAATAATCAAGAGTTCAAAGATTTGTATATAAAAAAAGCAGAATTGAGCTTGGTTTCTGGTGCTATGCAACCGCTTTCTTACCGATTTGTTTATTCACATGAATTGCTCAACTAGGACACCATCCACTGAAAATTAGTACCACTAAGTAAAAACTATCTTCTGAAATTTTGTAAATTAGAGCGCTTTCAGACGCACTCTCAGGGAGCGTCACCGTCATCTGACTATTCACATGCGCCATAAGCATTGCACACAAGACGCTGCTCCTAGAGTATGAGTTCTGTCGCGCACAGCATAGAGGTCACGATGCCGGGTGCCCAGCTCAGAGCGAACTATTCTTTCGCCTTTTACTAAAGAATACCGTGCGCTGGGTACACTCACCGGAATATCATTCTTTTTGGACTGCTCCTCAAGGGGCCCAACCAATTCTTAAACATCAAAGTGGAGCTTTGCAAGTGTATCGAGGATGATAGGCGAATGTATGTGGGACGACGAATTTAACATACATTTTATATGAGTGCGGCATAATTTTACCTTCACTCTCCTAGTTAACGCCTGGTATGCAGTAATGAATATTTGTTGATTCCATCACCCTTCTGGTGGGGATGTGCGAATTCATAGCGGTTTCCACGAATCATTCGACAACACAGATTAGCCTCTTGTAAGCATGTTGCAAAGACGTCGGAAGAAAATTTATTGAAGTTGCAGTTACTACCATTGGCCTTCTATTCTCTTTCATCAATGGATTATTCATCTTTGATATACTTGTAGAGCTCCACTTTAATGTTAAAGAATTGGTAGGGCCCCTTGAGGAGCAGTCCAAAAAGAAAGTTATTCCGGTGAGTGTACCCAGCGCACGGTATTCTTTAGTAAAAGGCGAAAGAATAGTTCGCTCTGAGCTGGGCACCCATCTTCGATGTATTCTCGTGGTGAGCGACAGAACTCATACTCTGGGAGCAGCGTCTTGTGTGCAATGCTTATGGCGCATGTGAATGGTCAGATGACGGTGATGCTCCCTGAGAGTGCGTCTGTAAGCGCTCTCTAATTTACAAAATTTTAGAAGGTAGTTTTTACTAAGTGGTACTAATTTTCAGTGGATGGTGTCGTAGTTGTGTGAATAAACACATATCACCCAGGAATCATCCCTACGTCTAATATGACACTGATTTGACACTGAAGAGAAGTTTAGTATCGCTTTTACTGAACTCCCTCTCTCACTGTACTTTCTATTACGCAGGGGAACATGTGAGTGGATTGATTTTATTAGAGAATTATAGGTTGAGTTGTGTTGCTGTAAGGTTTTAATTATGGTCTTGATTTTATTAGACTTCATCGGTAAGAAAAAAAGCGATTGCATTGCACCAAAAACCAAGCTCGATTTTTGCTTTTACTTTGTTATATACAGATCTTTGAACTTTTTGGTGAAAGTACATGAGACCTGGCATCAACGAGGGCAGAGTAGCCACATGAACCCTAAACCCTAAACCCTAAACCTAGGCCATTATTCTTCTCTTCCCATAGAGAAATCGGTTCATGAGAGTCCAGCTAATTTCTGGAACTGTCCATCTGCACGGCCATAGTTCATCGACAGCTGCTGAGAGCCTCAGATGAATCTGATTGCACTCAACTTGTGACTGCACATACACAGACCGAACTCCTACAAAACTATTCACGGTTTAGTACTGTCGGCTAATATGCGATCGGTCACAGAAATACAAGTTATACTTCTGAAGTATAACTTATGCATAACTCCTGGTAAATGTTTGTAAGAGCATTTGTGTCCTAACAATGAGCTTCAAATAGTGTGTAGATGCAGCTATCAATGCATGTTAAATTTATCACATGAGTAGAGTAAAGATAGCTAGACGACGTGATCGATACCACCGATCGCTGGTTCAGGACTGCAACCGAGGACTTTCGGTGAGGCAGGTCGCTTAAAATAGTTTGTAGATGCAGCTATTAATTATGGAGGTTAGATTTATCAAATGAATACTAGAGAAAAGATAGCTAGACGTGGTCGATGCCGCTGACTGCTGCTTCATGACTGCATCCGACTTTCGGGGAGGCAGGTGGCCCTTGAGCTTTAGGAAGAACAGGATGACATAGCCTTCGACGCCGGCGGACCAGATGCTGGCGCCGACGACGGCTCCTAATACCAGCAGCGCCAGGCCCTCCAGTCGGCGAGCAGCATGTACGCCATGAGCACGAACAGCGCCACAAACTGGGCGAACACCTTCTGCCACTGCCAGTCGCGCGTGTGCTGCATCTGGTTCCGCGTCAAGATGAGGTGGCGGATGAGCGCCGACGACAGCATGGCCATGAGCGTCAGGTACACCACGCCGCTGTTGTACATGATCTGCGAGCGCCGGGCGAGTGGCCCACCCCGGCCTCCATGAGGCAGCTCCCCATGAGCGCCAGGATCAGAACATGGAACACGTCGGAGAAAAGGTACTCCTACAGGTGCTTGAGCAGCTGCTTCCTCCAGGGCGGCACGCCGATCCCGGCGACGAGCAGCGCGGCCACCAGCGGCGCGGCGGTCATCACCCCGCGCAGGAACCCTTAGTGCCAGAACCGATTGTAGTACAGGCGCACCAGATCCGTCGCCTCGCAGTAGAACGGCACTGTGTAGAGCGTCCGCGGGAGGCGCCCGAATACCCAGTGCTGCCAGTACCGCGCGTCCACTAGGGCGCGGGCACCAGCGTGCCACCATCGCGGCCGTAGCTGTAGCGCGTCACGCTGAACGTTACGGGCTCCAGCGCCTGATACTCGCAGCAGTACCGGAACGTGACGCCCGTGACGGACTCCGGCCACAGCAGAAACCGCGGCCACATCACGGTCTCGTTGCGGAACAGCCCGCACTGCGCCATTGTCAGGTCCTATACTTGCTTCGTCTCCAGCGCATCAGGCCCGCTGCCTGCGACATCGCTCACGACACAGGCCAGAACCAGAAACAAGATCAGTCTCTGGGAATAACATCGATCCCATTTCGAAGTACTAGCTCGATGTGACGATCGATCATGGACTGGTTTGAATGTGAGGATCGATCATGAAGGTCATGGATTAGTTTGAGTGTGACAATCGATCAAGTGAAGCATGGTTTCTTAAACAAGACCTGGATCCGTGAAGTCAAAACCAACGATGTGGTTCTCAGTTCGAGTAGATTGCGAGCAACGGACTGGATTCCTCGACAGACAGTCGCGTGATAGTCGGCCGACTTAGTAAAGTTCCATAAGCAACATATGCTATTGATTGTCGGTTTTCACAATCTACCCAGTCAATGTGCTACTTTTCTCTCTTTCACCAGTTTCTACTCTATGATGAATATATCATGCCTGCTGCTCTAGCTACGCAATAGTGCTCGATACTTAGATTTTGATATAGGATAGCTTATTTAATTGCATAAACTGCACTTAAGATTTCACTAGTACAAATGGGCTGTTTGGATACTCTGAGAACAATTTGTCAGTTTGTAGTGAAGTGTTAAAAACTTGTATATGGTGTTAAAGGGTCCAAAATAGACCCATTTTTGCTAGTGTTCGCATGTAGAAAGTTTTGCACAAAAGTGCCAATGGTACCAAACACTGTAACTATCATACAAAACTGGGAACACATACATATATCACTCCTACAAATGGGGCTCTTTTTTTTTTCCTACACTTCTACACTGTAAACAGGTTTCTGACATGTTTTTTACAGATTTTAAGACACACCACTAAAAAGTGTAGAACTGAGAGTGTCAATAACAACAGCCCCGATTGTACTAGCTTAGTCACTTAGTGTACGTAATTCCTCGGGGGGCCAGAGTCGGCAGACTTCTGCAACCGGGTCTTATGAAATTCACGTGCAAATCATGGTGCGTGGTACAGACAGACAGACAGACAGACAGACATGGGGAGTTGAAATTGAGCTCCATTGATTTTCCGGGGTCCCGCTTGTGACCACCTTTTTGGTATAAGATGCAGCGACTCGAAACCGTTCGTTTGAGCCAAATGGGGTCTGTGAGCTAACATTTTTTAATTTTGGACGTTGGCATCTACTAAATTTGGCGTAGTGACCCCTGTTGCAAGTGGGATTTGGCATCAAAAAATCCAAATTCCAGACGATTCTCTTCAATCTCATGTAATATCACATGTTGGAATCATTTCAGACAGGACCCTACCACTGTAATAGTATTTCAAGTCTACGAATGTTTGGTCGTGCCAAAGCTCATGTGAGTTCATGACTTTCAATCTCGGTTGTTGTTCCGAAGGTTCGCTTAAAACCTTCCTTTTTTAAAATAAAATAAAACAAGCCCCTAGGCGTTGCTTAATTTTTTTTTCAAAATGTTGCTGGACACCCTGTTTTCTTGTAGTGCTTCTTGACCATGAAAATTATTAACTAATTGAATATATGGTAGTACTATTGCAAGTTTGTCCAAAGGTAATTTTAGTATTGAAAAAAATGAAAATTTTAAATACGTGAAACATATTAACCTTAGATTCTAACGAGTCTATTAAAATCTGACAAATCTATTTTACAAATTGATGATATTTACTATTTGCATTTATTTGAGATTAGTTCTAGTTTTTCTCTAAAATTCTAAGATTAATGAGGCTTTTTTTCCGAGGCTAAATTTTTCTTTCCTTTTTAAATTAATTTGTCTAATAGTTGGCTTATCTACTATGGTTTTATAATGAGATTTCCTTAGGATTGTCAAATTTATTGTAATAGAGTCATGGTAAAGTTTTTGCTTGCATCCTGTTTTGTAGTTTTCATTTGTATAGAAATAGCTTAATGAGCTTGAATTTCTTTACCAACTTCATGAGTGACAACTTCATGCAAAAAAATTATATAAGGGAAGAATCGATCAAAAATTAAAAACCGCTATAGATGCTTCGTATGAAAAAAAAATTAATATTATGTGCGCAAATTTTTTTGACGATTCAAATTTTGGGTAGTTGAGAGACAGTATGATGACAAATTATGATATATCTCACATATGAAATAAAAACTTGTCCAATGTTTGGGTGCATATTTCAAATAACACATTGTGGACTTCTACTAGTCACATAAAATCATCCTTTAGATGCATGTTGCTACGTGCACTAATTCACAAATATCATGGTGATATTATCATTCAGAAGATCTTATATTGACAACAATTGGTCATATGATGTTATTTATGTGACCAAATGAACGATATTCAAGTTATTTACATGATAGGACAACTAATCATATTACTCTAAAATTCTTATGATTTCAAAGATTTCAAATAGTAATAAAATGGTCTTATATAGTCATAAAATAGTCATGAGATGCACCATTGCCCACATATTTTCAATAAAATTTGTTGTCTACACTATATTAATTATGTCATGACTTATGTCTACTATATTTATGAAGTACTTGGATGGATTAAAGCACCATCCTCAATAAATATGAGATTTTTGGAATGTTCGTATTCAAAATGATAGAAATGTAATGTCTTTTATAGACAAGCTCTACAAAATCTTTAACAACTCTTATATTTGGAGGTACAATGACTAGAAGATCCTTGTCAAACCATGTGAAGATGCCTGTTACCATCACAAAGGTAAATCCTTATTTAACCCCTAAAGAACTTTTGTACCTTCAGAATACAAATTGAATTTGATTAAGCTCCTCATAATCTAACTTTGAAGATCAATTTTTAACTTTTGTACACAAGAATAAAAATTCTTGCGGAAATATATTTTTATTTTTGTAGATTTATTGGAAAAAAAATATGGTGTTTCTAACATCAAAAGTTGGAGTTTTAGAAAGGTGGGCATGGTATTGTAAGCTGAATAATTGTACTTGTTGAGCTGAATAGTACAAATTTTGAGGTGGGCACCAATGAAGGAAAAATCTTAGCAACTCTCATTAATCTTACAAAAAAATGCATTGAAATCGAGAATTTCATTTTTTAAATTCTTCCTAATAAAAAGAAGACATGATAATGTAATTTGTTGCTATGTTTTTAGATCCAATAAATTTTTATTTAAAAAAAAAACTGCTCTGCTAAGGAAATGGTTGCATTCTATACCCCTAGTCATGGCAAGACCTTTTTCCTTATCCTCATCCCTCCTTTACTTATGATTTTTGGCGTGCAATGACCTAACAAAAGGTAGAACATAGTTGCATAAAATTTATGCATTGTGTAGTAGAATCATATGCTATTATTTGGGATAGAAGTATGTTGAACATGTCTGCATAGAGATGAAAGAAACCATATAGTACCTTTTTTTTGCATGTACCTTACAATCCGCGCGGTCAAAATTTACAAAATGTTTTGACTGCCTTCTCGTAACACTAAACTTCGAGATTCTATTATTGAAAATAGTAAAAAGTTGTTTAGATTAGTCTCATAATATCTCATCTAAAAGGGGCAGTTTTGGTGAAACATAGTCATGGTTCTTTAGAGCATCTCCACGCGGAGACAAAGAAACGGAACATTCAACGAATTTGGAGTTTTGCAAGGACAAAAAGTTGCACCCGAGACCTCAAAACAGGGAAACGTTGTTTAATTTTAGAAGTTCTGGTGCATGGCACAGAAAAATCTCCTTGGATGGGGGAGTGCGCCATTTTTTGATGTTGGCGACACACCCATACCTTCGCGACACATGGCACCGTGTCATTGGTGACAGGAGATGAGAGGTGAAATCATCTCTTTAGAGGAAAAAAATTTGGAGCTTGCGGTGAAGCCAAGCAAATGCCAAACCCTAAACCACTCCTAGCATGGAGAAGATTTTCTATCTTTGCGTGGAAAATTCCACGCTAGGAGTGGAGATGCTCCTAGGGGTTAAAAGTTATATTTTGTTCCCTTTTTACTAGAGGAACATGAATTTAGGAATGGGAGAACATCAAAGGAACTCACAAGTAGTGAAGAGTAATAAGCAAAGAAGATTTATGCTGCATTGCATATAATCAGAAGATTATTGCTGCTCGACACGACTGAACCTTGTTTTAGCTTGTCTTAAAAAGAAAGCGTGAAACTTTTCAGCCACTATTAAACCTCAAACTCCAATTTCGACCTCCCTTTTCTCTTCTCATATGACTTAACAGATAGCTCTATTCTTGCAATAATTTAGTTAAAGACGGTAAGATATTATAGTTGAAGATACAAAAATACCAACAGAATCTTATCCTATTCTATTGAGCTAGAATGGTCAGTTTTGCAGAAGGATTTCTAGAGGTTGATTGTGAAATCCACTGTGATGAAGTTTGCACTAGGATTATCAAGGCTCATCTTCATAAAAGAAATCGATGCGCTCATGAAATAAGGTGCAATAAACTCTAACTCATCAACACTCATATAGAAATCAAAATCAAATGAACCTAAGGATTTTCGAGTAATCAAGTGAGTACGAACAAATCCAGGGAATTTTAGCAAGTGTAACAATTGTCAGTCTACAGCCTCACATAATCTCGAGGACCAAATATTATTGTCCCTATCATAGAGTTATTTGTTAACTTAACAAAATATGTTTCCAATTAAAGCACATAACCTCAATTCCATAGCGATATTCCACTCTATCATTACAGATGGTTCACAAACAAGTCTCATGTTATCCTGCAGCAGGAAATTTCAATCAACTGCAACAGAATACAAAGGGCTCCTTATTTCTTTGGAAATAACAAAGGGGAGACAGAAGACAGTTTGCGAACAAGCTACTCACAGAAAAGTTCAAACGTCGCTTACATGGCGCATCGTTGTGAAATCCAATCCCCTTACACCTAATCTCACGTTCGAGGTTCCGTTACAGCCCCAAGCCATTGTACGTCACCTGTCTGTCAATGATGCCCCCCCTCACTATTGCTAGGCTTCTCGTTCTTGTCTCCAAACGCTTGTCGCTCCTTCTCCTTGTTGATGGCATTCATCCGAGAGTACTGCACACGCATCCAGGGTTTAGGGATACAACACCAAACCCTAAACCCTAACCCGGGAGATAAAATTCAATGTTAACAGACTAAGGCATCTTCCACCCTCCGAAACGAAGAAATCCTCCAAACCCTAAGATCAGCTCATCAGATCCAAATGCCGCGAATTCAACTAACTCTAAAGCCACTTTTCCCCCCTACACCTAAGGATCACAGCTCCAAACCCTCGACAGAGCAGAGCAAACCCTAAGAACCACGGACCTCTTTGCGGTGGTGCAGGCACTCGAAGTAGTCGTCGCGGCGAGAGGTGCACTCGGCGGGCATGGTGCAGTGCGACATACAGTCGCTGAAGTCCATCCACACGTCGTAGCAGCGGCCCTTCTTGCCTGTGACGCCGAACCCCGACGCCATGGCTACAGCAACGAAGCAAAGCAAAAGCAAACGCAAACGCAAACAAACAAACAAGCAAACAAACTGGAGACGAAATCGTGTGTTGGAGAGGACGGGAAAAGGGAGCTTGGTTTTAGGCTTTGCAACTTGCTTTTGGGGTCTGCAACTTGCTTTTGGGGTCTGCAACTTGGTTTTCGGGTCTACATCTTGGTTTTGGGGTCTGCAACTTGGTTTTGGGGTCTGCATCTTGGTTTTGGGGTCTGCATCTTGGTTTTGGGGTCTGCAACTTGGTTCTGGGTCTGCAACTTGGTTTTGGGGTCTGCAACTTGGTTTTGGGGTCTGCATCTTGGTTTTGGGGTCTGCATCTTGGTTTTGGGGTCTGCAACTTGGTTCTGGGTCTGCAACTTGGTTTTGGGGTCTGCATCTTGGTTTTGGGATCTGCAACTTGGTTCTGGGTCTGCAACTTGGTTTTGGGATCTGCAAATTGGTTTTGGGGTCTGCAAATTGGTTTTGGGGTCTGCAACTTGGTTTTGGGGTCTGCATCTTGATTTTGGGGTCTGCAACTTGGTTTTGGTTCTGCAACTTGGTTTTGGTTCTGCAACTTGGTTTTGGTTCTACAACTTGGTTTTGGTTCTGCAACTTGGTTTTCGAGTCTGCAACTTGGTTATAGGGTGTGCAACTTGGTTATAGGGTTTGCAACTTGGTTTTCGGATTTGCAACTTGGTTGTGATTACTACGCTGTTAAGGTAAATTCCCCTATAACTGACAAGTTAAGTAATGACCATATATGGAAGAGAACAAATAATTATAAATAAAAATTAGTGATAGCCAATCAAATTAAAAACTGAACACAAGTGATTTCATAAATTTTTAATGAAATGTTAATTAGTCAAAGTACGCTGCAATGTTTAGTCTAGTGGTCTAGGTTGTTATATACGTCCAAAATCCAAGCCCCAAGACATCTCGTCTGTGCGGAAGCGTCCATACTAACGTCTGGATGCGAGTAAACTGGCGGTCACCCAATTTACCTTCGGTCTTTGCCTAGTCCCCGCCTGGTTGCCCCGGTCACCCCAAGATTATGGTGTTTAAAGTGACGAAGAAGGGATTTCTCTTCCCTGTGTTAAGTGGATTTGTACATTTTGACTTCGACTGTTGTAAATTTTTTACATTATATAAGTTCTAAATCTTACACCAATATGGTGTACATGATGTTAGGTCCTTGTATAACAATTTCTAGAAGTAGACCTGGGATGAAGCATTTTCTAAAGAATTGTGGAAGGTGCAATATTTCTGAAACTGATCTATTTACATTTTAATTCTTTCATTACTTATTTTCTCCTAGTGCAAATCCAAATAGACTAGATAATTATTCAATTGGCCTCTCAAAGTACAAAAAATAAAATGAGGGAAAAAATCAAAGTCTGTAATATTTATATAGAAATAAGATTTTTTTAAACGCTGTTTTGCTCCTTGCACAACAATTAAAGGAGATTCAGCCCTTGTGTGGAAGTCTGAAGCTCCCTTTTGGTTGCCCCTACCAAAAAAATTAGTTAATTTGTAAATTTTAGTCTTAGATAATTGGGAAAGTAGTTAGTATTACGTAGAAGTAGGTAGTATAATAATTCATGAAAGACGGTGAATCCTTAACTAGTTAATTAGTGTTAAAGTGGTGATAAAACCGGGCCTTAAAACTACTGAGGATGTGCCCGGAAAGACCTAAAAAGAATGACCAGGAAGGATTTTTGGAACAAAAGTCCAAACCACCACTTAAAGACTAAACTAACTAGTCAAAGTCTTCATCAACTAGATAGTATACTTAGTAGTGTTAGTAGTAGTTGTTTAGGTTTTTAGGATTATTGTTGTAGAGGTTTAAGTTCTCATTTGGGAAAATGAGCACTTAATGTTATATGAAGAAATTTCAAAAAAAAAAAAAACGTACCCGTATATCAACCCGGGCAGCAACAGCCGACCCTCCTCCCAAACAACCGAATTCAACAGCCCTTTCTTGAGAACTCTCTCCCCCTCTCCAAACTATTCTCCCCCTCTCTCTACAGACCTCCTCCCTCCTCTAATTTTCATCCCCCCTCAAATTTTCCCCTCTATCTCCCTCCTAGTTATCTCTCTCTCACAATATCTCCCTCTTTCTCTATTTGGATCGTTTTTGGAGTTGGGGTTTTGAAGAAGAAGCGGAGGAGGTGCAACAAGGTTTAGTGCAAGAAAGAGGAAGAAGGGGTGTTTTTTGAGGAAGAAGAAGACGAGGTGGTTTTCAAGGTAGAAGAAGAAGAGGTGATGCAGCTCCAAGGAGGAAAAAGAAGAATCTAGGGTTTTGAAGAATAGGTGCTCGCAAGGTAGGGTTTGGAGGAGATTGATGGCTAATAGGGTTTGGTGGTGCAAGGAGGTTCGTGGCCGCAGCAAGAAGATCCAAGAGACAAGAGTTGACGGAAGTTGCGGGTGCAACAAAGAGTTGGAATTAAAAGGTGATTCTTGCCCATGTTGGGTTTCTCTTGTTTGTACAAACTTCTTTGTAATAAGTATTTTTCTCTCTTTTTCTATCAAGATGACATGCGGTAACATCTTCTCCGGTCTAAAGAAAAAGTCCCCCGGCGGACTCTATCTAGATCATATATGTTCTACATTGTGACTTCTTATATCTGTGAGTCTACATTGGTGTCCTATCATATGTATTCTATTGTCTTACCCTTGTGGCAAGTCTTTTCTTTAGGTTTTCTTCATCCTCCTATCCTCTCTAGGTCTTGCCCAAATTTACTATCATTTTCCCGCTCTCCCCGGTCAACCACAAAAATCTCTTTCAAAGTCTTGTTCTCCCAAGTTCTCTCTTTGTAATGATCATATGTGATATTGTTTTGTTAGTGTATTGTTAGATACGTGAGGTACCTACATCCACATATTCTAGCAAAGTGTTCCGAAAAAATACACCGGTTGATCAATAGACTTATGTTTTCCGGGCCGGACCGGAGGTTGTGATAATTTGTGATAGGTGATTGTTGTAAATAGAAGACACAACCGGGAGTAAATCCATCCCAAACAACATGACTCCACCGGTAACACGGACGCTTTCCAAGATTGACCCAAACAAGTGGGAAGGGATTGTGAAAGGAGAATACTTTGAGGAAGGTGGTTGAGTTTTTGAACTCAATCTTCCGATCAATCATTCCATGGATCTACCGGGAGATAACTCCACTATTTCTGGCGGATCTTCTAGTTGAGCCTTTATTATATGTTATGTGTTATTGTTGATTTATCCCATTGGTTGCTGGGATGTTGTTAAAAGTTGCTAGATTTAAACACTAGGGTGAGAGTGGTGAAGCCGATGGGGCCCCATTGCGCACCTGATCACTACCACTAGAGTGGTTTCTCCGACTACCTACTTTTGTTAGGGAATGGTTTACCGGTCCCGGACCGGAAGTCTTCCGGTTTACCGATCTATCGATAATCCGCCGGTGACTAGGCTATCCTTGATTTTAGGATCTAGATTTCATTTTGTCTTTTTGTGGATCTACTTTTGGACGGTAGCTATTGGCTTTAGTGCACTCTGTAGATGCCATTTCCACCTTTTGGGGATCTAGTTTTGGAGGGTAACTAGTAGCCTTTGTGTACTTAAGGAGCCTTGGGCTCTTGTGTTAAATACTCTTCTCTTTGTTAATTTGCTCGTGTCTTGCCTTCATGGCTTGTGTCTAGAGTCTTTGTTGAGCTTGTATGAGTAGACCGGGAGAAATTTGAATTCTTCCAGTGTGTCTTTGCTAGGTGTGCAAGGTTGTGACTTGTTGTGTGTTATATGATAATTTGAGTGTGAGTAGAGACTTTCGGAGGGTGTAGAATATCCAGGTTAGATAGGTGGAGTAAGATCTATGATCTATACTCCAAACCCTTTACCGGTGGGACCGGGAAGAGTTGCTTTATTGGATGGGATCCGAGAAGCCTACGGCTATTCATGATAGCCTCCCTTAAGTAAGAAGTGTTTGGATTGGTGGGAAAGAGGGTGATATCCCCCCTCTTGGTACACCAGGAAAGATCTCGGCTAAGCCTAAGTCCGGAGAATTCCGAGGTTTCTACCCTTGAAGTGGACGAGTTTCGACGATCCCCGTGGAAGGTTGTCATGCTCATATGATTTGTTTAGCACTAACTTGTTGTGAGTCTTGTATATTTTTTATTTGATTTAATGGGTGTGGTTGTAGTTGGAACCCGGGCTTGCGTGACCAATTCATCGGGACAAGTTTCCGGTAGATTGTGAAGACCGGTAAACCGGCTGCAACCTTTTGAACTCTTTCAAGGTGTAGGATTAGATTGTGGATATTGTGGCCTCTGGATTGCAAAAATGGAGGGCAGTAACTTTCCGAGCACTGTAAAAACTTACCGGAAAATTGCTCTGACGCTCAACAGAGTTTAACTGAAACACTTGTGGTTACTTCTTACCGGTTACTAAGGTACCAGAGAAGCCATCCTCCGGGATGTGCAGAGGTATTAAGTGTGAAGTGTTGTTAAAATTTAAAGAGTTTAATGCACGATAAAAATCCCTGGAATCGATTTGGTTAGGTGGGCTCGCTTAAGGTTAATTTCAGTTAACTTTGAGAATTGCGAACCACTAGACTACGACACCTTGGACCAAGCATTGTTTTGCCAAGTACTACTTTACTAGATTTTGCAGTTATTGTATTGGACACTAAATACAAACTTGGACACTAATTGCAAATTTGGCAATTATTGTAGCGACACCAAATGTGAATTAGTACACTACTTGTCAAAAGTAGTAGAACGAGGACAAAAAGTCATTGACTCTAACCAAAATTTGGTTTGAATGACGATGAGAAGTCAAATGAGGGAGAATAAAGGCATGGCGGCCAATAGCCTACATACGGTTAATTGAGGCTTTTATTAATGATATTGGCTGCCACACATTAATTGTCGACTTGTTTACGAATAGTGTTGAAGGAAAATTACACTATTTGTACCATGACACTAAATGCAATCTTCAATGTAGTAAATTGATTGGTGTAGAATCCCAAAATTAGCCTTTATCGAGTCATTGGTCTTTCACATTCATACCAAGGTTCGAGATGGCAAGGGCGCTAAAATGCCTATATGGCATCAGTTTCTAGAGGTTTTGGCGCCAAGACCTTGGCACCTTGAGGAATGTTTGGGTTTCTATTTGCGTTTCGAGTGAACTCTTGCCGAGGTGCCAAATATTTTTTTCTTGTTCCAGTGCTTAACATATTTTTCATGTTCTAGTGCTTAACATATTTTTCTTGTTCTGGTACTTGTGCTACAATTATTTGTCAAATGAGCATTTTGACAATTTTTAATAATTTTAGTTCTCTATATTAGAAGCTTCTCTAGAAGTTTCCGTTAGCAACCTTTGGAAGCTTCTCTGGATGGTTCTGTTGGTAGAAGTTCTAGGAATATATATGGAAGTCGAGGGTGAAGAGTTTTTTAGTCTCGACAACGCACTTCTTGGAGTTCTAGTTTACATTTTTTGGTGTTGTTCATGTACTCATCTTGTTAATCCAAGTTCTTGTTAGTTCTTTTCTTGAACTCCCTTCTAGCCTCAAATCACTTGTTGGCTATTCCCGTGTCCCTAACGATTTGTCGAGATTGAACTCATCTCAAATATCAGAGCTAGTTCTTCCTTGTTAGAGTGTGGATTACCCCTCTTCTTGAAGGTATCCTAGCACTTTAGAGGTTGCGGATTACCCTCCTCTAAACTGATATCTCTTCTATTTATATTATTGGAGTCTTATCCTTGTTGAAGAGAGTGGATTACCCCTTTGTTGGAGGTTTTAAGGCGTCTCAGAGGTTGCGGAGTACCCTCCTCTAACCAATATTGCCTTCTTGTAGAGTTACTTCTTTCCTTCTTTTAGAATGGTCGAAGGTCAAGACATTACTATGACTGAAAGTTTAAAGTCCAAGTTGGACGCCATTATGAATGTTCTTCCTACGTTATCACATAGAACTGCGGAGATTGAAGGAGTCATTGTAAGACTTCACAACAATGGAGCATCCGAGATCGCACAATCTCGGATTCACCAAATCCAAGCTTCCGCACCACAAGAAACAGCGTTACTTTTGGTTTGACAAGAACTGCCGATTTTACCACGAAAGAAGTCCCAGGATAGACTTCCAGACAAGTTTGATGGTACACGCTCTAGGTTTCAAGGTTTCGTCCACCAAATCCGGTTGATAACACCTTTATAGACCAAACGCTATCCGACGGAGGAGTCACGTGTTGGACTGGTTGGAACTTTGCTTACGGGACAAGCTCTATCATAGTTTGCTCCTTTGTTTGAGAAAAGATCGTCAATTCTGAACAACTTTGAAACTTTGAAACTTTGAAACGTTTGCCAAAGCATTTGGCAAATATGACAAGGCTCGATGGGCTACAACAAAGATTTGGTTGCTACGACAACGAGCACGCTCTGCATCAATCTATACATTAGATTTCAGCCAATTAGCGTGCGACATCAACTGGGACGAAGAAGCATTGACGAGCCAATTTTATTGGGTTTAAGTGACAATGTGAAGGATTTACTATTATCTCTTTCCAACCCGAGATCGCTCAAGGAAGCCATTCGCCAAGCTGTGAAGTGCAATAATCGCTTGTTTCAACGTTGCCAAGATCAACGCTCAAGAAAACATACAACTCGCCACGGCCCAATTTTGTTGGCAAAGAGCCTAGGTTCACATTCAGAGGCGGAAGACATGCAAATTGACGCGGTATGGGTGAAATCCCTTACTCTAGAAGAAAAAAATGACATATGGAAGAAGGACTATGCATGTATTGTGGTGAAGGAGGCCACAGATCTGGAAACTCTTCCAAAAAATAAAATCGACGCAGTGTAAAGACCAGAGGCACTAGTATGCAGGAAAAGGCGAATGCCTAGCCACAATAAGGTTGTGCGGCTGGACAATTCAATATCGCAACCACAATCAAGTTCCTCTTTTTCTACTTTGCCTGGCCCTTGCCTTACTATTTTTTGTCTTTTGGCCCTCAAAAACTGAAAACCTAAGCGTTATTAGATTCATGAGCATCTGCTTGTTTCTTAGATGAAGAGTTTGCTAAGCGTTATAAGATTCCTCTGGTATGGAAACCTAAACCCGTTCACGTAGAAGTAATAGACAGACGACTTCAAGTTCCATTCACCTCTCTCCATGTTCTCTCATTTTCTTTCCCCTCTAAATCTACCTCAATTATTCACAATGTCGTAACAACTACGAGCAACTCATAAACTCTAACACAACACTTGCACTTCCCATCCTTTGTTACATGCTCCATCCAACTCACTAAATTCCATTCACCCTTTGAAATAGACAAAATCTTTGGCTCGCTAGGAAACGCCTTTGACCACAAATGGATTGGAAATGGTATTCTACACCTTCGCAATGTAGAAGAAACACAACAAGCAATACATTGACAAGACTTGCGGCCAAAAATGATCTAAAATATACTTCCACTCTTATTACCACACCAGATAATAATTGGTATCAAAACTTTAATCGACACTCAAGCCCATACCCAGATTCTAACATCATTGTCGGATTTGAGGCAGACTTGGTACCATATGAAGAACCCACGATTCTACCCAAATTATTAAATAAACCTATGCTCCAACCATACATTTACCATGCATACACCATCAAAATAATAATATTGGTACCATGGAACAACTTGAATTTCAACCCTCCATAAAGTTAGAGCACATGTCAATATAGAAGGAAACAAACAAGTGGATAAATTAGTTAACAAAGGAATAGGTGAATCCCATAGAGATGCCAAACACCCGCATGAACATGCCCATGCTACCCCATATTACTTCCAAAGAGAAAATTGGTCTTTTATGGAAGACACTCTGAACAAAGGCCCCATAAGATTTTGAATAAATACCTAAAAAAAAAAGATTTAATTAACAACCTCGATTTAATCTCTAAAGCTTCTCTAACATAGAAAAATGGACCAGTAACAACAATATTGATAATAAACAGTCTAGAAACTTTTGGAAAAATCCCACAATTATAAATTTATAAAAAACATGCCTTATCAAATTTTGTATCGGACAATACATGGGAAATGCCCGTAAACAACTCTTCTTTGTAATAGATCGATTTCCATCCATAACATGCCCAATATGCACCTCCGCACTCCTAGACACATGGCTACACGTAGTCCTCAATGCCAATACCATCACATACACTTCCTAATTGTCAAAAGGCACAATAAAGCAGTATGATAAACCCAAAAACTAATTATATCCTCAAACAAGTTTCAATGTGTTATACTCATGAATGCTGAAATCTTCAACCGTAATACACAAGAAAACACGGTTCCTCTATGGCCACTTCCATGCACATGCGGAACCCAAAGATGTTGTTGTAATCCCAGATTTAAATCATACATACTATGTGTCAAAGGACTACCATATAAAGACCCCCCACCGGACCACATAAATACAAAACTTACTATCCAATTTATCAAATTTAATTTTTGTAATGATAGATTTTACCCAGATTTAAGCAATCAATAACAAAATAATAAATACCAATCACTCATTAATGACATTGCGACTTTTGGCCACCTTATTGTCATTGCCGCTAGAGCTAGAGCTACTACCTTTATCCCTTTTATGAAAACTCTCAAAAAAACATTCAATATCCCTATTAATTTAATTAAAAAGACATTCACAAAATCAACACCATTGCTATCCAACATGCAATGTCCATACTTCTTCACAAACATAAACTTGAAAATAACCAACCTCTTCAAGAATTATAGGATACCCTTTAAATCCTTCCAAAATATACATTTAACTTTTATAGATCATTTATGAGAATTGAGCCCCATGGCTCTAGTTGGTCCTTGGTTATTGGTTACATACTATATACCCTCGGGAGCGAGGAGTAGTTCAATATTACTAAAATTAATCTTGGAAAAAAGATGGAAATATTTACATTTACGGTATGGATTTTTAAATTTCAAAAATATGAGAAGGATATTATATTTGCATTACTTAAAGTGTATTGTTAATGTTTAGAACATTGTTGCATTGCAGGATTTTTAAGGACATCTTCTACCCTTCTTCTACTTCTAAAATTTGGTGGACATATACCTAACATGATCTTTTTTAAGTTAAGATTATAAAATCATGGACCGTAGTGCAAAAAGTTGCCATAGAAGGTGGTCAAAGTTTGTTGAAGGTGTTTGGTATGACCTAAAGAAGAGTTCGTGTCTCACTTCAAAGACTGATATCTTTCAATCCGTGCGATCAAACTAAATAAAAATTCTACCACACACACACACTTGTACAATCCTAATACAAGATCCTACGGTTTGATATATAAAAATTGTTTAATTTGCAATTTGTATTGTATGTACTAGAACTGGGAGTTTTAAATGAGTTTGGTTACAAAAATGTTGCGGGCCTTTAGGGATTAAATGTCAGAAGGTGCCGTTGATTGTGGCAATATTTTACATGTATAGTGTTGCATTTAAACATAATAGGTTTAGATATTGAAATGACCTCTAAATGAAAGATGAGAATTGACAAATCTTCAATCCAAATGTGCAAGTCTCCTTAAGCTTCAATACATTTTTTGTATTCTACAAAGTGAAGTATGAGCATGTATGCACAATTCTTGATTGAAGTTCAAGGGCTAAAATTGAATAGATGGTAGGATATAAAGTTGGAAATATAACTAGAATTTTTTTATATACATATTGTGATATTTACTAGTATTTCATATACTGATAATTTGCAGTTACTAGGAGATTTTGTATGAGTAAGATATATAATCTTATATTTTATATTCTGATATCATATATATATATTTATAAATATAGATGTAGATATAAATCTAGACATAGATTCAAGGGTCCAATCAAAATAGATTAGTAATGTTCCCACTTTCATCCATCATAAATAAAGAATTAGATTAAATAAAATGTTTCTCAATTATTTAACATTTAGATTGATATATATATATATATATATATATATATATATATATATATATGTATATAAACAGATACAACATAATTAAACGTAGATGCAAAAGATTTGTAATTAGCTAACTTAGATATGATATTGTAAATTTGGCTACTTACATTATCAAAGAAGATTTTTTTGGTTGCCTTCTCCAATAGTAATATCCAAACTAGTTGTGTATATAAGATTTTTAAGGTATAACTGAGCATTGAGGAAGTACTATGCTACAATATGTGGCATGAAGTGCCTCATTGTATCAAATTAGTGAAGCGTACATGACCAAACAAAGTTCTTTCAGAGGGCCATGTCTATAGCCATGGAGAAGTTATATATAGCTCATCATTGTAATACTTACAATATGCTTCCATTTGTGCCAACCTTAATTCCGACAATTCTCCATTGAATATTATATTTATTTGCAACATAAGATGCCTCCAATGCTTAACATCAAGGTAGGATGCAAAACTATTTGTATGAAGGATATATTGTTACTGGTATTTTATTGCTAGGAGGGAAGGATAGACATGAGTGTTGAGAACATTCAAAGAATTGTGTTCTTATCATTGTCCATTGATATATATATTTGTCCAAATTTAGCGATTGTATGAGATGGTTTCCCATATTTTATTTGTTACATGATCATTAATGATGTGGATGGCATATAACATGTTTGAAAACAACCATTTTGATTCATACCTTTTGGAAATTGGACTTGTATTCGTTGTAGGTCTTTCAACCACGTTTCATTTGATGTGGCATGCAACTTATGGAAGTGTCACATATGCATTGATGTTGTCCTTCAATTGTAGGTATTAGATATGGTTTCATGATTCAAGCATAAGAGGAGATTGATCAATGAGTTTATCATCAAAAAGCTGCCTAAAGCCATTAATGATTGGGCTTACATTGAATCCAACCTATCATCTTTTAGTAACTTTCCCACCCCATTTTTTAATCCGTATGGTTTCGACCGAACCAACTTAAAAGCATGCAATTGTTGCAACGGCATCACCATGATGATCAGCCCAATTGTATGTACTTTGATTTAAGCTGATTGAAAGTGATTTTTATCCGAAAGGAAGGTAGTCAAAGGTGTATGTTTTGCATTTTCAAGTGGTATTTGATTACATATTTGATAGTGGTTATGGCACTTGATATATTGTATACACAGACATTGTTTATTTACATAATAATTGTCACAATATGTGGCATCGGGTGCCCACTACATCAAATTAGTCCATCAATATATTAATTGATATTTTAAAGGTCTATTTTGTGCTTATCCATATTTCATCCATTTTAGCACTATTCAACTGGCGGATGACTTCATCAACCTAGGATTTAGGTGTATAGTAGAGAAATCTTCCTTGACTTAACATTCTTCTAAAGTCAAGTTTTGTGAGTGCTTTAAAGAGCTTATTGTTGCTAGTATTGCTTGGAGATGGTGGTTACGCCATTTAGTAAAGCTTGATACTTTCCACATGTATTTGCATTCTTTAACTCTTTCTTGATGGAATGGAAAACGCTTGACAAATGGGGAATTTGTTTGGTTGCTTTGCATTTTTTATTGATATATTTGATTGCATATTTGATGTTGGTTTCAGCACACAATCTATTGTGTACGATCTTTATTTATACAACAATTACCTTGTTATCATTATATGTGATCATACTACAATTCCATCACTAATCAAATCACTTCTCGAAGCATGCTTGTAATCAATTGGATCATCTCAGTTTTGTAATTGAGTGGATCATTTCAATTCTTGAATCACAATAGTTAACTTACTCTTTTAAGAAGAAGTCTATGATTGATGGAATCACCTCAACTTCTGAGGCATGCTAGTCAAATCAATTATTTAAAAGCCCCTTTCGAATGATGGCTATGATTGATTACATCACCTCAACTTCTGCAGTACACCAGTCAAATCACTTTTTGGATGACGAAAGACTATTTCAATCCTGAAGGCACGCCACAACAATAAAAGATTACAACTTAACCATCTTTTGAGGTATTCATCTTTTCAATATTTGACCATTCTATCACTAGTAATGGTAAGAACTCAGGCCTCCGAGGAAGTGACATGCATAGAATGTCTATTAGTTCCCGTCATTGTATTGAAGTCCACAGGACAAAGATAAGCAAAAAGAAACCACCACTCTTTTGCAGAGGTAGACATTTTGACCATTCTATCACAACCGTATACACCGTCCACCACCCTTTTGCAGAGGTAGACATTTTGACCATTCTATCACAACCTTATACACCGCCAGCTTACACACCGTCACTTTATTTATTATTATTTTTTATTATCCAAGGCTTCAACATGATCTCTTCATAATCAAATACCGCTTGTAAGTAGCTCCAAAATGCAATATATACTAAAAAAAAAAAAAATACCTCTTATCCAACCCATCACATCACCTCTTTCTTCCTGTGCTTAAATTTATTAACTCTTTAACGCCAAACTATTCCACGCGGGTTGATGCAAAGGCCTGTTTTTGGCCCACGTTAGAAATGATCTCCAACAGAAACAACATCATATTATTCATTATATCCAAAAATTTGCCACCATCACAAAGGAGATTCAGGCTTACCCAACTATTGAATGCTATAAGGAAAGCCTCTCCATAACCAACAAAAACCCATAGCCAACGCCTATAAAATTGGGGTAAATCCAACCCTCTTCCATCCCATTACCACCAACTCAGTTCCAAATGGACGTTTGCTATTAGTCAAGACCCTTACTTTTGGTCGTTGGCTCTGGGGGGTACCAACAACTACCCACCCACTAAACATGACTGCACAGTTTGAAAATTCATAACTAATTCAGTTTTCATCGGAAAAATATGAAATCACTTGGGTTGGAATTGTAATTCTATTCGCTATCACTGAAAAATAAAACTATAACTATCTCCTCTCTCCATATATGCACATTCCTTAACTTGTCGGTTTTAGGGGGGCTTACCTTAACACTAAAAGTTACCTCATCCCACCCCACATCGTGAGAATAACACCCCCATCCATCCATCATCCACTCCCCACACATCCATCCATACGTCATCCACTCACCCACGCATTCATCCAAGCGTCATCCACTCACGCACACATTCATCCATGAGCTCGCTTTCCGTGTCGGTCCAAACAGCCAACGAGCGAGCGAGTGAGTGCGTCCAGAAAAACGAGAAGCAGGAAAGAGAGAGAGAGAGAGGAGAGAGAGAGAGAGAGAGAGAGAGAGAGCGTCTTTCTTGTTTGTCGTTCGAGGCTGGCAGCCCAGTCAAAGCAGCGTGACCTCCATCTCCGCCATCGCCCAACCCTCTCCGACACTCTGCTCGCGCTCCTCGCACGCGCTTCGCACCATCGCCCCGCCTGGTCTGGGAGGGAGGGGAGGGTAGGGGAAGCTGGGGAGCCTCTCTCGCGCCGCGGCCGTGCCCTGTCGCGCTTGCTGTAGGAAGTCAGTTCGCCTTGGCGAGGGTTAGGTGGCTCGCGTCCATGGAGGTCGCGGCGGGGCCCTGAGGAGACTAGAGGGCGAGGTTGCAGGACTCTCATCATGTGCACTTGCTGGAACGCCCTGGACGGGGCGTGGCTCGGGAGTTGCTGGTGGACCAAGACGAATGGCGTTGCGGAGGACAAGAAGCCTAGTTTGCAGAACTCAGGTGCGCCATGATTGATCCTTTTCCGCTTCTAGTTTAGTGCGCTTTAGTTTTTTTTTTTTTTTTCCACTTCTTAACTTTTAGCCATTTGTTGTAAATTTTTTGTGACGCGAGGGTTAGTTGCTTGATAATTTAGGCGAGAGTGTTCTGGTGTTGGCGAGGGGAGTGTTGCGGTTTTTGTTGTTTAGTGAGCGTGTTAGGTTGAGGTTACTGTTGTAGTGGTGAGAGATGCTACCATTGTTTGGCTTTCTGAGCGGGTGAAGAGAGTTAGGCAATTTAAAACATGGTTGCCGATTGCGTTGGTGTTGTTTTTTGGTTTTGTTGTTTGTGGTTTGGTTAGGTAACAAGCAGGATCCGATTCATGACGTGGAGGCGCCCTCGCAGCAGGTGATTCTTCGTGAGGTCGGGTCGAAATCGTCGGAGGAGATACGGCAGGGAGGGAACCTTCGTATCTTCACGTATCAGGACCTCAAGTCAGCGACACGGAATTTTCGACCAGACAGTCTGTTAGGAGAAGGGGGTTTTGGTAGCGTATACAAGGGGTGGATTGATGAGCATGGAACAGCAGCTGCCAAAGCGGGTACAGGATTGACTGTAGCAGTCAAACAGCTAAATCAAGAAGGCCTGCAAGGCCACAGAGAGTGGCTTGTAAGTGTTTTTTTTGCATTTGACGCAATTTTGTGGAAATCAGTGGCAGCTGATCAGAGGTCCAAGCATTACTGGTGCTGTTTTTGTATACCGTACCTCCATCGCGTTGCTATCCCCCTGTCTGTTACTCCCTTTTTCTCTTGGATTACGAGGCCTACAGCTGGGCTTGGAGCAGACCATCATAAGCTTATTCTTGTTGCCTTATGAAAATTCAGACCGTAGGCAGGAGGTAGGTTAGAGGGATATTTGTGTCTTGCGTGATCTTGCTCTTACATGCTTGTACTTATTCGTTCGTTGTAGTAATGTTTCCTCCAGCTTGAGTGGTCGGTGGTTGAGGATTGCTAGTACATTTTTATATGTTTTGTCATCTTCTGGTTGATTTAGCTCCGAGTTGCAACTGACCGGCACTTACATCAGCGTCGTCATCAAACTGCAGGCTGAAGTTAATTTTCTTGGACAGCTTCACCATCCGAATCTTGTGAAACTCATCGGATATTGCTCCGAGGATGACCAACGTCTGTTGGTATACGAATTTATGCCCAGGGGCAGTCTGGAGAATCATCTGTTTCGAAGTGAGTCAATATATAAATGCTATTTTCTTTTTATGCATTCAAAGAGGGGGTGTTCAGCTGAAAATGGATCTGTATGTTTATGAGTTTTGACATCTGTTGCGGTTGTAATGATCTATTAAGCTTGTTTTAGTACGGTTAGTTTTTGGCTTGGAATATGCTTTTTGTTTTAAACATTATTCCTCTAATGAATCTGATGTAGAGGTTTTCAGTTGGTTTTTGTTTGCATAATTGAGTATCTCTTTATCTCCAGGTTGTGTACTGTAGAAATGTTGGTTGTCTTGTCATCAACTTCCTGCATTGTAAGAGTGCCGGAATGTCATAATTTACAACACCGTTATGGATTGTTCATGGGAATAGACGTGTAGGCTACGCTTCTTTCAGATTGTGGGCAGGAACACATGGTAATGAAAGATGCAGAGAATCTTGAGCGCCTTCTGGGAAGCGTGTCTACTGATTTGATTTTACTATGCTAGTTTGTGGAATATCGATGTGCCACATTCTTGTCGGGAAACTTAGCATAGTTTGGTTCTATTTCGGGATGAGTTCGTTTTGCGTGAAGATCTGAGGTTTGGTCTCTGCAAATATCAAATGTTCTTCTCCAACTTCGTCGCACTTAGTGAGGGTCTTTAAGACAGTGATCGCCCTTTGCTTTTGTTCGCTGCTTGGAAGTCTTAGCAGCGATGACTTCTTCTATGTTTTTTGGGTTGCTTGTTTTGGACCGGGTGGCCAGTGTGCGCATCCTTATGGGGGGGGGGGGGGGGGGGGAGGGGGGGATTGGGGGGGCGCGAGTGGATGGGGTGGCGGAGGAGGGAAAGTGCTGCCGGATCAAATTTTACGAGTATTCAGGATAGTCCCTGTTGCAAAGAAATCGTAGCATGAAAACAACAGGGACTTGTTTCTGTTGAGTGTTTAGTGTGCGTCGTCGAGGCACTTGCAAGTGGTCCGTCTTTAAGGGGTTATGGTGTGCTCTACTCATGCGGTAAATTTGTTTCTTTCTTGGATGCCTCTTCCAGGTATTTGGCGACCTTGTCACACTGTCCTACTCAAGGACAAAGTAACATCTGTACTACCCGGGTTACAGTCACAATGACACCGACCATCTGAAACTTTGACCAAGAAGTGGATGATCTTGGGTTGGTGCAAACTAGGAATGGCCAAAAGTATCTGGATCTAACTTGATCTGGACTTTTGCAGAGGGTGTTTCGCCTTTACCTTGGTTGACGAGAATGAAGATAGCCTTAGGAGCTGCAAGTGGATTGGCTTTTCTCCATGAAGCAGTGAGACCAGTCATCTATCGTGATTTCAAGACCTCCAATATATTATTGGATAGTGTGAGTGTCTGAATCTTATGGATTAGAAGTACTGCATTGAGATGTAATATTGAAGTTGTTTCATCGGATTGCATTTGATTTATGTTTTTGGAAACGTTGTCATGATGCTGAAGACCAAGTTAATGGTTGTCAGGATTACACAGCCAAGCTATCTGACTTTGGCCTAGCGAAAGATGGACCGGAAGGAGATAAAACCCACGTTTCAACTCGTGTTATGGGCACATATGGGTATGCTGCCCCAGAGTATGTGATGACTGGTAAGTACTCTCGGCTCAACTCTTTTTGTTCATTCTGAAATTGTTGACCAATGTATACAAGTGCTTTGGTTCGTGTTAAATGGATGGAAACCATTCAATAATTTTCGTCACACGACATTGTGATGTAGGGTAGGTTCGACTTCTACAAGTTAATAGCTGTCTTACGTGAATAATGTTAAAAGGTTCCTACTTTATCTACAGGGCATTTGACATCAAGAAGCGACGTGTACAGCTTTGGAGTGGTGTTGCTAGAGATGTTGACAGGGCGAAGGTCAGTGGATAAGAATAGGCCAAGTGGGGAACAAAATTTGGTGGAATGGGCCCGGCCGTACTTGAACGATAAACGCAAGTTCTATAAGCTCATTGACCCGCGCTTGGATGGTCAGTACTCTGTAAAGGGCGCACAGAAAGCCGCTATCCTCTCCCACCATTGTCTAAGCCGTGATCCAAAATCACGACCTCTCATGGGAGATGTGGTGGACACCTTGAAACCACTGCAAGAGATGAAGGACATGGCTAGCAGCTCAGCGCACCAGACAAGCTCGACCAAGTACGGCGGAAGCTACCAATCCTCAGGGCACCAGAACGGCCACGGATCAGCTCGAAATTATCATAATGGCCACGGTCCCAAAAAGTACGAACAGTTGCGGAACATCCCGGCCCGTACTTCTGGTGTGTCTCCTCTGCCAACATACTAACGGCATGCGCTCAGCCTAAGACTAGCATTACTGCTTTCACTAGGAACAACTGGTGGTATTTCGTGTTCTCTAGTGTTAGCTACTGAAGGATTTGTTCTGCGATGGAGCGAACACTCTGTAAAGGCTAGGAAAAGCTTTCTTAAAGGCAAGATAAGGTATAATGCAGGTTTCACTTATTCTTATGTTGCTAGGTTCTTTGAGGCCTCCTTTTGTTGCCGAGTCTAGTTATTATGGTATATGAACTTACCTCCTTTCAAATAAACCCCAATTTTTCTCTCTTCCTATTCCACCAACCCAGCCCTTTTTTTTTGCGTTTCACAGTTATAGCCAGAGTGGCTACACAAATGTTTTGGAGAGCACACATTTGGCATCACAGTTTCTCCTGAAACCATACGAAACTAAATTTTCTCCATAAACATAGATTTATACATCCTTTCTTGCAACAAGATGGAGTCCCCACTGTCCATGTGATATGGCAGTGGCCATCAATGAAATTTTGATGATATAAAATCATAAATTTTCCACTTTTTTTTTTGGGAGTATTCTTATTTTTTGGAGTTTTTTTATTTTTTTTATTTTTTTAAAGGCAACCAACGTTTCAATAAGATACTCGTCTTTTCCTATTTGTTGACTCTTAATACCTACTAGTTAAGGAAGAGTTTGGTGTTGTCTCTAATGTAGAGGTACTTGAAACCGAGAATGTACCTTGAATCGTAGCTCCACAGTACATGCCGTACATTTCCGGCCCCAAAATATAGGGCATGTACTGAGGATCTATTTTTATACCCTACGTGGGAGGGAATACGTTACATATTCGCGGTTTAGGGTACGTTTGTGGTTTTAGGTACCTCTACCTTAAACTCAAGTTGGAAGTAGTTGGAAGTGTACCTTATACTCAACAGAGGTCATGTTGTACCATGAATCTGGCCGCCTTGTTGAGGTCAACACTTGTGGGTAATTTCAGTTCACTTTACGCAATAACTCTTATATTCATTTAAGGTAAGCCCTCCTAAAACCGACAAGTTAAGGAATGTGCATATATGGAGAGAGGAGATAATTATACTATTATTTTTCAGTGATAGCCAATAGAATTACAATCCCAACCCAAGTGGTTTCATATTTTTTCGATGAAAACCGAATTAGTTATGAATTTTCAAACTGTGCAGCCATGTTTTGTGGGTGGCCAGCAATAGGTACCCGCCATAACCAACAACCAAAAGTAAGGGTCTTGACTAATAACAAACCTCCATTTGGAACTCAGTTGGTGGTAATGGGATGGAAGAGGGTTGGATACACCCCAATTTTTTAGGAGTTGGCTATGAGTTTTTGTTGGTTATGAGGAGGCTTACCTTATCTCATATGCATTTATCAGATTTGGCACCTCCTTGCTGAATTATTTATTTTTCCAAATTGTAATAGTTTGGACACAACGAATATCAGCAGGTATCACCTTGACATTATGAGGGTATCACCTAGACAAATTTCTTGAATTTTCCAAATTTTTTGGACTTTCTCCATTGTGAATTAATTATGTAGGAAACTGACCAACACGTAGGGTATGCCAACACCACACACATCCCAACAAAGTGTGGAATCCAAGAAAATAGCGATAGCATGAAAAAATAATTGTACTGCCAACAAAGTGTGGAATCCAAGAAAATAGCGATAGCATGAAAAAATAATTGTACTGCATGAGAAGCTGAAAATCGCTCTTGAATGCCTAATTTCTATTACGGTACAGTATTCCGGTCTGTTCTACATCTGCGTTCTCTGTTTGAATTCACCTGCAATGTCTCTCAAGTAACTAGCACTGTAAAAATGATGATGGCCAGTTCAAACTAGAAAGTGAGTGTTTCTTCTCTTACCGGAGTGCAAAATTCAGGGCAGCAGATCGCATTTTGCTTCCTACTTCCTTCCATCTTGAGTTGGGTGCCATAGCTCCAAATACAAACACCTACAACAACACGCCCTCCGAGGGTAAAGCCAAAGGTTTTGAGACCATGTAAAGTGAGGTTCTCCTTTTGAATCATTGAAATCAGCTCAAAGAGAGAGAAAGGTGGCTAAAATTCATGACTTCTCCTTCTTCCTACTCAAAGGCAGAGCTCAGACTACTTCCACCTTGACCCTTAAACGTCAGTCAGGAACCATACATACAGGCACGTAATTTACTCTGTAGAAAAAAAATAAAATGTATTAAAGTTTAGCAAGCACCTTATACCTTAGGATTGAAGATTCTTCAACTAACATCTTTCATTCGGAGGTCATTTCAACATCTCAACCTTATCATGTTCAAATACGACACCGTACATGTAGAATACTGTGGCGACAAATGGACGTTTAAGCGTTAAGACTTAAGACACCACCATGCTCTTCCATTTAAGGTAAACAAACAGTAGTATTATGAAATAAAAAAAAGACTGGTATCTTATTGAAACTTTGGGCGACTTCACAGTTGTGACATCACATACCCGGCCTCCTGCAGCAGCTGCTGACATCACCACACGTTTGTCGTCCTTGGCCAGAAACTCGTACAAGTAATACGTCCTGCAAATCCACCCAAAAAAACAACAAAAATGTTTAAACTTCAACTCCAGACACATATATTTGAGGCAGAAAAGAACACTCTGCACTTGATATGATAGATGATCTACCTGGGGACTCTGGCATCTGCTGGTTTGCGAGTAGCAGCAGCCACAATCTTCGACCCAGCTGCCACAATTCACATGTATGAGTCCCTGCCTAAGTGCCAAAATAGAAAATACTCTAAACAAAAATAAATAAATTCTCTCATATTATAAAACAAAATTCCTTACCCCTGGTATACAATTTAGAAATTTCTAGGATTCATTCAAAGTTCAAGATACTCTATTTTCGCATGAGGTATGGTAAGGGACACTTCTGTCGTATTGGACACTTAGGGGTAAAAGCACTTTTCCCACAGATGAAGACTTCTACCAGAATTCGATGTGTTAAGTACACCACAGAATGGCGCCTTTTCAGACTTCACTTACCAGGAACAAATATTTTGGCCGCCTCTTCCAAAGATCCAAATTCTGTGATGTCCTGTGTCTGAAATCACTCCACAAAAGTCCAAGTCATGACCAACTTCGTAACAACCACAAACTAATATTCAGAAGGATGATCTGAGAAAGAGGTGAAGCTGTGGATTAATCTGTACCTGGTAAAAGGAGAGCTTGAGTTGAGTTGAGTTGCGTGCAACAACGCTAAGAACCTCCTTTCTGTAAAAGGAGTGAGTGAACACAAGTCAGAAACAGTCCTTGCATATCTCAGAGTTACAAAAAAAACATGAAGAAGATAGGATTAAGATGGAACGTGCCTGTCAGGCGATGCAAAACGAGCTAGGAATGTCTTCTCCTTGGCACGCTCCCCATACAAGGAATTGCCACTATCCTTAAACCAGATGGAAAACCAATGTCAGAAAAGGAACCGTATTCACAATCCACTATCTCTTTCATCACTACCACTATCACTCAGTGGTAACCAATCCACTCAACAACCCAAACTCCCTATTTCCATAGGCAATGAAGTTTCATAAGCTGGAAACCTTAGTTTTTTATCTGATAACCCTAATTTTTTAATGTGAAACCAGAACTTGGAAGGGGTTGAATTGGGGGCACTCACATCGTACTCCACAATGTCGTCATAGTTTGGGGGAACTGACAATGCAAACCCGTCACCTCGAACCCTATGCCATGACTCCAAACCCACACCTGACTTCTTATTGACAGTGCTTTCCTCTTCTTCTGCTGGATCAGCAGCCTCAGCGAGCACTGATGTGGGCCGCAACGCTGCTAAAAAGGCCAATGCAGCTCCCGTTTGCACGATGAATCTTCGTGATTGCGCCACCCCTTCCTCCTCGCCCTGGAATTACAACTCATGTCACATCTCATAAACCCTTCAAACCTGGAATACTTGCACTAGAACATGTGCTCTAAGAAGAAGGTGATATAGGCAGGTGACATACTGGATGATACTCTATTCAAGCACAAAATGTGATTGACGCCAATTTATGAAACTTGCTTGGTAATACATCCTCAGAACGTCTTATAGCCCCATAAACCCTTCGAAGCGTGCAGATAGTTACAGGTAAACTCATTCAACAATAAATGAATGACCTAAAAGGAAGGTGAGATGACAGGTTTCGGATATCTCTATTCAAGCACAGAATGTGGTTGCAGAAACAGAGAACGGGAAGAAGTTGGGGCGATTCTAATCAACTTGTGTGTACAGAATCAGATTCAGGTTTAGGTTTTGAAGCTCACATGCTGGGACTCCTGCGCATTCCTACCAGACGAGGAGCAAACAAGACGCCGCTGCTGCAGCGTCCGCCCCGTCCACCTCCGGCGCGCCGGCACGCGCAGCAAATGGTTTCGCTCCAATGGCGCGCAGACGCACGCAGCAGCAGCAGCAGCGGAGTGCAGACCCGGCACCGCGGCGGCAGCTTCCATCACGAACTGCTGGTCGACATGACCTGCTGGCGGAAAAAGAAGAGTGGGGCGGGCTCCTTGGGCCACCGCGCCGGGCAAGCAGGGGCTCGTTGGAGAGAGCGCGGCGTGCGCGAGCGTGGTGGAGGCTAGTAGAGCGCGGATTGCAGCGATGGCGATTGGCGGTGGCGAAGAGAGTGCAGGTGAACAAACCGGGGCGTTTGTGGAAGTGATAAGGGATGGCTACCTTGAACCGTTAGTGGACGCAATACCAATATACTCGCCTTCAAGTTGAATTGGTGGGTTTAGGTGCAGTGACGTGTTTGGGGTCCATATCCGGTTGGATCAGGTGAATGAGCTTGGATGAACGATGATGATGTTGGATGAACGGGGATGAGGACTGAGTTCCTTATTCGTTATTTTTTATTGGGGATTGTTCTTTTGACAAAAATCACTATAGCTCTCCATCACACTGATTTTTGTGGCGCCAATATCTACAGATGTCCATCTTCCTACACCTCCTTATCATAGTTTAAATCTTTTATGGAGGTGGCCTGTAGCGTTTGCTATCAAGATTATTGTGCCAAAACAACCCAAAAATGGTTGCTTGTCCTTAAAAGGTTGAAGCATCCCTTCTCCTTTTGTCAATTGTAGCTTATGATGACCAATGAATAACAAATTGGCTAAAACTAGTTGAAAGTTACCTAGAAAAGTAGTTGCTAGTGAAAACTTGACAAAAATAATGAAATTTAGCTTGAATACAGACCAACATTATTAATAGTTAGCCACCTTCTCTAATGATATCCACATATATCACATATGTATAGCATGGATATTATAGGGTATCACCTACTAGGTTGATCTCTGCAGTGTAGATTCGGACCACCATGAGAATTAGAGATGAGATGAGAGAAGAGTAGCTCCGCAAAACCTAGTGAGGAGGGGTTTTTTGATGTTAGGCGCAAATGCAATGCACGCAACAATGAGGGTGTCTCGGCTCATTGTGAATCCCTGTGTGTACTTATTTTGTTGCTGAATGGTATGCCGATGGTGTGTAGAGTGTTGGGAGGGATTGCAAATCTTAGATCTATTTGATACAAAGTATGTATGAGGGTGCAACAATCTAGTACTAGTTTGAGAGAGTAGATCTGTGGCGGGGCTCTGTGTTGGCTCAGATCTAGATCTAGAGGTTGCAACCCCCATATCATCTCTCAATCAATTAGATCTAGATCTGGATACCTCACACCAAACCCCTCCTCAACTAGGACTCTCGCACTTCCATGAAGACAGACTATTGCCTATACGAAACTCAAATTAGCCGCCAAGACACAAGATCTTATTACCAAGGCCAACATTCTACAAAATCAGTTAAGTTATCCTTTGGCACTACGCATTTTGCAATATTTCATTTTAGAGTGTGCAACTTAGACTCACACACATGAGTGAATGTGGTAGGAGTAGGACTATTGCCTAATCCCTCCTACACAAAGAAGTTTTGTAGCTGCCTGCCTAATATAGTAGATGCACATAAAAAATACACAGAGCCCAATCCGAAACAACAACAGTTCTGCATCGGGGTTGCGAAGCGCCTACGCGAAAACTGTAGCGACCCATCGGAATTACACCGCATCTACAGTGAAGCAACGGCAGCTTGACACTCGAGCCACAAAGTGCCTGCACCAAAACGGCAACAACTCTACACCTGCACAATATCAGCCGCACTGCACCTGCAACAACAACAGCGACATGCCTACGTCAACTTCAACACATCAATGCCAACAATCCAAGACCAACTTGTTCACCACGGAACACTCAACACATGGCTCAGTACACAACACCACCTTAGCTAAGGTAAGCATTCTAACCTCTCTTTCAATTCTTACATCCTCCCAACTTCCTTTCAACAAAATCAAATGCGATCTTCATAGCTGGTTAGTAGCAGCCAACAAAAATCCGAATCAACAATGCCGCAAGCATCAGCCATTAGAGAGTACTCTAAACAAGCTAGTGAATCTACTGCAACTTGAAGAGAAGGGAGCATGGACACTCACCCTACACTCATCAGAAGACCTCGAAGCTCAAGCATCGCATAGCCACCACGGCCTGCAGCTCCGAATACACCAACACCTGCAAGAAGTCAAGACCTCAACACATCATACAAACCTAAGGTATGTGCACATTCAAGTAAGTGCCCTCATCATTCCATCATCCTCCCCCTCTCTTTCATGCAAATTATTACTAAGCAATGACGGGAACAAGCAACTTACAAGAATGCAATGTCAACCGTTACTACAATGCAACCCTAGCCGCCACAATAGCCCTGAAAACATCCAATTCAGGCCAGATCAAGATCCAAACGACCACTCCAGCCATCACAACCGCAGATCTACAATCGAACAACACTCTGAAGAGGACAACCCTAAACGCCCTCAAACCCAGAAACAATGGCGTTCATTGTACACAACGACATCCATCAAAAGTCAACATTTCACAAGGTATATATCATGCCCATTCCCCACTCCCAAATCCTCTCACTTTTCTCTACTGCGCAAGCATCTACTCTCTGCCTTGTGAAAACGTTCCACTTGCACAAGGAGAGAGGGGGGTGCTCACCAGCAAGAAGTCGAGCGGGAGAGGGTACTGCCGCTCAAGCAGCACGTAGTCCGGTATGAGAGTACTCCGCCGCTCGCGCAACAAAAACCCCAACGGAAGTGTCTACTAGAGCCTACGCAACAAGAAGATTAGAAGGGGAGTGCACAGCTGCTCAAGCAGCAAGAAGTTCAGCGGGAGAGGACGCAGCCACCGAGCACTCTACCATCGTGAAGCTCTCATAACCCTTTTCTCTCAAATTTTGCTGGTTTTGATTTTGCTTGTTCACGAGTTAGATGAGTTTTTCTGGCTCACGAACTTGTTGGTGTACTTCACATAGTCTGCAAGGCAGCTGCATGACAAAGACATACTACTCAGATTAGTAAATAGTGCAGCAAAACACATACAAGCACAGGAGGAACGAAGACAAAAGATCAACATAGGCAGCCGAAACCTCAAATCAGATAGGAGGCACACACAACCTCCGAAGGTGGATCGCTCCAAATCCCGCAAGAACAAACCTTCATTTGCAATGTGGCACACCCCAACTGCTGCGAGGGTGTACAAACACTCCGCCCACTCACGCCTCAGATCGTCGTCCGCACATCGTCCATACTGGACACGGACCCCCAACTGCCCAATAAGCGACAACTGCCGGCATTCCCAATCTCGCTCACTCCATGTGCAAGCAATGCCAATCTCGGCCGCATCTCGCTCGCACCACCTGTCCTCGACCATATCAACCTCCACCACTAGCAGAGCGCTCCACAGATCTTGAAGGATGTGGAGACAGGAGGAGCATACAGATCACTTCACCAAAAACCTAAGTAGACCGCCCCACAACCGCCGAAGAAGCGCAACAACCCACCGAAGGACCGCAGAAACAGGAAGGAACACGAGCAAGAGTGGGGTACAAGACGTAACCAAGAACTGCTGGAGGTGCTCCGGCATAGACGTCTGGAGGAGAAACTCAGAAGCTGCAGAAAAGAACGCAAGCGAGGGAGAAACAAACAGCGTTGGAGCGGGTAGAGAAAAGATCAACACAATAGCGGGAAGCGAGACAGAGGCGTGCATTATAAGGGCGGAGAGCAAGAAGAACACGAGTACTCTAGTCACCGCAGGGAAGCTCAGCACGAAGAAGATTGCAGCCGGAGATGGAGAGCCAAGCTCGAAGAAATCCGCAGTTAGAGAGAGAGAGCTAAGCACTAAGCAAACAACAGTAGGCAAGGAGGAGGCAAGCCCGAAGAAGACAACAGCCGGCGACGGAGAAACAAACAAGAAGAGATTAACAGTCGGTGACAGGGAGGCAAGCGCAAAGACATCAGCCGGCGGCAGAGAGCCAAACGCGAAGGGAACAACAGCCGGCGAGGGAGAGGCAAACACAATGAAGACATCAGCCAATAGAGAAGCGCATACAAACCCTAACTCGCCCAAGGGAGGATCGCGTGGCAAAGGTGAAACCTGCTCAACGGACAACTCCGGCACTACTCCCGCACTACAGGATGATCAGTCCTCCACTTTAGTACAACAAATAACCAATCCAAGATACCTAGAGTTTGACCAAGAAGCAAACAAAAGAAGGAGCCGGTTGGTGAATCTTAAGCCCACGCCCATCAACTCAATAAGGTGGAACTATCAAGACCGCAACACCCAAGCGGGGACCATTCACTCACGTCATTGCTTTCTCCCACCCCTTCTACAAATTGTCATTTTTTGCTATCTCCAGGTTTATTATGCAAACCTATGGACGTGTATACAAACTCTAATATCAAAACTACTTATATGGGGAGGTGACCCTTTTAATGGCACCTCTCATGTGTGTATGAGTATGTATAAAAACCTCTAAGTATCACAACACCAATTTCTCATACTTAAACTCTTTGGAAAATAGTGGTTATGTCAATTGCTTGTATGACACTTATATTGGTACCTCCTACTCCTTGATCATCTTAACTTCACCAAGCCTTCAATGTATGTTGAGGGGAGAAGTTAAAATCAAGGTGATTAGGGGTAACTCTAAAACAACACTTTATACATTCTCTAGTAACACTCTTGCTTTTGCTAGGAACAACATGTCTCAGCTCCAAGCTACCACTACCCCCTCCAAGCGATTGTTTGTTGAAGTAGTGGAGGAGAATCCATGTGCTACAAATGGTACTCAAAATGCTTTAGTTATTGCAAGTGCTACCCAAAAAAGGTGAAGGCAACAAGTTTGCCTCACATCGAATATTGGTTAGGCTTGCACACAGTGAATATACTTGCAAAGAAAAAAGATAATCCAAAAATCCCCATTGTTTCCTTGGATGAATTGGTCAAAAGTGGATTAAGCACTAAAGAGGCAGCCGAAAGGTTTAAAGCGATGCCTTCTTTTCCATTTACTCCTCAAGAGGAGTGGCCCTCAAGTAGGACGGATGGAAAAATTGGTAATCACTTCAATCTCACCCAACTTCCAAGTGAAGTTGAGGTAGATGACGATGGGTTTGCCCTAGACTACCAAGTATCAATCCATTTTGAACTTGGTGATCAAATATGGACAAAAGACGTTATTCAAGAGATGATAAAATTAGGGCTCAAAAACATGGAAATCCCTGTCGGAACCCGCATTGGTGAGCCAATAGCCATCTTTTGCTATTACCAGTCCGAAAATTGGAATGGAGTCATTAAATTGCACCTAAAAAATCCAGGAGTAGATGCGAAGGAATTATTACAAGGGATAAGGCCTTTCATCCTTATCTTGAGTGAAGGAATCCCACACAAAGGGAAAGTATGTAAATCATATGACGCCTTGGCCTTCTCGCATCTTTTATCGGTGAAAATATCCGGTCCTAATCTTGTTAATAGAGAACCATACGACTTGCATGCGGAAATAGTGAGAGATAGCTTTGCAAGAGGGTATGACTTTGAAGTGACTGGGGTGGAAAAAAAAAAGATTTTCTGAGTTTGCGTGGGTCAAAACCCTTCTCCGGTACAAGCTGCCAAAGTAAAGGATTACAAAGTCTCATTTGATAATGAGATCTTTGTACCAGTCTTTGCGACCCGGAAGATGGATGAAGATGAGATTGTAGAAAAGAATTGTCTAATTCTCATTGCAAAAAATCTCAACAAAACTAAGAGTGAAAAGGAACTTGCAGACGTAATAAAGTCCATAATTGAGGATGAGAATGTGGTTGATACATTCTTCAAACTTGAACATGGGCGTCATATAGGGACTTGCAACATTGAATGTTTAAACGAAGCGGTGTATAAAAAGTTTGTTAAACAAAGTAAAAAACTACATGGTAAGTATGTCATGTTTATCCTCCATCCTAAAAGCCTAGATGGGAGCAACAAACCAAATGCGGATGAACTAACAAGACTGGGATTCTCGGATGTAAATTCAGCCCTTGCAAATGCTATATTAGCCATGGAGAATGGCCCAAACAAAGAAAATGGTGTCACCCTACAACAACTCCGGAGAGAAATGAAGACCATGAAAGGAGAAATCGTAGTAGAAGCAAGACAATATGCGGACATGGTATAAGTGAACAGGTCAAATCCCTTAGGGGAGAGATGTCGACTCTTCGATCACAACTCATTGCAACCATCATGGCGGCTGAAACACAAGCATCAGAATGTGAGCAACGTGCCATTGAAAGCAAGATGGACACGTCAAACTAATAGCGTCAAACAATGCTACAACCAAAAACACTATACTAGTATATATATACTAAAATACATACTAGAAAAATCCAAAAATATATAAAAAGAAGAAAGGAAAAAAGCATACAACGGTATATCTATATACTATATAACAAAACAACAACAACAACAACAACAACAACAACAACAACAACAACAACAACAACAACAATACAAAAATACAAACATACACAAAAACAAAAAATATATGTGAACACACTCAAACAAACAACCACACATAAAACATACAATAAATTTTTTAAAAACACCATAGCCATAAGAAAGAGTACAATTCTACACACCAAAACAAAGCCAAAAACACTCAATATCCATTACACATGAATTATCTCTACACTCACTATAAACACAACTACGTATATAACAACACACACACACACTTCCAAACAAACACAACTCCAATAACACAAAAAAACCGGAAAAAATTACACAAAAAGTAAGAATTCTAAAACATAGCACCAAATCTAAACACCTAAAACTCCTATTACTCCTAGGCGGAGACATAGAAACCAACCCAGGACCAATGCCTAATATACTAAAAAGACATCCCACATCACATAAGAAAAACGTCAAAATGTTCTTTATACCAAATACCATAAAATTGCAACCGGAATACAAACACATCGCTCAAACATTTGCACCTCTTTTGAAAACCACACATACACTACATCATCTATACAACACTACACACCCAAATATTGCCCAATACATACAATAACAAAATACACATCCACCAACACACATTCTATATGCCCTAGTAATTACCACCCATCCAAATATTGACAAATGTAACCATCTTTTAAACCCACAAAACCCAAATATAATTACATGGACTGACACACTATTACGAACCTTATCAAACTTATAAAATCCACCCGAAAGACATATTCATTCCCGGCACCCATATGAAAATTTTCTTGAAGAAAATCAAAGTACTATAAATCAAGGGAACTCAATACATAAAGAATTATACAACTTTTTACATAGCCAAACCATACCACCCTCAAGCGACACAATAAAACAAAAATTTCCTTACCTCCCTAACAATCTAAATAACGAGACGCTAAAATGTTTTGACCCCATAACAGAATATACCCATCCACCCCCTCCCCTTTTCTTCTTCCCCCACAGAACCAAAACATGAGCACAAACAACGAAAATACAAACACCATTACATGGAATGCGTCATCTGTAAACATTGCTCTCCCCAGCTTACAAGCTTTGACCACATATACAGAAACACCACCGGCCCTCATAGTCATCTAAGAAACTAAAATATCCGCTACAAAATCTACTAAATACATACAAAACATATTCCAAGACTATAAACTTATTCTTAATAACACACATGCACTAACAAGATGCATTCAACAACGGAGACCATACACACCAGGCTGTGGTGGCCTCCTTACACTAATACACAAAAATTATGCCTTCCCGGGCAACATCAAAAAATTCCTACTCCAATGCACATATCCTCCCACCTACAAATAATTAGAATTACCAATCAACCACTACAACCATGGTTAATCTTTCACATGTATATGCCATCTCACCCCAAAGATACTAGATTTATTACAAACATACGAAACACTATAACATCCTAAATGAATCATAATCCAAATCACTCTTACATGTTGTGTGGAGACTTCAACAAAGACATAGCATTAATTGGTCAACAAAATAGAAATCATAACACCCCCCCTAAAACCATAGATTATCAATGGCGCCACTTCATAGAAAACATAAACTTCACCTACATAAATACTGATATACAATACTCCAGACAAGGCGGCTATAACTATAGTGATTGAAGCCTAATAGACGGCTTCTATATAAATACAAATAATAATACACAATACACTTCCACAACAAACAAAGACATTATTCTCAACTCGGATCACTCGACTGTACAACTTCACATCCCAAATAACATATTAATAAGTCGTACCCCTATAATCACAAATAATACCACTAAATGGATACTTAACCCCATCCCAAAAGATAACTTAGAAAAATTCAACACAAATTTCTTTAAAGAAAATTCCATGCAAATTGACTCCCTCATAAACATCCTTGAAAATAATAATCAACTCTCTCAAATACTATGGCACGAAACATGCCACACCCTAGATACACTTACCAATAATATCACCGATACATTGGAACAAACTTGCAAAGCCCAACCAATACCACAAATGACAAACCGAACATCACAACAAGGTGGTTAACTACCCCGCAAACTTTCTAAAAAATGGAAACAACACCTAGCCACATACCATATAATACGAAAAACTATTAGAATCGTAAAAAATAACCCACAACGGCATAACCACCCCATATGTAATGAATTACTAAACTTGTACCATACCCAAATTCTTGCTCCACCCCCCTACTTATCCCATGACACATGGATAAAAGAAATTGCACTAATTGCAAAAAATGCCAATATACAAGCCCGAAAAGTAACTACAAAATACTCTAAAGATAATATTAAAAAAGACATCTCAAAATATAGTCAATTATACGAAATTAGCCCTAAGAAAATAAATAGAAAAGTTTTTAAAAAACTAGGATCCCCACTACTAGATTGTGTCATTGACCAAGACAATAACATTCTAACTAGTCCCGAAGACATTGCAAATGAAATATTCAACCAATAGACAAAAAACAATAGATCCACAGCACCAACATGTAACTACCAACCACAACACTCAATCGAATGCACATGTGTAGTACGCCAATATCCATGGCATGATCTAGATGGATTTACCTTAGACAAATGAGGCGAACTTGAAACTCCATTACATACATACTTCAACAGAGCCATATACGACACATGCCTTCGCAACCTCGGAAATAACAAAGCCGTAGGGCCAGACCGAAAACCGAACTCAATACTCAAAAACATGCCCCCAAGATTTCATAAATTACTATTTCTATTATTCTCTCACTGCTATAAACAAAAATAAATACCAGCCTCATGGAAAACAAGTGCAACAAATTTAATATACAAAAAAGGAGATCCTTCAATACTACCAAATCATAGACCAATTGCACTAGCCAACACAATATATAAACTCTACACCAGTACACTTACCTCAATATTATCCTCATATGGAAAAAAATATAAAATCCTACACAATAGTCAAGAAGGATTTAGAGCAGAGAGAAGTACGTCTAGACAAATACAAACCATAATAGCGGCACTAGAAGACGCACAATTCACAAATCAAGACATATATGTCTTATATGTTGACTTCAAAAACGCCTTTGGCTCTATAGACCACGCTTGTCTATTAGCGATAATGACTGATACTAGGTACCCAAAAGATGCAACTACACTAGTTGGAAATATCTACTCCCAATCATCCACTTACTACACTGGTGAGCACTTTGGTAAAACTAAGGCCATTCCCATCCATAGAGGCACTATACAAGGAGACACCCTTAGTCTATACCTATTCATTATATTTTTAGAACCACTACTTAGATGGCTAGAGTGAGGCAATAATGGATATACTTTTAGTACATCACAAATCACCATAAACTCCGCCGTATATGCCAATGACCTTGTTACTATAGCTAACAAAATAAAATCATTACAAACACAAATTGATAAAATTGATAGATGTTGTAAATGGACTGGTATGGACGTAGGTGTCCCAAAATGCGCTGCTACTGGATGTCCAAATAAATCCAAAATCAACCCAACTACATTTAAGCCCTAATGCAAGCTTCTAACATCAACTACCGTGGTCAACCAATCCCCATACTACACCAAAATGAATCATATGTATACCTAGGCACAAATCTTGTTCCTTCTCTAAAATGGAAAATCCAAATCCACACTACGACCACACAACTCATTAAACAATGCGAAGAATTAACATGTCCGGCCACTATGAAACAAAAAATTAAAATGGTTGACACCACAATACGCCCAAGTGTAGCATACAGCTTCTACACTGTACCATACTCTATTCCAACCATTGAAAAACTTGACCAAAAGATTATAGCCATACAAAAAACCATTTGTGGTATGCCAAAATGCATGTCAAACCCAATAACCCAACTCCCACATAACCTATTTGGACTTGAAGCTTTCTCCCTCAAAAATGCCTATCTCCGGTGCATAGGAGAACTACTACAAAATGCCCTAAATGACAAAGGTAGGCTCGGAAAAATATATAATGGGCTAACTCATTATGTTCATGCTAAATACGGTGGTGCCGAAAATATACCTAGAATTAAAAAAACGGATTATACAAGATCACCAATAACTCGTACATTCTTCCTATTAAAACACGTAGCTAAAGTTCACCTTAAGAGTACACTTCCAAATTTCCTCTTTGACCAAACATCATTAGAAGTAGTATGGCGTCAAGAAACACGAAACCATAACACACTCAACGCCCAACTCTCCCAAAAACTTTTACAAAAACTCCTCTCAAAAAACATTTTGGAACTAAAACAAATCACTCTACCAAACGACACACACATCATGAATAATGACGACTTCAAAACCTTCCACTTCACTCCATCCAAACTAATCAAGAGTGCCCTACATGTTGCCAAACGACTGTTTTGCCATCCAGCATGCCCAACTACATGTGATACCACTTGCAACATACACCCATATTCCTACATACTCCAAGACCCATTCATCACCATCAACAACAACATCCTCCCAAGAACTACCCTACAACCAATCCACCCCCCAACCCTTCACACCCATACCACCCCCGTCCTCCATGATACATCCCCAAAAATTCCACCATATACCCTATCATTAACATCATACGCCATGAACATATACAACATCTAGATACCAATAGGATACAAAATACATGTACAAGATATTTATGTCAATGGCAACACAATAAAAATACATTCAACAAATGGCTCTCTCAAAGAAACCTCTTTCCAAGACACAACCGTAATATCTCCACATATAACACCAAAAAACTAAAACAATACTATCAAAAAATTAAAAATAAATTTTACTTGGAAATCATTCAAGCCCACCACCCCCGAGAACAATTACAAGACTCAAGATCTATAACCCCACCCATAATCATTCCACTTCTAAACATCTACACAACGGAATGTAATCCTGAAAACAACATTCTCTCATCCTCAAACACAATTAGAATAGAGAACAATCAAGCCCATCTGTATGAAGAAAATGGCCGACATTTACACACTATTCCCACAATTAGACTCCAATGGCTATGGAATCAATGAGGAGGAATGAGGAGGAATGAGTTTCACAATGAGGAGGAAACTCAACAACAACTACACTCGGCCCGCATTGCTGCCAAAAATGATCCACACCACACATTTACACTCATTATCACACCGGACAAAAATTGGTACCAAAATTTTAACCAACAATCAAGCCCATTCCCAAACTCCCATATCATTGCACTATTTGAAGCAGACTCAATTCCATACAAAGAACCTACTATTCCACCCGAACTAAAAAAGCCCCGGTGTAAACCATCTACATTACAAATAATATGTGTCCACCACCAAAATCAAACCCTTGGCACCCTAGAACAACTTGCCGAACTCACCTCCATAGCAAATTCTCTAAGCATACACCGCCTATACACAAAAATGGCCCCACCATCAAGTATACAAACCCCTGTAAACCAAAGCAAAAAATGGTCAAAGCTAAACTACATCAATAGTACATTAGATTACCTTGCAATACCTCCACCCCTCCCAAATCCTAACGTCACAAAAATTTGACCCGGCATATATCTACTATACCGATGGCTCCTTCAAACCACCTGAACAAGTTAGCCCGGGAAACTGGTGCAAAGGAAAAGCTGGCTATGGCATATACAATCCTATTAAAGAAATTAAATTAGCCAAAAGACTTCATGGACTACAAAATATCCTTAGAGGAGAACTTATGGCCATACACAAAACACTACAAATCATCACAATAAAATGCAGCAATGAACCCGCACACATATTCGCTGATTGTATCAATGCACTTTATCTACTGAACACCCAAATAACACACCCTACCCTCCACAATAGCCACCCCGACCAAACTATATAAATGTCAATGGTCCAAATGCTACAAAATTGAACACAAATCACAACCCTTCACAAAGTTAGAGCCCATGCCAATATCGACGGAAACAAACAAGGAGATAAACTTGCAAAAGAAGGCCGCAAAAAATTGCAAAAAAATGCCAAAGATCCATACAAACATGCCCATGCTACCCCATACTACCTCCAAAAAGAAGATTGGCCTTCTAAAGAAAATACCCCCGATAAAGGCCCGGTTAGATTCTTGAATACATATCTCAAGAAACAAGACCCCTATAACAACCTTGACACAATCGTAGAAAACTTCCCTAATACAGAAAAATGGACCGGCAACAACAAAATAGACAATGAACTCTCTACAAATTTTTGAAAGAATCCCATCATCACTGACCACAAATATCATGCCTCATCAAATTCCGTACCGGTCAACATATGGGAAACGCCCAAAAAAAACTCTTCATTGGAATAGAAAGATTCTCATCTATAACATGCCCCATATGCACTTCCACGGACCCCGACACATGGCTCCATGTTCTACTTAAATGCCAAAACCATCACATACACTCCTTAATTGTCAAAAGACATAACAAAGCGGTATGAGAAATTCGAAAACAAATTACCTCCCATAACAAATCACGATGTTTTATCCGCATGAATGTCGGCACCTTTAATAACAACCCACAAGAAAATATGGTTCCACCATGGCTACTCCCATGTACATGTGAAATTCAATGATGCCACTGCAATGCCCGACTCAAACCGGACATACTCTGCGTTAGAGGCCTACCATACAATGACCCCCCACCCGACCATATAAACCAAGACTACACCATTCAGTTCATCGAATTTACATACTGTATTGACAGATTCTCTCCAAAAACAATCAAAAACAAAATCAATAAATACCACATCCTTATTGATGACATCATTGCCCTCAGATGGAAAGTGGATCCCCTCATTACAATCACAGCCGGCGCTCGTGCCACCACCTTTATCCCATCTATAAAAACCTTGGAAGATACCTTCAAAATTCCTATTGGCACAACTACAAACACTTTAAAAAATATCAACATCATTGCCATACAACATGCTATGTCCATCCTTCTACATAAAAGAAAAATTGAAAACAACCAAGCCCTTTCCAATACACAAGACCCCCCATAAAATTACCCCTTACCTTATTTTTTAAAACCTTGACATTGCGAAACACACCCTCCTACCCATCTTTCCCTCCTCTCTCTCCTCCCCTCTTCCTCTCCTCTCCCCCCTCCTTCCTTCCTTGCTACTCTTTTGATTGGATTGGTTTTGCGGTTTCTGGCTACTTGTTACATAGTGTCTACTCTCGAGAGGGGGAAGTAGTTCTAGCTTACTAATTCCTTGTCCGGTGGGCATAGTCTTAGTAGTGGAACAAACAAACTTTTTATTCACGTTGGCTCCTTCGGAGACTAGCGCTCTTCTTCTTCTTCTTCTTGATCTCCGCAAGGAAGAGAGAATGAGTCGCTGCTAGTGCTCTGCATTTCCTAGTGAGAGGAGGCGTTAGGACTTAGCATAAGAACTGAGGATTAAGAGCAACAAGTACTGCTAACCTTATTGAGAGCCCTTGTAATCTACAAATCTAGGCTTGATGTAGTGTGGATAGCAAGCTGTGCGTGTTGGAAATGGCTCAACGCCGGATCTAGGACTAGAAAGTTGGAAGAGAATTTTTGAGGTAGATCAAAGCAAGTTAGATCTCTAGCAAAGGGACTAGTGTTGGTATGGAGATTGATGAGAGTGTATGCAAGCAAGGTCTAAAGCATGATAGCTTGTGTTGGTGCATAGACCAGAACCCATAGATACTACTCCCGTTCAACTAGCCAGATCTAGAACTAGAGGAGTTGGATCTGCTTCCTCACCATACAAGTCCCAACCCCCTCCCTGATCGGAGATTTGAACTTGTAGAAATTTTAAAGAAGGAAGAGATAGCTTTGCTGGGAAGCAGCACCGGCCTAGCAGTGCAGATACATCAAGCCTGAGATCCAAAAAAGAGCTCCCACCAAGCACAATTCAACATTTCTAAGACACCAACACAAAAGATAATCTCTCACCTTTCTCTCTCTGTTGCAACAACTTTGATGTATGTTTAGATCTATGCATTTATCAGCAACATGCAACTAACATAGTAAACATATCTCAGCTAGATCTAACACGAGTTGAATTCAGTTTCAACAAACTAACTTCTCAGGGGTAATGTCGGAAGGTGCTCCCACTAACTTCCGGAACTTAATACCGAATCCGGAAGGAAATGAAGAATTTTTAAAAAAAAAATAGGTAGTTAGTGAGCCATAGTGGCATAAATAGTTCATAGAAGAAATAAGGTTTTAGTGCTGAGTTGGAATCTTTAAAAGAGGTAGTTACAGCATTTTCCCGGACGTTGCGTGATTGGAGTACGGCGGCAGCCAAATCCGGAAAAGCCATTATGACGCGTAACAGTTTCCGTACATTGCGTCAGAGATATAACGCGACTGCCAGCCCTGGGCTCCATTTTTTAGGGTTTCCAGCAATCTCGTCTCTCTCCTTCCCAACGCCATTTTTTTAGGGTTTTCACGTCCGACCTTCGTTTGGGACGGTAGAGCAGAGATAGCGTAGCATGAGGGACTTGTTGAGGTCAATGCGTGCAGGGTTCTCGGTCACCATTGCGAGGCGCAAGTTCACAGAGAAGTGGGCTCGGATGGTGGGCAAGAAGGGCAAGGCTCCAGTAGGTGGAACCCTAATGCTAGAGAAGGTGACGCCGGAGATTCCAAAGCCGGACAAGACCTGTAGGGTGTTGGAGAGCTACCTGGAGATAATGGGATGCGTAGGTCTCTTGGGAGCACCCTGGGCATTCCAGAGCGAGACTATGGTGGCGGAGCTCCTGGGAGAGCCACCAAGAAAGTACGAGAAGCGCGTCCGGGCGCATCTGGAGGTGACGACTACGTCGCTCTGGAGCGACACTTATGGACTCCGGGCAGGAACGGTTAAGGTGGCTGAGCGCGACGACAACATCTTGAAGGGCGAGTTCCCCGCAAAGGCAAACCCTAAAGACGGGTACGTACTCAGCAACCTCACTGATCCAGATGCAAGGTTAGTGATGGCCTTTTTTAACCCTATTTTCCACCCCGAGAAACCTAAATGGATAGTGGTCAAGTTAGCTACTTTTATATTGGGGTCGATGAGAGGGAAATTGTCCGTCGATTGGGGGGCCATTATGGACGAACAAATAGACCGGATGGTGAAGAACCTGCCAAAAGCCCGGAAAATCCCAATCCCCCTCTCCACCTATGTTGCTCATATGTATGCGAAGCAGAAGATGCTGAGCCCGGACGAGCAGTCCGAGTACGATAGCTTGCTCACCATCCAGTCGTACGGAGGTATGGAGACGGATGAGGAGCCGGAAGATTCGACGGACTCTGAGACGGAGAAGTTGTCATCCCCCCTCATACTCGGAAGACCATCCCGGAAGCGGAGTCGCTCGGTGCAGAAGACTCCGAAAGCCTCAGGAGCCGGCCAGTCTCTGTCCACAATACCGGCTCAGAGTCCGTCCCCGGCACCACCAACCGCACCGGAACCACCAGCAGAAGACGAACGATTCACGACCGGATCAGAGTCCGGACCTACGCGGTCCCAAATATCAGTGGCGACATTCCGGTGGACGTTCATGAGCTCTGCAGACATATCGTTTGGCTGACCAGGATCCAGGAAGGAGAAATTCGGGAAAGGCACGCCATGATCATGGCTGTCCTGGAGGCAATAGGGTTGGAGGACTCCACTGACCTCATCCTACAACTCAGACGGATGAAGGCAAACGAGTGTTTAGTCACAAGGCAGGAGCAGGAGAACGCCACCGTCACCCAGACCAACACCTGACTTTGGACACAGATGTGACAGGCACAAGTCGCACGAGATGCTGCACAGCGTGCAAGAGTGGTGGCAGAAGCAAAGGTCCGGGCAACCTCTCAGACCTATATTAACGGAGATTTGCGCATCGGTGGACTTTCTAGTGGATACTATCAACCGGGCTCTTCTTTACTCTGAGAGCCTGGAGAAGAACGAGAAACTCAACATGGCAGGTCATCCGGTTCCTAGTGGATCACAGCCGAAAGATGGAGAGCACCTGGATCAAAATGCAAGAGCTCGCGAAGGATCTCGCTGCTGCGGCCTCCACAGTACCAGAAGCTCCACTTCCGGAAGGCGCACCTCCGGCTCCAGATGGTGCAGGGCCATCCAGAACCGTTGCAGGTCCGTCCGGATCTCCCTCCGGACCAGAAGCCGCATCTCCGCCCCAACCTACAGCCGGCTCTTCACCCAGACCTGCAGCCGGAACACCAAAGACCCCTACCGGAGGATTCAACAACCTCGTGGGAACGCCGGACTTCAACTCTCCGATGAATTGGAATGGGGTGGCCTTCCCAAGCACGGAAAGTATGTAGAAATGGTAGGAGGTGCCGGGAAATCCATTGCTAGTACCCCCTTTGCCCTTCTGGATTCCGTCAGAGTCTCCATCTCCGGTGCCACCAGTGACGGCTCCTTTACCCGGAAGCTCTGCGGCGACGCCCATGGTAGTCAGTCCCAGTGGTAGCTTCCGGGACCTTCAGAGCCTCCTAGACCGGACAGCCACACCATCAGCCCAGACCGCAACAGTAGAAGATCCGGAAATGCATTCCGGACCAAGAATGTAGGTACCGACCTCAGTACCGGAGCCACTAGCAACCATTCCGGCACATCCAGAAGCTAGCGCAGCACCAGCGGAGGTTACCTCTACGCACCGTAGCAGTAGGAGGAAGAACCAGGTTACTCCGTAGATAGGGACCTCTAGTGCTTTAGTGTGATAGCGATTAACGATGGGGCTCAGGGTTGCACCCGGATATCACGTAGGAAGCTAAAGAAAACCCTAAATTAGGTTTTGAGTTAGATCCGAGAAAATGGGATCTGAGATCTGGAATTTCCGGATGTGAGTTTTGAATTCCGGATTTCAAGGGATGAGATCCCTTTCACTTTTAGGATAGGATTTTCCGGATTTTCAGCTGAGGGGATAAGGTTTTAGGATCAAGCGTAGTGGTTACTTAATACCTGAGTCTTAGTCGGCTGAGGGTCTTGTTTTCTCTTTCACAAAGGGTATTTTTCTGTTAGTATATATTTCTCTTCTTGAACTTATGGTGATGGAGTACCAGCTTTGTGAATAGAGGATTAGATCCATTGTGGTTGATGTCTAGTGAATTAGTTCTTGGATGTAAAGTGGTACACGGATTGCGTCTTAGTACAACTAGTTGGGATTTTTTTCCAGAGAACGCCCGGAAAACCTGAAGGAGAGGTTAGAAAGAGTCTGACGATCCACAGTGACCGGAAGAAGCCTGGAGGGGGAGGGAGGGTACCGTAGGTGGTGAGCCTCGTAGCTCCTAGGGCACGGAGAAGTCGTGTGAACCCGGATTCCAGTTGCGGCCGGAATTTCCCCTTACGATAGATGGAAAAGCCGGAGGTGTATGTCTAGAAAGAAGTCTAGGTGCAAATCTACCCTACGCATCTCACAGAACCACTAAGCATCAACCGGAATGTCGTTGTAGTCCGGCCGAGCCTCTGAGTGACCGTATCCGGAAGGCCTTCCGGACAATGTGAGAGTGAATCCGGAGGCAACAAACCAACTACCGGTTAGTGAAGTAGGAAGAGTGGGGTGTCCAACCACTATAAAGTCCGGGGCAGTGGGTGTCTAGCCACATTAATCCACAAGGCAGTGGGGAATCCGGCCACTTACACAAAATAGGATCAATGGTACCCGGCCACTCGATTAAAAACTCCGGAAGAAAACTCCGTCTCACACTATCCGGAATCCGGAAGGTTCCGGAGGTTGAAAGAAGGGACAACCGGAATCCGGAAGGATCCGGATTAGTAGATCAAGGGATGAATAGGAATGCTAACTGGTAGATGATAGGAGGGTAGTAGTAGTTGTACTTATCATTTAAGAAAGAAACAATAGGTCTCTGTGGAAACGAATTTAGAGCGGATATTCTGGATGCATTTAGCTTTAATTAAGTGCTATCCGGAGGAATACTCACTCTACAAACTGCAACATCTTCCATCTGTACACTAACCTCAAACTCTAGCACGCTGTCCTGATGTAAATATTTTCAGTGTATAAAATATTTACTTGTTTACCTTTTTGGAAAGATCTTTGATTAGAAGGACGAAACTTATTGGTGACGCTTCCAGTAGCTTCAAGGTGACGCTTATTGCTCATGGAATTGTTTAAAAGGCGAAAGCCGTAAACAATATTCACCAATTCGAAGTATTCCTTTACGTTCTTAGAGTTTGTGTTTGGATTTGAAATTCGAACTAATATGTCGAACTGGAGGGTTTTTATGGATTCACAAGATCAAGAGTCTGAACCGGAGGTAGATTTACAGCTTTCCTTGTCTCAGTTGCCAATTCAACCATCCCAGCCGGCGGTTTCTTCACCATTGCCATTTCACCCGCAAGATGAAGCTGGATCTTCTCGTCCGCTAAAGCAGCCTCGTGTTGAGCAGCGTTGGCATGGTAATCTCCAAAAGGACGCGCGTGTTTTAGTAATCTTACTTCAAACTGGATGTGTTGAACCGGGCACCCGTGAAGTGACATTTGAAGGCAGTTTCGAGGGCCTGAACGAAGACCATTATTTCTGTATACCTAGGCCAATCGAGCTAAGCACTGGCCACCATCGTTGGTTAGAAGGGCCAGTGAATCCTTTGACAAAGACTCAACGTGCAGATTACATTGCAAGTACTATCAAGCGCATCCTCAAGTTCTTGCAGATGGAGTAGCACTGTTCTTTGACTTTAGTTTTTACCTCTACTTGTTTTTGATTGAAGCTTTGTACTAAATTTTTGTGTTTTGTGTTTCATTTGAATGTTAGAAGTTAAAAGATGGTAGATAGAGGATAGTTTACCTCCTAGTTAGAACTCTAAAGGTTTGTTGACCTTTAAAGATAAGTAGATACTTATCTTTTGAGTTTTCCTAGAGCCAATGGGTGTTTTGAGGCCCATGTGATATGCACATGGGCTGATCTTATCCACCTTAGGGGTCTAGAGGGTAGGTAGGCATCTTCTCTCTCCCTCCTAGTCGGGTTTTGGGGGAAAAAGAAGTTAGTGTGCTTTGGAGAGAAAGGGTGTGTGGGTGTGTAGAGAGCCGAGAGTTTGATGGGCGAGAACTCTGGTTGTAAACAATTTTTTTGAATGAAATTTTGAGGGTCTCTTCTTCTTTGAGATGCGCTTCCAGAGAGATTATTTTCGCTTGATTTGGAGTTGTGGGCAAAAAGTTACAAGCGTGTGAGTGGAGGAGGGTCTGCTGCCACCCAACGAAGAGGAGCAGAGATTCGGGCGGCCACCAAAGTTTGTAGTTTTTGCGTCTTTCTTTGAAAATTTCAGGAGTTATAGAACTTTTGTTTAGCTTTCCATAAACTTATCATTCAAGTTGATTAGAGTTGAATTGCAAAAGTTATGAAGGTTTGAAATTGTGAAGACCCGAGGCCATCCATTGAGAGGGCAGAGGTTTCAACAAGCCATAACTTTTGGAGAGTAGTTTAGAATGGTTTGAGATTTGGAAGGTGTGTGCACCATTGTTATAGCTCTTCAAAAAGCTATTACAATTAAGATTTGGAGTTTTGAAAAAGAAGTTATGAGCGATTGAATTTCTAGAAGGGCGGAACTTTGAACTCACATAACTTTTGGACAGTAGTTTAGAATGATTTGAAATTTGGAGGAGTGTTAGTTATTTGTGTTAGCTTTACAGAAAGTTATTAAACTTAGTAGTTGGAGTTTTGAGTCATCTGTGGCACTTGTTTGAAGGTTACAGCCTTGATGGAAATTTTTCCATTGTGTTTTTGAACACTTCTTTTGAGTTTCTTAGTGTTTTTGAACACTTGAAGACTTGAAGACTTGAAGACTAGAAGATAAGAAGACATGAAGACTCGTGTGTTGTGGCTTGTGGCTTGTTATTCCTAGCCGGATTTGGAGGCTCGTTGTCTTTTTTTTGTTATTCCCAGCCGGATTTGGAGGCTAGTTCTTTTCAATTCTGCTTCGTAAATTTTGTTGCGGCGAAGTGGGGTTGATCACCCACACGGTCGTATTTATGTTGTTCCCACCGGTGAGGCGCGATTGCTGGTCACCGTGGGTTTGAATTTTAGGAGCCAATCTTTCGGACGGTTTCAGCTTGTGGTCTGGCCGTCCCGTTTTACCCGTCCGAGGCCGTGGGTTCTTATCACCTTACCTTTACCCTAAACCCGTTTAGAGCCACCACATGATAGGCCAACGGGAAGCTGTTTGAAGAGTCGAAGAGATGAAGATATGAAGATTTGAAGAATTGAAGACACAACTGGACTCTCCTGCCATCTATTCCGGTTGCAGCCAGATTCCCCGTGAATTCTCAAAGCGCCCCCCTCTCTACACGACAACGCAAAAGAGCTACCAATTTTTCTATAGAACAAAATTTCTTAGAGCTTTAATATTACCAAGATTTGACCTACAACAATACAAGAAACCCAACACCGCAGGAAAAAAACATATTAGCAGCATCAATACACACACCAGAAACAAATCTAAATAGATTGAGAGGAAAACAAAAGGCGGGAACCAAAATACAAAATTGCTAACAACATCGACACAGCAAGTAAGTGTCTCTAATCCTATCCTTCATTCTCAGATTAGTAGATCTAGAATCTTGTTGATCCATGTCACTCTCTATCTAAATGAGCAAAAAACTAGACTGAAACTTCTAACCTCTACCGTCAGCACGCAAAAGCGCTCCCCTTTTTGCTACAGACAAGAAGTTTTCTCCAAGGCAAACACACCAAGCCTCACGAGCGTTGACTGTTGGATACGTGCGAACCAACACGATATCAAAAACAAATTGCAAACTCCAACCCTAACCTCCAGTACTCATCGCTACTTTCAATACTTGAAGCATAGAACCCACCTCAAAGAACCAAAGAGGTGAAAAAGTGTAGCAACGGAGAAGCAGTGAAGCGCAACAACAAAGAAGTGGAGACACGCAACAACGGAGAAGCACAGACTTGGAGCACTGGAGAAGCACAGACGTACAATAACAGGGAAACATAGACGTGCAGCAGTGGAGGAGCAAAGACGTGCAGCAGCGGAGAAACGCAGAAGGAGAGAAGGGGCAGAAATAGAGAAGTGGAGAAGTAGAAGTAGCAATAGAAAAGAAGCAAGAGCGGAGAAGCGGCATCCAAAGGGAAGCTATAATAGTAGCTTGCCGCAACACACCAGGCAGCGAGAAGAAGAGCAACTCAACGAAGAAGAGCACTACGAGAAGGCCAAGCTGCAGAGGAGAGAAGTGCAAGCGGTATGCCTAGCCTTGAGGCTGGAGAGACAAAGACATAAAGCTCAAGCCGTAAGGAACCTGAAAACGGCGGAGAAAAGAAATGCAAGTCCAACTGCCCGTAGCCGTTACGCACCCAACGGTAGTGATACATGCGGATCACCCATCCACGTGACATACCAGAGACTCAAGCCTCAAAGAACTTGATTGTACCAATACTCCAAAGTGAGCATCGAGGAGTTGGAAGAGATAAGGCGAAGTGTTGTTTTCACTAACCTCCTCTAGATGAATTACATAAACCTTTCGTGCCTGTGTTGCTTCAACCCTCCCTGTCTGAAAAAAAGTAACAGGCCTCTCTATTTAGCAACCATGACAGGAAGCTCCAAAAGGAATTTGGACACAAAAATGGCGACAACACCTACAAGACAGAGGCCTACTAAGGCTCATAGCTCAAAGCCAACAAGAAAGGGAGAAGAAGTAACCAGCAGCAGCAAGAAGAGCAAGGCTTTGCATGAAGAAAAAGGTAAGTCCATCTAAATGCTTGAACTAACCAAATTCAAGTTTTGGATGGGTTTTCAGGTTGTGGAGGCCTTGGCAGTAGAAGAAGGTGCGGACGTGCTTTACAGTCGTGGAACGACATTGGATATGATGGCTAGAGGTATGAAGATGGAAGAAGCGGTAGAGGTATGTGATGCAAGAGTAGTATTCCCTAGAATCCCACAAATTTTCTACCCTATGTCAAGAAAGAATGGTGTGGGACAACACTTTGATTTAACCCAAATCCTATATGACATTAAAATTAATGAGAACTCCGGCCTGTCCTTAAACTATCATGTTGCTATCCACTTTGAGCTTCCCATAAACCCATCATGCATAATAGTGTTAAAGAAATGGTTCTTGCTAGACTTCAAAAAATGGACATTGTACTTGGAAAGAACATAGTGGACCCACTTGTGATTCAATGCTTAAGCATCAAGCATGGGGGGAATTAAGGGCATATAGTCATGTAGTCTTAAAATGCACGTGCTCAAATCCAAAACTGATGGCTTCATGCTTCTAAAAGGCTTAAGGCCATTTATTCTTAAGATTGATGATGAGCTTGTTGTTGGAAAAATATGCAAATCTTACCTTGGAATTGCAAAAGGTACTAACCTCTCCGTGAAGGTCAAAAGTGAGAATTTGGTGAACTTTTCAACTCAAGCGCTCTTCAAAGAAATCCTTGAGAGTAGCTTTCATTGGGGATATGAATTCAAAACTTCCGGTGTGCAAAAGGGTCATGGAGATGTCCATGCCTTTATTATTGCTTCAACACCTTTTCAAACCAAATAGATAGTTGCACACCACATCATCGTGGGTCATGAAGTGTTGCAAGCAAGATAAGAACTTGACAACAAAGGATCCAACGGCGTGATGGAGTCCAAGGCAAAAAACATGCTCTAATCCTAACCTTATCTCCTCTTCCCAAACATCTTGATGTTATGCATACTTCTCACGAAATATACAAGATTATGGGTAGAGCCAATGTGAGAAACATTTGGTTCCACAAAGAAGAGGACAACTGCCACAATGGCAATGCAAATGTCTTATGTGCTAACCCTATTGTATATAGGACCTTTGTACACAAGACATTTGTCATGAATGGCAACTATGTGGACTTTGCACCACACCGGAGAAGCTTGGAAAGCACCAACTGTCCAACCGAAGAGCAAGTAAAGAGCTTTGGCTTTGATGACATTAACATGGCAATTGTTAATACCATTTCCACCTTCAAGTTGGAAGACAAGAATAAGACCCTCACTAGGAAAGACATGGTAGAACTCTTGGAAGAAAACAACAAGAAGATCAGGAAGGAGACTTGTGAATACACTGATAAGATGCACAAGGAGCTCAAGGGAGAAATGGAAAACCTTCAAGATGCTTTGTTTGAAGTACTCTAAAGCATGTCCGTCATCACAAGGAAAAAAAACTTGTTACTTGAAGACAAAGATCCATCAAACATGTGAAGCTCCAAGACCACAAGTCAACCTTATACTCACATATAGTATACCATATGTATAGTACACGACATAGTATAGTCTACTCTACACATAGTAGAAAACTAATATATGGATACATAGTATTATATCCGTACAATTATACAATATACAATAAATATATTAGATACTATACTCAATATAAATACCATATAAAAACAAATTTTATACATTGAACTATACTCAATACAAATACAAAACAAAAAACACAAATTATACATCGTAATACCATACAAAAAACAAAAGACATATCCAACACAAAAATAAAAAATATATTTTGTACCATAATAATACAAATACATACGTACTACATACACACGCAAACACATACAAAATAAAATGAAACAAACACAATATACAATAACCTACATCCACAAAAACATACACTTACGTACATATACACAACGCCACTTACAAAAACCCACACACTTCCATAGTACAAACACATACACAATACATAAAATCAAATACAACAACAATATTCACAAAAAGTTTACTCACCTAACCATACAACATACAAATTTAAAACTATAAACTCCCATACGCAAATAAATATACAACTACATACACACACAAACACAAAAACACATACATCATCAATCACACAAATACATTTACAAATACAACAAAAGCATACACTAACAAACACCCATACACAAATATATATACAACCACACTCTTGACAAAAAACACTCAAACAACTCTAACACAAATAAATTCAAAAATCCTCATATCAACACAAATATAAAAATACTCAAAATATATACAAACTCTAAGAGCATGATCAGCACCTTAAAACCACTCACATAACTCCAAAAAAAATAAGCACAACTACCCCCTCTAAACAATATACATATGCAGCGAATGAAAACACTAAAATAAAAAACATACACTACACATAAAAAACTCAACAAATACACAATATACCACTAAGAATATACACCACAAATTATTACTGCTACTTAGAGGAGGCATTGAAATCAACCCCGGACCTATGCCAAACATATTGAAACACCACCCTTCAATACATAAGAAAACACCAAAATATACTTTATTTCAAAAACCATCAAATTGCACCTAGAATACCAACATATTGCTAACAACTTTGCACCCCTACTAAAAGCCTCACACACACAATACCACTCTCATAACATGACATACCCTCACATTGCTCAGTATATCTATCAACAACGTACAAACCTACCACCACACATTCTCTACGCCAATCCACCCATATATAGAAGAATGTTATAACCTTTGGGCAACACATAATCCAAACACTACTGGTCCAATATCCTTTTAAATACCCTAGCTAGCCTTGCCAACCTGCCTGAAAGACACATCTACATCCCACACCCTTACTCAACATTTCTTAAAGAAAACCAAAACATTATAACAAATAAAACAATCATACACAAAGAACTATACAACTTTATACATAGTAAAAACACACCTCCTTCAAATGACACTATAAAACCAAAATTTCCATACCTTACAAACAATCTATTTACCGAGTCATTAAAATGCCTTGTCTCTATACCATAATACACACATCTACCCCTTCTACCTCCCTACCTTCCCACACAAAACCAAAACATAAATACATACAAATAACAATACAAGTTTCATTACGTGGAACGCCTCATTCCTCAACACCGCCCTTCCTAGCTTGCGAAATCTAGTCACACATACCAATGCACCACCAGCTCTTATAATCATATAAGAAACTAAATTTCCGCCACAAAATCCACAAAATACATACACTAACAAGATGTATTCAAACTTATATTCAACAATACACATACACTAACTTAGTCAACAATAATCTATGTGGAGACTTTAACATGGACATTGCATTAATAGGTAGACAAAACGGAAACCAGATCACCTCCCTACAAACCATAGACTTCCAATGGCGCCAATTTACAAAAAACCTAAACTTTAACTACATACATACTAATACCCAATATTCCATACAAGGTGGTTACAACTACAATGATTGACGGCTTTTATATCCAATGTACAACTAACCACACACAATATACTTCCACAACAAATATAGATATTATCCTCAACTCAGATCATTCACCCATACAACTTCACATCCCAAATAACATACTCAATAGTCGTGCTCCCATTACTATATATTGACAATATACATATACTTAATCCTATACCAAAAAATAACATAGAAAACTCCACACAAATTAACCTCCTCACAAACACCCTAGAAAATAATGACCAACTCTCTCAACCACAATGGCAAGAAGCATGCAATACTTTAGACCTACTTATCAACAACATTTCTGATGCCCTAGAACAAACTTGCCAGGGTTGTCTATTGTGTCGTGACGGTGTCAAAATCCGTCACAATGTCACAATGTGGGGAATGCTATTTCGTGAGCGGAGAGCGGAGAGCGGAGAGCGGTGAGGAAAAAAGAGAGCAAATAATTTAGTACCATAGGACAACTTTTTGAATTGAAAGCCTTTATTATCGTGGATTTTTTTTAGCAAATCCTATTAAAATGTATAAACATATTTTACACATGTTTTATTTAGAGATTAAGGGTGACGTCATTGTGATCAACTTTATTGAAGTGTGACGTCATCATCACAGCTACAAGGTCATGCATCAATTTCATGAACCATTTATGGTCACCACTACAAGGCTAAATGCCATGAAATACAAATTTATAAGTAATGAAGTTCATGGTGAGGAGTGAGGGAGTGACGCAATTAAAAAAGAAGAAAATAAAATGGAAGGGACAACCATAAAGGAGGCCCACAACTAAAATGGCACATTAAGTAGTAGTGCTATGACTATAACTTTAACCCCTAAGGTACCATGACAATTTCACATCTAAACACTTCAAAATTGTTGGACTTTAGTGCAATGAATAAAGAAGCAAACATAAACTTTTATTTTTAGTTTTGACCATAGGATCGCAATTAAGCTTTACTATGTAGCATTCTCACAAAACTTCATTAACTTTGACATCATGGATTGAAAGTTTATGGTGTTTGAAGTCAAAAATATTGGTTCATATTTTTCCCTTCATTGAGTGGATCAGCAAACATTGACTTCACTTGGAATTCAATTTTTGCACTACACAAGGTCTAATTCTTTCACCATTATGTTTATCATGAATTTTGTTCCTTATACCCCAATTTTTAGAGGTAGAAAGTGAGTGTAGCATATTAAAAAAATTGTGCTAAGAGAAGAGGTTCAAAATTTGCCAATTTGGTGTTTTTTTTATTGATAATTTAAATGATCAATAAGAAGGTTTTCACCACATATTATTGTTGAAAAAATAAAAGGTGAAAAATATGAAGATCTCTAGGTTTTACAGTTTAGGAAAGTTTTCCCACCCTTATGTTGAGTTTGGATAGGGTTCCACATTCTCAATTCTAGGCATTATTTTTTGAGATTTTTTATTGAATGACAACTTTTTAATAGTTTTGCATAGACACAACTTTCGTAAAAATCCATCTTACGATTCAAAAGATAAATTAATTTTCACTTACATATATAGACAGTGCAATAGTTTGGTCAATTCAACAGAAATTTGAGTTTTTTTCCATATAATATAAATAAAAAATCCTCTCGGAAAGGGAATGGAAATCTTTACATCTATCGTACAGATATTTGAATTTGGAAAATATATGATATGATATGATATGATATGGAGAAGGATATGATATATGCAAGACTAAAAGTGCATTCTTGAATCACAACACATAGTTGCCTTGATGATTTCTAAGGACATCTTCAACCCTTCTACTACTTCTAAAATTTGGTGCGCATGTGCCTAACATGATCCTTTTGAGTTTAAAAAACTAAATTCACGGCCCATAGTGCAAAAAGTTGCCATAGGAGGGGTCGAAGTTTGTTGAATGTGTTTAGTATAACCACAAAAAAGAGTTTATGTCTCACTTTGAAGGCTAGTATCTTTCAATCCGTGCGGTCAAATGTACCAAAATTTTCACCACCCACTTTTATACAACTGTAGTACAAGATCTTCCGGTTGAATTTACAAAAAAACCATTTTGTATCATTTTGTATCATTTTGTGTTGAATGTGCTGAAAATGGCAGTTTTGGAGTGTTTTTGAGGGAAAATTGTGCTAGTCATTTAGGGGCTAAAGGATTAGATTAAATCTATAAACCATCATACTGATTTCGAGATTTTACTTGCCATGTGCCATCATGGGCAACAGTGTACATGACCCACTTGCTTCAAGTCTAAACTTGTGGATGCCAACCTGTGTGATCCTATAATCAAGCCGCGGACTTGGCTGCCCTTGGGATGAGGTGACTAGTATGAATTTGAGAACGTTTCTTTAAACTCAAGGTAAGGTTCTAACTCTGTTCTATTTGCCTCATACTGGCTGGTTGATGCACGTCCGAGCTTCTCGCTCCTGCTCCAAGATTCACAGATTGTCGCACTTTCTTATCGCTCTCGCTCATTGCTCTCGCACATTGCTCTCGCACATTGCTCTCGCTCTCCCTTACGGCTCTCCCTTATCGCCCTTGCTCGTCACTTGCTCTCGCTCATTGCTCTCGCACATTGCTCCAGCTCTCCCTTACGGCTCTCCCTCCACGCCCTCGCTCGTCACTTGCTCTCGCTCATCGCTCTCTCGCGCATTGCTCTCGCTCACCCTTACGGCTCTCCCTTATCGCCCTCGCTCGTCAGAGCCTCTTATCCAAAGTGCAAACGAAGCACCAGCGCAGCAACCAACCTCCCCTCGGCCGCTGTCGTCGTTTCTGTCTTCTCCTGACATTCGTCGTGCTCGCCATCGTAGACACTTGCCGCATCAGCAGCAAGAACAGCTTCGTTAGAACCTTCCAGCCCCCTTAGAACCTGCAATGACTGATTTTTCTTGGTATTCTCAATTTTGCAGCTTCTTTTAGAAGTTTCACTCATTTGTTTAAGTGAGCTGAACTTGGTTTGCTTCAATTTGAATTGGCGGTGAATTAAGAATTTTTCTTATATTTTGCACCATTAATTGAAAAACATGATTGTGTTTGCAGGTTTGAAGAATATGCACTTGTGGTGGTATTGTTCAAAGCATGAGGTGGGAATGTTGGCTGATTTTTATATTATTTTATGAATTTCATAAATTTTCTTGAATTGTCAATATATATGATTATTGGATTTTTTTACTTAGTTGTTGTGGATTATGCAGATCCAAATATGTCTTGAAGATGCATCTTTGAATTGAAGATTGCAAATATAAATTAAAATGATTTTATGTGTATAATATATCAAAACCATTTCAATGTTTATAAAACAATGATGCTCTATTACTGCATTGACTCTTTCTACTCAGATAGAAAGAAACACCCGGTCCCACGGTGGTTGGTGGGCATTCCCTCGGAGTTTTTGCACAATTAGTAACCTAGAAATCTCAATGCGCTGACGGTACCAACGCTGGACACAGTGGTTAGTCTTCGGACGAGGGGTGAAGGTCTGAGATTTTTAGAATGGTCGGTTGTTGCATATTTCCGGAGGTGGAGTTGAGTTGGTTCAAAACCAACACCGATTTACTGGTGACTGCAAAAAAATATAAAATAAAATGAAAAAATGCCTCTAAATTGAATAACTAAAAAACGATAGAAAGAAAAATGAATAGGAACAAATAAATGAAATTATTTGAAAATAAATATGCTGTAAAATAATATAAAATAAATTGAAAACAAATTGAAATAAAGAAAAAAAACATTTTAAAAAACAAAAAAAAGCTTGATAATGATAAGGGAGGAATGACCCACGCCAAGTTTTCAACTTTTTTTTACTCTAAAAGTGCACATTGTGGTAAAATTGTGCCATTTCCGTCAATTTTACCTTATCTCCAACAATTAATGATTTTTACCATTCTTATTTACAATTTGTGGGTTGAATGTCTATGTTTACCATTATCAATTTGAGGCTCTCACCATAACAAGAGATAAAGGAACCCATCATGGGTGACCCCCTGAGCACCATCTATTCATTCTCGGTCGAGGCCCTTTCAAAGATCCACCGAGGGTCCACCTATCATGGGCCTCATAAACTCTAAGCCCTCAAGGATTTGCTCCAATCGTTTACCTTTTGTTACTGCAAGGTCACGGTGAGAGATCACCTCTCAATAAATGGAGGTCTAAGAAGCCCGTATTGGATGGACAAATGATTGCCCCTTCCAAGCTTCTCGGTCCAAGGCCTGCTCCATATCTTTAGAACGAGAGAGTACTTCAAAAAGGTATATAGAATTTCTTGAATATCATGAACACACAAATATATTGGTAGAGAAGGATTCAAAGAAATCTAAAAATCCACTGTCGAGTCTAAAGAAGACTCCTTTCTGTTGTGTACTGCTTCAAGATCAAGTAGACTTAAAACAGCTGGATTGTAGTATTGGCGCTTGCTAAGTCTCTTTGGCGGTGGTGACATTGACGATGGGAACATGTTTGCCATTTGCTGTGCATACTCTGGCATAAATGGATATTCTGATACACTGCAATCTATTGATTTGCTGCGGACAATGAAAAAATATTTGAGCACTAATCTGGGAAAAGATATAAAAGCCGAATGCCCATAAGTACAACCATTCTACTTACTCAATTGCGGCACGCTTGCGCTTTCCCTTATCCCTTGGTATGATGTCCTCTAGATCTTCCGCATCAAGTGCAACCTGGGGAGGCGGTCCGGGCTGAGGTTCATCCGGTTCGGAGGAAGAGTCGGCATCGCCAGATGTAGTAGGTCGCGTGATCTTCAATGGGGATAGCATGGATTCGAACACATCACTATCTGCCTCTAATGCCACAATATTTCTTCCGTATTCTTTGCACACCGTCACCGAATTACCTGATAACAACTGTTGTTAGAAACGTATCACAGAATACACACAACTTGCGTATAAATGCAAAACATACCAACATTTGCTGTCATGTCCACAACAAGGTTATCAGTATCAGTGGATGACAGGATCAACGATGTCATAAAGTGACTACCGCGCTCCTTTGGTCCTCGCCACACCTTCTCGTCCGTTGTCTTCTGCCACTCTGGGGTGACAAAATTCCAGATTGTGTCACCATCGCCAATGATGAGGCCGTGGTCCTTGAGTGCATTATGTACTCGAAAATGGAAGCTAGATTTTTTGCGTAATGATCCGGCTGTGTCGCAAACAATCAGGGCAATCTTAAAAAGTCCCGTTAGAGAATTGTCAATGGCCGAATAAGTGTACATGTGATTCACACCATGGAATTCCTTAAAAATCTTGAATCCAAGCTGTGGAAAATAGCTTGTGAACAGCTCTTTCGTGCTCCCGCCATCGTCGCTGTAGATAAGGAACATTGCCCCATCGTCATGTAGAAATTTGTTGGCAAAGGCAAACACATTCTTCAACCAAGTCGGGTCAAGGACGTTCCATGCTGGAGTTTTGTCGCATACACCCTTTACAAGTTTGTTGTCTGGGATCTCCGCAATAATGAGGTCCACTTTTGCCTCTTTATCAACATTCTTCCCTCCCCAAATGCACTTCTTCCCATTGTTACACTCCGCAGCATAATCAGCTATGGTCTGCCAAAGGTCACGGGAGATAGGAGCATTGATGATCAAGTTAGATATGAGACAAGCATTCCCAGGTGATGGCGCCACGGTCTGGCTCGGGGTTGGGTCACGAAGAGAGGCTCCGGATAGTGTTGAATGTGCTTGCGATATCCCAACACCTGGAGACCGGGCCTGGCGACGGGGCTGAATGCGTCCAACAGGTGCAGAACGTTGAGACATCGACACGGTGTGCCTGCCCTCATCTCCTCCATCTTCATCCTCATTTGATTCGGCTTGTTGCATCACGTCTTCGTTTACACCCAGGATCTCTCGCTCTTCGAGATTCTGAGTAGATTGGCCCTCCTCTGGAACAATAGAATGGGTCTCTTTACCTGCCAGCTCGTCTTCATCATCATTGTCATCCTCAGAGGGCAACGGTGACAGCCCCAACTCTTCTCTTCTTTTGGCCTCCTTGGCCCTCAGCTTGGATTTCTTAATCGCATCTCGCTTCTCCTTCGCTCGCTTATTCCTTGCTTGTTGCTTTGACTTCGGACTCAGTGGTTGAGGCTTCTTCTTCTTGGATTCGGCTTCCTTAGTGATTACTTCCACTGCCACATCTGGTCCAGATAGTGGTCCAAGCATGTTCTTGTACTCCTGCTCTGTCTCATAGCAGTAGTTCTTGTTACACTCGACATACCACAGACACTCTCTCAGATGCTGAATTGAGAACACTTCCATCTGATACGCCGTATACATACACGTATCAGAGGAGGGAGGATATGCGGAATTCATCCACTGTGGAACTCGAAGGATGGCCTTCACGTTAAACAAGACCTGACGAATGTAGCGGTATATAAACCGCTTTGCCATATCCTGTCTGCCCGGCACTTCCTCCCGCTTTGTCAGCCGTGAACTTTGTCTTGCCACCAAACACTGCTGGGAAGGCATGTGACCAAATCTGACATCTCCATGTCTCAAAGTAAATCTCCCAGGACTCATACTCGACATTGGGAACGATATCGAGCTCCCCCAGTATCTCATCGATAGTCATTGCAATCTCCTCTTTCAGCTACACGCAAACACTGTCAGTGCTTCATGATAAATATATAAATCCCTAGAGTTTGATTTGGAGGTGGATGCTAACCTGAATCCAGAATATGGCTCGATCTAGATACGTATGTAGTTGCGACTCGGAGCAAGGTTGTGGCCAGTGCTTTTCCTTCTGGTTAAAGCTCGAACTATTCCATAGCTTTAGCCATTCAGTCTTGCACTGGTTAGGTACATTCGTAGTGGCAATCAACTGAAGTTTATCCAATCCCATATCCACTTTTTCGATTGGGCGGGTGGAGTAGTGTAGTCGAACCTAGCAAAAACCACAGAGAAAGAACATTGGATATCAAATTACGTCAAAACCACGATAAATAAAAACATTCCATTTGACTAACTGAATGATGATTCAAACATAGTTACTCATAATTGAAGAGATGAAACCAACCCATGAGACCTAGAAGGGCCACCAAAAGGCTCTCGGACCGAGAAGAAGAAGAAGAAGAAGAAGAACGCCGGTCTCCGAAGGAGACCGGCGTGAATAAAGTGTCTGTTCGTTCCACTACTAAGACCATGTCCACCGGACAAGGAATTAGTAAGAAGGAACTACTTCCCCCTCTCGAGGGTAGACACTATGTAACGGGTAGCCAGAGACCCGCCAAGCAAGACACCCAACCAACTAAACATCCATCTTACCAAACAAGTAGCCAAAAACACAAACAAACAAGCAGGAAGCCATGAGCCACAAGACTAATCAGTCAAGAAAAATCGAAGCGGGGGAAAAATCAAGGGGGGTCTTGTGTATCGGGAAGGGCTTGGTTGTTTTCAATTTTGCGTTTGTGTAGTAAAATAGACATGGCATATTGAGTAGCGGTGGTGTTAATGTTTTTAAAGGTGTTTTTAATTGTATCAATGGGTATTTTGAAGGTATCTTCAAGAGTCTTTATAGATGGGATAAAGGTGGTGGCACGAGCGCCGGATGTGATTACAACAAGGGGGTCCACATTCCATCCTAGGGCGATGATGTCGTCAATAAGAGGTTGGTATTTATCTATTTTATTTTGGATTGTTTCCGGGGAAAATCTATCGTTGCAATATGTGAATTCAATGAATTGAATGGTGTAGTCTTGGTTGATGTTATCGGGTGGTGGGTCATTGTATGGTAAGCCTTTAACACAAAGGATGTCTGGTTTGAGCCTAGCGTTGCAATGACATCTTTGGGTCATACACGAGCATGGGAGTAGCCAAGGGGGGACTGTATTCTCTTGTGGATTGTTATTATAAATACCGGCGTTCATTAGTGTAAAACATCTCGATTTATTGTAGGAGGTGATTAGTTTTCGGATTTCCCATACCGCTTTATTATGTCTTTTAACAATTAGAGAGTGTATGTGGTGGTTTTGGCATTTGAGTAGGACATGGAGCCATGTGTCGGGGTCCGTTGAGGGACATATGGGACATGTTATGGATGGGAATCTTTCTATTCCAAAGAAGAGTTGTTTGCGAGCGTTTCCCATATATTGACCCGTACGAAATTTGATGAGGCATGTTATTTGCGAGTCTGAGATGATGGGGTTTTTCCAAAAATTTGTAGAGAGTTCATTGTCTATGTCGTTATTGTTAGTCCATTTTTCTATGTTAGGAATATTTTCTGAAATTGTGTCAAGGTTGTTGTAGAGGTCTTGTTTTTTGAGATATTTGCCTAAGAATCTAATTGGGCCTTTGTCGGGGGTATCTTCTTTGGAAGGCCAATCTTCTTTTTGAAAGTAGTATGGGGTAGCATGGGCATGTTCGTGTGGGTCTTTGGCGTTTTTGTGTGATTTTTCTCGCCCTTCTTTTGCTAGTTTGTCTGCTTGTTCGTTGCCATCAATGTTAGCATGGGCTCTCACTTTGTGGAGGGTTGTGATTTGTGTACGGTTTTGTAACATTTGGACCATTGATGTTAATATGGTTTGGTCGGGGTGGCTATTGTGAAGGGTAGGGTGTGTTATTTGAGTGTTAAGTAGGTAGAGTGCATTTATACAATCGGTGAATATATGTGCGGGTTCATCATTGTATTTTGTTGTGATGATTTGTAGTGTTTTGTGGATGGCCATGAGTTCTGCTCTGAGGATATTTTGTAGTCCATGAAGTCTTTTGGCTAGTTTAATTTCTTTGGTAGAATTATATATGCCATAGCCAGCTTTTTCTCTGCGCCAAGAGCCCGGGCTAATTTGTTCTGGTGGGTTAAAGGAGCCGTCGGTGTAATAACTGTATGTGGGGTTAAATTTTTTTGTGGTATAGGTTTGATAATCTGGAAGAGGGGGAGGTATGACCGAATAGTTTAATGTGTTGTTGACATAGTTTAGTTTTGACCAGTTTTTACTTTTGTTTACGGGGGTTTGTATGGGTGTTGGTGGGGCCAGTTTTGTGTATAGTCGATGTATGCCTAGATTGTTTGTTATGGAGGTAAGTTCCGCAAGTTGTTCTAGGGAGCCAAGGGTTTGATTTTGATGATGGACGCATAGTATTTGTAATGTAGATGGCTCTATTCGGGGTTTTTTTAGCTCGGGTGGAATAGTAGGTTCTTCGTATGGTATTGTGTCTGCTTCAAATATTGCAACGATATGGGAATCTGGGAATGGGTTTGGATTTTGATTGTTGTTTTGGTACCAATTGTTGTTCGGTGTGATGATGATTGTTTTTGTGTTATTTGGATCATGTTTGGCGGCAAGTCTAGCCCAATGTATGGCTTGTTCCATGTCCTTCTCGTTGTGGGGGTGGGCTATGCCATTACCGGTCCATTTGTAGTCAAAGGCCTTTCCTAGGGATCCGAATATTTTGTCTCTTTCATAGGGTGAGTAGAATTTTTTTAGTTTGGTAGAACACGTGACCGGGGAAGAGAAGTATGATTGCTCGATATTAAAGGATGAGATCAGTGAGTCTAAAATGAGAGTGGGTATTGTGTATTGGGCATTTTTGAGGGGGTCAGTTTTTGGTATTCGGTATTTATACCTTTGGTAGAGCCATATTAGTTCGGTTTCAAAGGGTTGGGTCGTTGGTTCGATGTTTGTAGGAGTTTGTAATTTTGTATTATATTGATTCCATAGCCATTGGAGTCGGGTAACCGGGATGGTGTGTAAATGTCGGCCGTTTTCTTCGAATAGATGTGCTTGATTGTTAACTATTTGAATTGTGTTTGAGGATGTAAAGATATCATTTTCGGGGTTGCATTCTGTTGTGTAGATGTTTAAGAGTGGGATTATTATGGGTGGTGCTACGGACCTTGAGTCTGAGAATTGTTCTTGTGGATGGTGGGCAAGGATGATATCTGAGTATATTTTGTTTTGGATCTTTTGGTAGTATTGTTTTAATTTTTCAATGTTATGTGTGGAGGTATTGGTGTCATGCCGTGGAAAAAGGTCTCTTTGGGGTAGCCATTTATTGTATGTATTATCATTGTGTTGCCATTGGCATAGATATTTTGTGTAGATGTTTTGTATGTTATTTGTGTCTGTGTGTTGGATATGTTTATGGTTTATGATATTATTAATGGGGTATGTGGTAGGGTTTTTGGGGATGTATGTTGGGGGGCGGGGGTGGTATGTATGTGGAGGGTTAGAGAGATTGGTTGGTGTGGGAATATTTCTTGGGATGATGTTATTGTTGAGGGTGATGAATGGATCTTTAAGTGTATGAGAGTATGGGTGTATGTTGCAAGGGGTATGACATATAGTGGGGCATGTTAGGTGGCAAAATAGTTGTTTAGCAACACTTAGGGCACTCTTTATTAGTTTAGATGGGATGAAGTGGTAGGTTTTGAAGTCCTCATTGTTCATGATGTGTGTACCGTTAGGTAAAGTAATTTGGTTTAGTTCAAAAATATTTTTTGAGAGGAGTTTTTGTAGAAGCTTTTGGGAGAGTTGGGCATTGAGTGTGTTATGATTTAGTGTTTCTTGACGCCATAGTATTTCTAGTGTTGTAGGATTCGTGAGGAAGTTCGGGAGCGTACTTTTAAGGTGGGCTTTAGCTATATGTTTTAATAAGAAGAATGTTCGTGTTATTGGTGATCTTATACAGTCACTTTTTTTAATTCTCGGTATGTTTTCAGCGCCACCATATTGGGCAAGGACATAGTGAGTTAATCCATTATATATTTTCCCAAGTCTTCCTTTATCGTTTAAAGCATTTTGCAGTTGTTCGCCTATACATCGGAGGTATGCATTTTTGAAGGAAAAAGCTTCAAGTCCAAATAGGTTATGTGGTAGTTGGGTTATTGCATTTGGCATACATTTTGGTAATCCACATATGGTTTTTTGTATGGCTATTATTTTTTTATCAAGTTTTTTGATAGCTGGCATAGAGTATGGTACACCGTAGAAACTGTATGCCACACCTGGGCGTAGTACGGTATCAACCATTTTTATTTTTTGTTTCATGGTGGCCGGGCATGTTGTTAGTTCTTTGCATTGTTTGATGAGTTTTGTCGTTGTGGTGTGGATTTGGATTTTCCATTTTAGTGTAGGAACAAGGTTTGTGCCTAGGTATATGTATGGTTCATTTTGATGTAGTATGGGGATCGGTTGATTGCGGTAATTGATGTTCGAGGCTTGCATTAGGGCTTTGAAAGTGGTAGGGTTCAATTTGGATTTGTTTGGGCATCCAGTAGCGGCACATTTTGGGACACCTACGTCCATACCGGCCCATTTACAATATCTATCAATTTTGTTTAGTTGTATTTGGATTGATTTGATTTTGTTAGTTATGGTGGCTAGGTCATCTGCGTATGCGGCAGAGTTTATTATGACTTGTGATGTGCCAAAAGTGTATCCGTAATTTCCTCTTTCTAGCCATCTGAGTAGTGGTTCTAGAAATATAATGAATAGGTATGGGCTGAGGGTATCCCCTTGTATTGTTCCTCTTTGGATGGGTATAGGTTTTGTTTTCCCAAAGTGTTCACCGGTATAACATGTAGATGATTTAGAATAGATGTTTCCAACAAGTGTAGTTGCATCTTTTGGGTAACCAAGGTCCATCATTATTGCTAGAAGTCGGGCATGGTCAATTGAGCCAAAGGCATTTTTGAAGTCCACGTATAGTATGTATATATCTTGGTTAGTAAACTTTGCGTCTTCTAGTGCGGCTATTATAGTTTGTATTTGTCTTGCGGTACTTCTCTCTGCTCTAAATCCTTCTTGACTATCATGTAGGATTTTGAATTTTTCGCCGTATGAGGATAGTATGGAGGTGAGTGTACTGGTAAAGAGTTTGTATATTGTGTTAGCTAGTGCAATTGGTCTATGGTTGGGTAGTATGGACGGGTCGCCTTTTTTGTATAGTAGAATTGTTGTACTTAATTTCCATGAGTTTGGTATCTGTTTTTGTTTATAGCAATGGGAGAAGAATAGAAATAGTAGCTTGTAAAATCTTGGAGGCATGTTTTTTAGTATTGAGTTTGGTATGCGATCTGGGCCTGGGGCTTTATTATTTCCAAGATTTTGAAGGCATGTGTCGTATGTGGCTCTGTTGAGGTATTCATGTAGTGGAATTTCTGGTTCTCCCCGTTTGTCAAGGGTATATCCGTCCAGGTCGTGCCAAGGGTATTGGCGTATTGCACATGTGCATTCTATTGTATGTTGTGGCTGGTAATTACATGTTGGTACTGTTGGTCTATTGGTTTTTGTTTGTTGGTTAAATATTTCATTTGCAATATCTTCGGGGCTAGTTAGAATATTATTATATTGATCTTTGATACAATCCATTGGTGGGGATTCAAGGTTTTTAAAGACTTTTTTGTTAATTCTTTTGGGGCTGATTTCGTATAGTTGTCTATATTTTGAGATGGCTTTTTTAATGTTTTCTTTTGTGTATTTTGTGATTATTTTCCGGGCTTGTATGTTGGCATTTTTTGCAATTATCGCGATATCTTTTATCCATGTATCTTGGGGAAGGTCCGGAGGCGGCGCGGTAGGGATTTGGATGTGTTGTATAGTTAGTAGTTCGTTGTGTATGGGGTGGTTACGCCATTGGGGGTTGTTTTTTACAATTCTAATGGTTTTACGTATGGTATGGTATGTGGTTAAGTGTTGTTTCCAAGTTTTAGAAAGTTTGCGGGGTAGATACCCGCCTTGTTGAGAGGTGCCTAGTGTATGTGTGGTGAAGCAGGAGTGCAAACGGTGGTTTGACTGTGTCTAGAACTGTGGTGAGTGCTAAAATTTTTTGTGAGGATACAACATATAATGAATAGCAGCAAAGTTGAGTTGTAGGGTTAGAATGTGTAGCCTGGTGTTGGTGCTTGTGGGGTTGACGTCGTTCAGCAGCAGGTGTTGCGGCGTACTTACTCACTGTTTCCACAGTCTGTTGATCTTGGCCGGTAGTGATTCTGACCCGTTGTGTTGGTTTGCAGGTTGCTGTTGTAGTCTCGGTGTAGCTCGTATGTCGAAGCTCTTGTACTTGCAGGCTATCTTTCTCGTACGGTGGTGTAGCTGGTTGTAGCTCAGTTATTTTGTATCTTTTCTTGCCTGATCTGTAGAAAATTAGACAGCGCTTCCGCACAATTTTTAAAACCGAGTTACACCACCAACTTCGTGTGTGGATTATGGTGTTGCTACATGTGCTCGTGCCTAGTGTATGAGTGAATGTGTGGTGTAGCAGGTGTGCAAACGGTGGTTTGACTGTGTCTAGAACTGTGGTGAGTGCTAAAATTTTTAGTGAGGATACAACATATAATGAATAGCAGCAAAGTTGAGTTGTAGGGTTAGAATGTGCAGCCTGGTGTTGTTGCTGGTGGGATTGACGTCTTTCAGCAGCAGGTGTTGCGACGTTCTTACTCACTGTTTCCACAGTCTGTTGATCTTGGCTGGTAGGTCTTGTGCTCGGGTGTCGGTTTATGTTGTTGTCGTCAGGTCGACTTGAGCTCTTGTTGCTGATGGTTCCGTTACTGGGTGTCTCTCTCGCGTGCTTACGGACTGCTATGCGGTGGTTACTGCGTCTCTCAATTTTGGCTGATGAAGGTACTAGCTCAGAGTTCGCAGTGGAGTTTGTGCGGGCTATGGCGTTTCTGATGCTATCAGTTCTTGGATCTGGATCCGATCTAGATCTACATTCGTAAGGGTAGATCTGTAAGCCAACACCAAAATCCCAACGCTTTGAGCTCACTTTCTTGCAGATCAGTACCTCTACTAGTGTTTTTCTATTTCACTAATCCAGATCTAAGTTTTCTAAGTCCTGTCCAACACACGCTCTCCCCAAGCCCACACGTTTAATCACAGATCCTAGTGTATGTGGACTTTCAACAAGGCCAGCCTTCTCTTGTTGCCATACACTTCTCCCTGAGACTAACTCCTTTGCAGCCCTCCTCACCAGAAAACGTGGAGCTCACTTCCCCATCCCCCACTCATGACTATTGAGTAGGAGCAAAGAACTAGCCTCGGACCGAGAACATAAAATAGGGTCGCACTCTTATATGGGAAACTATTCCACGTAAGAAATGAAATAACCCCTTGGAGATGCCTGCTCAAGGCCTCGGACCGAGACTTGTTGCATGGCCTTCCGAGATTGAGGAATGCTTAGTTCAAGAGAAAAATTTCAACCATGGAGGGCGTTTTTCATTGTCCACAATCCAGGAGGCATCTAACCATCCTCTATTTTAAGTTAATCGTAACCTTTTGGTACCGAGAGGTTTTAATGTGACTCCCAAATGACCACATGATCTAAATACATCTTGAAAAAACGAACCGCTGGAGGGCTTGATTTTTGTTCTTGGTCCGAGGACCTTTTCACTGCCCTCCAAGAGGTCACATATTGGTCCGCACATCATATAATTAAAGGTGAGAAAACGTAACGCTGGAGGGGGATGTTCACTGTCCTCGGACCGAGAGCCTTTACACCACCCTCCGAGATGTCACACCGCAGACCTCAATTGATATAAATACAAGGTGAGAAAACGTAACGCCGGAGGGGGATGTTTACTGTCCTCGGACCGAGAGCCTTTACACCACCCTCCGAGATGTCACACCGCAGACCCCAAATGATATAAATACAAGGTGAGAAAATGTAACGCCGGAGGGGGATGTTCACTGTCCTCGGACCGAGAGCCTTTACACCACCCTCCAAGATGTCACACCATTGTCTACACAAGATATAATTTCTAGGTGTCAATGTGATTTGCTAGAAGGGCCAGAATTTTGTTCTTGGTTTGAGGACAACCAATGTGGTCCTCTAGGGTGTAATGTCTTGGTCCTCAACAAAATGCAATGTAACAATGAATCAATGACAAAATCAAATTCAGCTTGTACCTGATCTAGAAAATCCTTCCCTAACCGTGGATCGGCAACTGTAGAGAGCTTGCTGAGCCGTTTGATCAATTTCGACTTCTTCACAGCCATTGCTTCTTCCACCTTTGACTTTAGCTCTACATCGGTTGCTTTGCCATTCATTCTAAACTCGGTGTGTTCAGTTGACACTACCTCTTGTAATTCATCCTGTATTTCTGCGTATCAGCCTCTCAATGAAAACTAAATTGTGACAGCCTCTTAACACCGTTGTGGTAGTTTACTTACATGAAATAGAATCTTCACCAATTGATTTGACGGAATTGGATACCAGGTATCTTTTTTTTTGAGCCTGAGACACTTGCTGTAGACCTTCTCCGGTATCAAATCCTTGAAGTACGTTATGTCGCGTTGACCAAAAATACTCACTCTGTCTAACTCGTGCATCGTGTTCGTCTTCACATGTGCTTTCTCTGTAGCCCTGTTTTGAAGTTCAAGCACGATGATTAGAATTTGGGAAGAGAGAATTCAAAACCACACACTTACAACATACTTATTCACCGCGTCCATTGCTTTCAGAATCTTTGGAAAGCCGCATGGCGTGATGTTGAGCATGATGGTCTCGGGCTGGCCATTGCTGCGTGTAAAAAACAAATCGCCACTCCTTTTCTCATCAATGAACGACTTCCAAGCATCATGACGGTGGTTGCCATCGTAGATGAAGAACATTTTGCCGCTCAAATCACCTAGATCAGGGTCATCCTTCAGCTTCGCTTCGAACTCCTTGTTCACCGACTTCCAGTTTGGCGACCACTAATCTTCTATCTCACTTGACACTTCCATCTTTTCTCCATCCTTCCCTGTTAATGCAATATAGAAGACAGACGTGCCTAATCGATATCTGTGCTCAAAACTATCCTGCAACTTGAACTTGCCAGCCAATTGGACACCACGAAGTTCTGGCATTGGCACCATGCGACATAGGGGCACGCGCAGTCTTGAAAACTTCTCCTCTGGTTGTTGGCACATCAGAGTGATGGCAGCAAAGGAGTCCTGGTTGTAGAGCAACCCCATCCGCTTCTCAATCTCTGCAACATCTATTTTAGCCTCCGTGCCCAAGTTCTCCTCTTCCTCTTCCTCTTCCTCTTCTCTTTCTGGAACCGCCTTACGTCTCTTCCTCTTCTTTGTCTCTGCTGTGCCGACTACATCTTGTTGCAAACCGAGGGTAACCATGGCCAAAGCAGCTACTGCGGTGCCATTCACACTGTCGGCTATGGCGTCTCTCACTTTGTCACGCTCAGGGCCATTGGCATCTCCGTCGGTCACCTCTCTCTCGACGTCGATGTTTGCCGCTACTTCCTCCATATGAACCTCTTCTGCCATGGCCGCCTCTTGCCTGGACTCCCTTTCACCGTCCTCCTCTCTCTTGTCACCATCAGGTGGCGCCATCGCTGCTATGGCCACCTCTTGCGGCTCGCTGACCTGCTCTACCATAGCCACCTCTTGGATCAGCTCCCTCACACACTTGCCCTCTCACAAACCTCCCCTTTTCCTAATCTCCCCACTCACAGACCTCCCCTCTTCCCTGTCACAGACCTCCCCTCTACCCAATCTCCCCCCTCACAGACCTCTCCTCTCCTCAATCTCCCCTCTCATAGACCTCCCCTGTCACTCACCTCCCCTTTTGACCTAAACCCTAAATCTAATATTTCTAAATCCATAGTGGGGACACATTATATATCACCTGGTTATTTTATATGTATCACCTAGATCTAATATGAATGTCCAACTGGTATTGCATGGGTATTGCCTACTTCAAATTTTAAAGATGATAGAAAGTCCATGTCGTATACTAATTATATACAAAATTGACCATAGAGTGGGGTACTCTAATTCAAATGATTTTACGGTACCAGACTAGAGTGAATCATTGCCTAGTACACGATATTCAATCTAGATCTTGGCCAACTAAACATCTATCATTGAAGTACGGTCCATTACGAGTACCAATTCTCAGGCCTTCTTTGGACAATGACTCAGTGCACACAAGTATTCCACTCGGTGATATTGATGACCGCTTTACATGAGTTGGGTAACATACCTGAGTCTCTTCCACGCGGATTAGGTCAATCACCATTGTCGGCTCAATGGTAACATCTGCTACCGTTGAAGCGCCTGTCACGTCTAAGGGAGTGATATCCATTGTTTCTTGCACATCTGCTTCGGCGATGGGGGCTACGCTTCTTGCCGTTGTGGTAACCGGTAACTTAGCAAACTCCCCTCCTAGCCGTCGCTTCGTAGCACCTATGTCCACCGCCCTCATCGCCTTCTCCATCTCCTTCCGCCGCCGTCGTGTGATTGCACCTCCCTCTGCGTGTGTATCCATATATGCTGAATGAAAGTTCTGCTCATTGTGCCAATCATTTATACCCTGCTCAAAGTATTAGGGCTATTTGCAATTTCCTCCATGTTCTACCTATGTTCCCTTCATAATGTCTTGGCACGTTCGGGTTATTATCATCTGCCCTTATTAAGGCCGCCAACGATTTCCTATCTTGAAATAGAGATATGTGTTGTACTCTTTGAAGTCCATTATTTGTTCTTGGATATTATTGAAGGGTTCTATTTCAAACATAGTTGTATTCTTTACAAAACAAACACTTGCGCCGACTTCATTATCCTTTTTAAAGCAAGACTCGCCAAATGTGACACTGACTCGAGACAGCTGGCTCTCAAATAATGGAAGAGTACAGCTGCCCTAAGTTCACTCGGTGGTTAGCTACAGCTGTTGCATCTAATCTTGAATTCAATTCAAATTATTTTTTAGAACGTCTACTCTAAGCATTGACAAACGCCGTCTTCTGGACCAAACCCCTTTTTAAACCCTTTGACTATTATGTATAATTCTTGCCCCGCTCCATATTTATACACTTTCTTCAGTTTGGTCTACCGTTCTTGTCTTGATTTTCCCATGGCTCCCGCTACTCCATCTAGCTTGTCTTCGATGGCTATACTTCGTACTACTGGTAGTGGCGATCCCATTGCCTATCCTTTGAATGTGGAGGGTATTACCACTGTCACTAGTGCCGCATTGAATGTTAGATTTAGTTTTCATCAGGAAAGTATTTGTGTCGAGGAGGAGGTTTATGACGATGATTGCTTGTCTCTGCTGTATACTACACCTAGTCAGGCAGTTTTGAACAATGATTTTTACAAGGAATGGAAACTTCACAAGGGTCGATATAGGGTATATGGTCGCGTAGATTTAGATATCACTCCGTCATCCATTGACCTTACCCCTCGTCAGTCCACGACGTGTAGCATGCAGATACCTCCTCCAGCTCTCCTGAAGGTCAGGATTGAGCCAGGCACAAAATCTGTCACTATTCTCTCTTCAGATGATGAGGACACTATCCCTAGTACATGCCCCCCAAAGTTAACTGATCTCATGTCGTGTCATCGTCATTCTGTTTCGTCCATTCCGACTACTTCCTGTCCACCCAATTCTTGTCCTCCAAAAGATCAAAGTATTTCTGGAATTGTCAGTGTTATTGAGAGTCTCAAGCGGTTGTCCACCCGTGTTGGCGGCAAGAATCCACTGAAGAAACTGAACTTTGATGTCATTCCACACCAACATGTGAGCTGTCTCCTTGCCGATTTCAACAACAACGTGGTCTTCGAACTGCCTCCTATTCGACCGTCGGCTTCTTCCACCCAGGCACGTAATATGCATGGGATGGACAAGCGATACGATGGACACGTCAGGACGAAGACGATCACGTCAAACGTCATGAACGACGATGGCCTCCACTTTTGGACTTCCAAGTGCGTTGGTCATTTGCAATGCGACAACGTTGACTGCGAATACCTCCAACGAGTTAATCGATTATCGGACGTGAATGAGAGGGAGTTCAATGGAATGACGTCAGTGTCATTAGAGGCAGGTCAAAGAGCCCCTAAGAACACGCTACTCTGCAAGATCTGCGGAGATCCTCCGGTGTGTGTTGCCACATGTGATGCTATGGTGTACTACGTTAGTGGTAAGCAAAACTGCACCGGTGCTTGTATTCACTTAGGTGTACATAAACATCCTGTTAAGATAGGTGATTACCGTGATGTTAAGGAGAAGATCAGTAGTCTTATTAGTGAGCAGGTAGAGAAAACTCCACGGGCAACCAAGAGTGCCGTTGTGTTGGAAGCGAGCAAGGAGCTGCTTGGAGATTTCCTGCTTCGGGAAGATGACGACCCTCGAAAGACCTTGACTATCGAGGAGCTAGCTCCCTTGTTAGACAAATGCAAGGACATGGGATCTCCTAGCATCCGAAACAAGGTGGTCACATTCCGGTATCTAAAGAGGTACGGTGTCATGGATGCCATCCTAAAATTGCGCTCGGTAAGTTCCTGGGCGTTTGTGCAGAATAGCAAGTTCCCAAGTCAAGGTTCAGAGACAGCTGTGGGAGAAGAATCCAAGGTCTTTGTCTTTAAAATGTCAGAGGTTGGCCCGGGCTCTGGCGTCGACCTTGTGAAGCGGATGCAACCGGGCAATGACTTGGATAATGCATGGATGATGTTCGACCACGTAAAACGCTTGGAGGAGTGGACAACAATGGGATGTCATGTTTACGACGCAACGTACCGGAGGGTGATGACCATCGCATGCTGCGACTTGATGTCTGAGGATAAAGACGCACAAATTCTTTTCTGGAATAACTTGAATGACGTCATGCATCGACACGGTGTGGAGAAGCCGGATTTTAAGGGATTTATGGCGGATGGTGCTCAGGCAAACTGGAATGCAGTAAGAGCTGTATACGGAGGTGGCAAAGTCATGACGGACAAGGAGCGAACATGCCTTTTCCACTAAATACAAAGTATGGTTAAGTACACGGAGAAGTGGATCGCCGAAGAATTTCAGGAGCAGCACAAGAGACTCTGTAAGCAGTATAGGGAAGCTACGGACATGGAGAATGCCGATAGACTATACGATGCGCTTCAAGCGTGGTACAGGATATCTGGAGCTGTATCTGAGAAAGGTTTTGACGCCATGTCTAGTTGGCTTGTATGGTGGCACTTCAGATATCGCCAATGGGGTGGATTCATGACCAAGGTATGACATATGCTTCTTCATTTCTGTACGTTATACAATGAGTCATTTTCTTCCTTCATCTTTGGTTTCTTACTCATCGTTGCTTTATTGTAGAACATGTCCGCTGATGAACTAGCCGAGATGCCTTCTTGCAATCTAGCAGAGACAGTGCATAACAAGTGGAAGCAAGGCTCTGGAAATCGAGGGGTAGACTTATACGTCGCCACCGTAGACGACTACGTACGCGGATTCCTCCAAGTTGTTAACTATCACCAATTTTTAAAAGGCGACGTTGGTGGGACGGGTCCTAGCAAGGATGAACTAAAGCTTAGAGTAGCCGAGAGAAAGGCTCAAAGGACGGGTGACCCTAGCGTCTTAAAGGACTCTATGTTGCAAATGCCGGGGGCGGCGGAATTCTGTACTCGCACAACAAACAAGGCCGATGAAGAGGTATTTGGCTCACGGAAGCGTAAGCCAAACATGCCTGTCGGTGCTGATGATGAGTCACACCGACCGGATAAAGTAAACTTCTCTCGACCTCGCCATTCTTCCAGACCACTAGGTACTTCTACAAATCCTTTGCCCATTATTGACGAAGGCAATGGTGTTGCTGATGACGAGGATGTCGTTGGCGGATATAGCGTTTTTGATGATGATGTGTCTTGCACGCGACCAAGACCTGTAACACCGTTGGCGTCTCCAGTCTACAAAGCTAGTTTGCGCCGCATCACATCGGTGCAAGAAACTCATGTTCAGTTGACAGAGTGGCATATTGCCCGTTTGCCGAAGAATTCTGCGAAGGCTTGTTGGGCACAACGCTCGATATCAAAGAAGAAATGTGAGGAGAAGATTGTCAGGGGTAGGAAGGCAACTCTGGCACCAACATACACTGGTTTTTATCGTCACCCAAAGAAAAATGTCTTAGAGAAAATGGATTTCTACTTTTGCAACGATGACATTGAACGGTGTGTGAAGGGTACGAGGCGGCTATGGGTAGTTCAATACAAAAAGGGCCAGGATAGGCCTCCAATCCCGGATGTATGGCCTGTCATGGTGGGTACTAATTTGACCCGTGGCGAGATTGAGGATCTTGAAGCGGCTGGATTTCAACTCCCGCAAAAGCAGCAAGTTTCTCCTAGACGCCTATTTACTAACGACAGACCTCCGAGAGACTTGAGTTCTATCCCAGTACCATCGGACGCGTCTAGAGTTTCGGCAAAGAGGGATGGTAAGGCAGTGAAGCGCACCTCAAAAGTGCGTAACGAGAAACAAAGGAAGTCCATGGGGTCTGTTGATTCCCTCAATGCTTCTATCAAAGCTGTGAGGATGCTCCCAGGACCCGGTTTAGGGTGTCACATTTCTCTCTTCTCTTACGGTGCTCAGCCCGAAGCTACTACATACTCCGTAACAGTGAGTGCATTTCCTCATTGTTCGTGCCCAACATTCACGAAGACTTGGAAGGCATTCCGTGGGAAGAGCCAGTACTCTCATTGTAAACATCTCTACTACATCCTTCTCACGATTTGTGGATTTCAACCAACTGTTGACTTCATCCATGCTTCTACCCTTAGTTGGAACGAGGTCAAACAAGTTCTTGAACACGGCATTCTAACTCATTCTTGGTCTTAGTCCAGTTCCTTAGTGTTTATCCTATAGTCAACCTACATAAACCCTTTTTATTTGTTCTAGAGCAAGTGTTCAAATTTAATTATGTATAGATTTTCTTGGAGGCCTCCCATATATAAATATATCCATTCTATTAAAAGATGTTTTTTGATTGGTTATACGGTAAAATCTCTCGGCGCCAAGATGTCTCGATAAATTTTCATGGTACAGAAGGTCACTGTAAAACCTTTCGGGTACCAAAAGGTCACCGAATAACCTCGTGTTACGAAGAGGTCACAGTGAAACTTCTCGGTACCGAGAGGTCACGGTGAGACCTCTCGGTACCGAGAGGTCACGGTGAAACCTCTCGGTACCAAAAGGTCATGGTGAAACCTCTCGGTACCAAAAGGTCACAGTATAATCCAATATGTATTTCAAGTTTTTCAAAAAGAGACCACAATTACCGTAATTAGGACCGCGGTATGAGGTTCCAAAATTGCCATAAACATAGTCAGAATAATTAAATTCCATTAAATATATATGCTATTCTATAATTATTCTAATAATATTTGAATCTTTATCGAATAAACCAAGAATATTAGAATATTTTTGGCTCTCCATGGCTGAAATCTCTGCTCACCGCTCTCCGCTCTCCGCTCTTAGCTCATGAACAAGCCTCCCTCGTCACAATGTCACGACACAATGTCATGCTGTCATTATGACGATTCGTGACATTATCCTGACGGAGCTATTTTTACTTCCAGATAATCAATATTTACATTTACCTCAAAAGAGGCACGTCAGAATTTGTGTGCCACATGTGCGGACATGTCATCAACCAAATTAATTACATGGGCGGTAATTTACCGCATTGTCCGCAGTCCTCCTCGGCCCCGTCCAAGCATTCTGCTCTCAATCTGCTCCCCATCCGGGCCCCATTCGCACAGCATCCACGGCCCATCAGCGCACGTATCCGCACCGTATCCAATTTCCATCCCTGTAAACCGTCTGATCTTCGCCCGCTCCCCATCCGCGCCTACATCCGTGCTATCCGCGTGCCATCCGCAGTTCCCACCCACCCCATCCGCTCCCCATCCGCAGTCCCCACCCGCCCTTCCGCTTCCCATCCGCGTGCCATCCGCAGTCCCCACCCGCCCCTATCGGCTCCCCACCGGCACCCATCCGCCCTTCCGCTCCCCATCCGCAGTCTCCACCCGCCCCCTTTCGCACCCCATCCGCCTCCATCCGCTCCCATCCGCTCCCCATCCGCCCCATCCGTAATTCCGATCAGGCTTTGTCCACCCCCATCCGCCCAAGGTCCTTCGCCCGTCTGCTGGCTGGACCCTGCCTCATCCGCGCCCAACCGTCCGCATGCTCCGTACGAGGTCCAGTATAAATTCCTATCTTCCTAGGATGACCTTACATATTCTCGCTTAGTGCGTTTGAAGACCTTGGATTATTTGTACAAGAATGCATTGCATGAGACCCCACTGCTGAGGAAGGTTTGAGGAGCCCTTAGTGGCACTTTCATTCTTGCTACGCCATGCCGCGTCGGAATTCTGTATGGGATCTATGGTACGAAGACATGGGTCTCACTTCTTCAAGATCGGCACGACAAGTGAAATGTCGGTTTTGTTCTCACACCATGTCCTATAGAGCGGACAGGATGTTGTCCCACATGGGGTACCGTCCTCGTAACGAGGCAGGACGTGATGTTCAAGTGTGTAGGATGGTGCCTCCACATGTGCGTGTGTTGTTTCAAGAATGTGATGGGGGTGTCCCGGATCGTTCTGATGTTGCCAACAATTTATCATTTCACAGAGCTGGCGAGGATGAAGTTCGGGTGGAACCTTTATTATCATTGTCTCAGAACAATGACGTGGAGTAAGTTCAAAATTTGCAAAGCACTGGTGACGTGAAACCGACACGGATAGAGACTGAACCTAGAGAGCTACGATAGCTTTCTTTGACCGAGGGGTTCAACTCTTCTGCAAAACAACTTTTGGATAGGGTTTGGTCTAGTGCTTTTTACAAAGCAAACATTCCATTTAATATCATTAGGCACCCTGCTTTTTTAAAAGCGATTTGTGAAACTGCACGCGTACAAATGCCGGCATACAACCCACCGTCCTACAACGCCGTTCGTACGAAGTTGTTGACATACAAGAGAGCAGATCTAGAAAGGGGGATCAAAGAGAAAATGGGTGACTCTATATCAAAGTATAGAATAACAATATGTAGTGATGGTTGGGACAACGTTCAGAATCGGCCATTGCTAAATGTTGTTCAGTCAGGCACGAGAGGGAATGTTTTCCTGGGCACCATTGATACATCGGGAAATTATAAGGACCACTTCTACGTTGCTTCTCAAATCCGGCCGTTTTTGCAAACAGTTGGGCCCCAAAATGTTGTCCAAGTATGCACCGATAACGCTCCAATCATGGCGTCTGCTTGCCGTGACATCATGCAAGCGATTCCCCATCTCTATGTTCAGGGATGCGCTGCTCATTACTTGGATCTTTTACTGGAGGATTGGGGCAAAGAAAATTGGGTGAAAAGGATTGTGAGGAAGGCTAGGGTTATTTGTTTATTCATCAAGAACCACCACGCTCCACAAGCAATCTTCCGAAGGCTTTCACCAGATCTTGCTATTCGTATGCCCAATGAGACACGATTTGCAACCAACTTCATCATGATTGAACGCCTCCTCCAAGTTCGCCAAGCCCTAGAGAGAATGGTGGTTGATGACGCATGGCATGCTTTCATGGCGGAGTTGCGGACAAAAGCCCCAGCTACACATATTAAAGGCTTGTTTGCACGGCAGGTGATACGCTCCGACGGGTTTTGGAATACATGTGTGAATTTTCAGTACATGGTGTTGCCTGTGGTACGTACTCTTCGTGTATTTGACGGCAATGCTCCTGCTATGGGCGTTGCATGGAAGGTTATGCATGATTTGGAAATCCATGTTCAAGGGTTTGTCAGGGCCCCTTTCCAATTGGGGCAAGAATTGGCAACATAGGCATTAGATGCCTTTAACGCAAGGTGGGGGCTTATGGTAACTAACCTTCATTGGGCGGGAGCTATGTTAAACCCTTCTTTATGAGGATGGGCCCCTTTGCATGAGAATGAGCATTCAAGACCAATCTTAAATCAAGTCCTTCGAAAGCTAGTTTCGAGTGAGGAAGATTTTGGAAGGGTCCTCAACCAATATCGAGACTTCATTGAAAATAGAGGATCATTTGTAGATTCGATGGATCCAAATGTGCTTAATGTATTGCCCCATGAATGGTGGGATGCAATGGGAGGTGGCGCAAAGGCATTGCAGATAATTGCAAGACGCATATTTGCTCAAGTGTGTTCCTCATCAACATGCGAACGCAATTGGAGCATGTACTCCTATGTACACAACAAGTCCCGCAATCGCCTTAAACATAGTCGAACGGAGGACCTCGTGTACATTTACACAAATTCTAGGCTCCTAAGGCATCTAAGGGGGACAAGGGTTGGTCAGTGGCTTGAGTTAAATGGTGTGCATTCCGATGATGAAAGCAACGGAGAAGATCCAGACGATGCAAATGAGGAAGGACGTTATCCTAACGAGAATGACGAAGAAGGTAATCTTGACATAGACGAAGACAATTTGGATTTGAATAGTGGAGATTTCGATGATGTTGGAGTGGTGGTGGTCGCCGTGTGGGCGAGGACGTGTGGGACTCGGATGGTCAAAACTCTGATGGTGATGGTGGAGGTGGAGGCATAGGGGTTTTTGATTTCAACAAAGTCGAGGCAACACAACAACATGTTCAAGGTCCATTGAACGCGAGTGGAGATGTTGATGGAGGGTCGTTTGGACAACTTTGTGCTGGTCAGGGACTTTGGCGTGACCACGAAGGGGGGCTACAGAACTTGGCGATCCCTGCAAATGTTGACTTGCCTTCCCAACCTCAAAGTGATTCGCTATCATTTGGTGATGAAGGGCAACATATCTTGAATCATCAAGAAGTGGAGGTCCCTACAACGGCTGGTTGTATCTCCTTATCGCCATCGAGGTCGGTTCGCAATTGCAATTCAAGTCCACAATGTAATCCAACTTCAATCATAGGAAGGGTAACCGTGCCCCTTGATGAAGTTATGGGGAATGCTGGAACCACAAAGATTGAAGTGTCTTCCCAAGTTGGAATACCACATCGGCCGGTGACCCGTAGTCATGAAATTGCAGGTAGAACCGGTGCAACAACTACACGGGGGATTGGTGCTTCATTGGTAGCCCTTCATAATGATCGTCCCAACAATGGAATGGGACAAAATCGTCGTCAAGCCAACAGGCTTAGTAGCGTTCAATTTCCTTGCGTGCGAAGGCAACCTCTTGCTCGTCAAAATCAACAAGGCGATGTCGTACAAAGTGGTGGGAGGGGGTCTGGAATAGTATTAAGAAGAATGGCTTCCTCCTCGGATGTAGACCTCAATGTGGTTGTCCACGTACCTACAGTTCTTCTACATTGCGGAGTAGCTTCCACTAGCACCGTAAGCAATAATAGACGGCGGAGAACTACACGAGGAACGAAGAGATGTCGAAGGAATCAAGGTAGTAAAATTCCATTTACTGGTGAAGATTACGACCCATCAGACGGAAGACCCAATTTGGATGATGATGGGTTACTTGATGCCGAGGGATCTCGTTCAACAAGGAGGTTGGTCATTACTAGGGACGACAACTTACAATTGAGAAGTGGTACTCCTCAATCCGACGACGAAGAGAGCACAGACGAGTCTAATGTGGATCCACGGTGCATAGAAGAAAACGACCCCACAGTTTGAGTGCGAACTTAAGTCCTAGTGGGATGTCTAAATTTCCCAATACACGTAAGACGAGGTCTATTTATAATATTTTAAATTTATATCAAAAGGGTTCTTAGCAATTTATTAGTATAGATGTTTAAGGTGTACGTTGCTAGATCATGTGGTAGTATATTTTAATGATTCAAAGATGTTTTAACCATTCGGATTTGCATTGTTACTTCCTATTTTTCAGCTTTGTATGATTACAAAGCTTTATCTACGTGTGTTTTTAGAGACATTTGTAATTCCCGTTTTTTTTTTAAAAATCATACACAATGTCGGTTAACTAGTCTTTTTAACCATTCGGATTATCCTTCTTAATTTCTTATTTTTACGAATTTGTATTCCGTGTGAGCTTTGAGCTCAATTTTTTTGGGGAGGTATTCAAAATTGTATAATTGTTATAGTTTGACACATTTGTCAAATTGACATACTCTATCCAACCAATACCAACAAAACCTCTCCCCACTTCCATATAAAACTCCAAGATCTTCATGTGTTTTTTAAATTTATTTTTCCTAAATTGTGCAAGTTCTTCTTTGTATTGGCCATTTGGATTTTTATTCTTGGACCTCGAGTTTATGCACCATTGTTTTGAACTACTGTAATGACATGTTATCCTCAATACGCTAACATTACAAGAATAAACAAGAACAACTTCTTCATGAGGCGGTCCAAGGCCTCGTATACGACGCGGTCCTTGCACGTGTGAGGGACCGTCACAAACGCAGGCACTTGCTCAAGGATCTCGCATGGGAACAAGCTCCACATGGCAACCTCCATGTCCATGTTTACAATTTTATTAACACCGAAATCACCATATTGTCAATCCAACCTCATCCCTCTACTTTCTAAGAGTATACATCGTACGCGGTGATAATTGAACCACGAACCGAATGTTCCGACAATGGAGCTAGAAAGCTAGAAGCTTTGGAAGTCAGAGCATTAGAGACCTTTACACACATGAGCACGACTCTTGGAACATGGCAATATATTGGAAGATGAAAAATGCTTCGTGCATTCAACAATTGAGATAGTAAAGAGGGGGTGGTCACAAAACGAACCTGAGCAAACTGAGCACACGCCTAGTCAATTGGAATTAGTTTGCCAAAATTACTGCCTAGAAATGGTTGTTTGTTAAATATATATCTGGATTCTTCAAGTGATTAGCAATTTCACATGTGGTTTGGGGAGGAGGAGTACAATGTTTAAGGTGCCTTGATGGAGTGTGAGGAATTTCATGTGCTCGTCGGCAAGCTCTTGGCGGTGGTATTTACCCCTTCGTGTATTCGGCGGCAATTCTCATGCTATGTGCATTGCCTAGAAGATTATACAATATTTGTTGATTAATGAATTAGTCTTGTTCTCAACCATTCGGTGTTGACTTTGTTACTTCCTAATTTGCCATCTTTGTATGATGGAAGAGCTTTATTTGCGTATGTTTAGGGAGATGTTAAAAATTCAAACTGTAAATATGCTATTCGTACTAAGGTACTGGATAAGCGGTCTTTTTACCATTCGGGTTTTCAGTCTTCATTTCTTATTTTCCATCCTCGTATAATTTTTAAGCACCGAGCTTGGAATTGTTTTTGGAGATCTTCAGAACTGCCAATTTCTAAAATTGCGACACATTGTCAATGCAAGCACATACCAAAACAAAACTATTCTTGCCCACAAATACTTAGAAGTGGAAGCGGATGGGCGGCGGACGGGAGCGGATGGGAGTGGATGGGGAGCGGACTGGGTTGCATACTCGAAAGCGGATGGGCAGCAGATGGGCAGCGGATGGGTACGGATGGGAGGGGGACGGGGAACCGAACGGGGCACGGATGCGCGCGGATGGGCCGCGAACGGGGGGCGGATGGGGGGCGGATGAAGGAAACTAGGAAGCGGACAAGGCGCGGATGGGGAGCGGACTAGGATATGCGGACGAGATGCGGATGGGCAGCGGACGCGAGCGGGTGGGGAGCGGATGGACAACGGACGGGCGCAGATGGGGAGCATACTGGGAGATGCGGACGAGACACGGATGGGCAACGGACGGGAGCGGGTGTGGAGCGGGTGGAGAGCGGATGGGCAGCGGACGAGCGCGGATGGAGAGCGGACTGGGAGATGCGGACGAGACACGGATGGGTAGCGGACGGGAGCAGGTGTGGAGCGGGTGGGGAGCGGATGGGCAGCGAACGGACGCGGATGGGGAGCGGATAGGAAGCGGGTGGGAGCGGGTGGGTGGCAGATGGGGCGCGTACGGTTTGGGACGGGCCGCGGATGGGCCGAATGGACCGGTGCGGACAGGTCGCGGATGGTGGGCCGCGGCTAGGGTATAAAAAGGAGGGTGAAGTAAAACAAGGTTACTCTTTCCCACTTTCTCGAGCGCTCTGATGCACTTGCCTCCTTGTTGACGGCGGGTGTGCGGGGTTTCCAAGTGGAAAAGTAGTCCTTTTGAGGACATTGATTCCCTCAAGGGGGAATTTGTCCTCAAAGGCAACAGAACAGGTACCAAAGATCTGTTGAAGGCCGGTTTTTTCTAAACATTTATATGCACTCCTACGCAGCACTATTTTGAAGTACATGCTTGGGGTTATTTTAGCACTATTTTGAAGTGCAGTTATTTTAGGGTGTTTATGGGAGTTTAATTACAGCTAGGATTTTCATATTAGAATAGTTAGTTTACCGGCTTAAACAATCAGTATAGGATAGCCACTAGAAGCATTTCGTGGTGGTGGTGATTTTAGAGGAAAAAAATGGCAATGCAAGGCGGTGGTGGAGATGATGCGGGCCGGAGGAGACCAAATGCTCCAAGCGCGGAAGCTGGTTCCTCAAAGAAACTGAAGAGAGGGGTGCCTTTGGAGATGGATAATTTTAGAAACACCGAACTATTGGCGTATGATGGATGGGAAGATGTGCCAGAGCCATGGACATGTCAGCAGGCCTTCAACCTTGTTGGTTTTGTGCATCTCGATCGGTGGTACCCGGAGGAATCTCACAAAGAGCATTGCCGCAACAGACAGCTCTCGTGGAATGCCATTACCGACGTGGATTCGAAGTGGAGATTCTTGTAGATTTTACGAGCTATCTCTCACCAAAGACGTTGGCCCAAAAATAGCATTTCGAGGAGGATAGGAGCCATGGTGTATGCGGAGTGTGTGTTGCACAAGTGGGTTGATTGGTCAACAATTCACCAACCGATAACCGCGGGTGACAATGTTGGGAAGTTTCTTGGCCCGCTGCTTTCCGCGAAGCAACCCATCATTGACATTCCGAGGAACCTAGTTCCAGAATGGTTCCGCACCAACAGTAGCTTGGTTGATCCACCGGACCAACCGTTGCCACCGGATCGAGAATTGCCAAAGAGACGAGCTACTGCAACAAGAGCTCGAGAGGTGGCGGATTTACCATTCGAGTTATATGATGAACTTGGCATTCACAACACCAATGCAATGGATGTGGAGTCGAACACGCCAATTAGCAGTGGAAGTGAACTTCCCGGGCTTGGACAAACCAAGGTAGTGGGACATGGTATCGAGCGCATCAATATCACAGATGGCACATCGCAACGATACCAAGAATTAAATGCGGAATTTACTACGTATAAGGCGTTGATGGAGGAGCGTGCAAGAGAAGCAGCGATGAAAACATTGACCTTGGAAGCAGATAAGAACGATTTGGTTGCCAACATGGCCCATTTGCGCATCGAGTTACAAGAAGCAAACATTCAAAAATCGAAATACGAGACGGTGTCGGGTAGAGAGAGGAGCGCTTTGAGAATTCACGGGGAATCTGGCTGCAACCGGAATAGATGGCAGGAGAGTCCAGTCGTGTCTTCAATTCTTCAAATCTTCATATCTTCATCTCTTCGACTCTTCAAACAGCTCCCCGTTGGCCTATCCTGTGGTGGCTCTAAACGGGTTAAGGGTAAAGGTAAGGTGATAAGAACCCACGGCCTCGGACGGGTAAAACGGGACGGCCAGACCACAAGCTGAAACCGTCCGAAAGATTGGCTCCTAAAATTCAAACCCACGGTGACCAGCAATCGCGCCTCACCGGTGGGAACAACATAAATACGACCGTGTGGGTGATCAACCCCACTTCGCCGCAACAAAATTTACGAAGCAGAATTGAAAAGAACTAGCCTCCAAATCCGGCTGGGAATAACAAAAAAAAGACAACGAGCCTCCAAATCCGGCTAGGAATAACAAGCCACAAGCCACAACACACGAGTCTTCATGTCTTCTTATCTTCAAGTCTTCAAGTTTTCAAGTCTTCAAGTGTTCAAAAACACTAAGAAACTCAAAAGAAGTGTTCAAAAACACAATGGAAAAATTTCCATCAAGGCTGTAACCTTCAAACAAGTGCCACAGATGACTCAAAACTCCAACTACTAAGTTTAATAACTTTCTGGAAAGCTAACACAAATAACTAACACTCCTCCAAATTTCAAATCATTCTAAACTACTGTCCAAAAGTTATGTGAGTTCAAAGTTCCGCCCTTCTAGAAATTCAATCGCTCATAATTTCTTCTTCAAAACTCCAAATCTTAATTATAATAGCTTTTTGAAGAGCTATAACAATGGTGCACACACCTTTTAAATCTCAAACCATTCTAAACTACTGTCCAAAAGTTATGGCTTGTTGAAACCTCTTCCCTCTCAATGGATGGCCTCGGGTCTTCACAATTTCAAACCTTCATAACTTTTGCAATTCAACTCTAATCAACTTGAATGATAAGTTTATGGAAAGCTAAACAAAAGTTCTATAACTCCTGAAATTTTTAAAGAAAGAAGCAAAAACTACAAACTTTGGTGGCCGCCCGAATCTCTGCTCCTCTTCGTTGGGTGGCAGCAGACCCTCCTCCACTCACACGCTTGTAACTTTTTGCCCACAACTCCAAATTAAGCGAAAATAATCTCTCTGGAAGCGCATCTCAAAGAGAAAGAAACCCTTAAAATTTCATTCAAAAAAATTGCTTACAACCAGAGTTCTCGCCCATCAAACTCTCGGCTCTCTACACACACCCACACACTTTTTTCTCCAAGCACACTAACTCCTTTTTCCCCCAAAACCCGACTAGGAGGGAGAGAGAAGATGCTTACCTACCCTCTAGACCCCTAAGGTGGATAAGATCAGCCCATGTGCATATCACATGGGCCTCAAAACACCCATTGGCTCTAGGAAAACTCAAAAGATAAGTATCTACTTATCTTTAAAGGTCAACAAACCTTTAGAGTTCTAACTAGGAGGTAAACTATCCTCTATCTACCATCTTTTAACTTCTAACATTCAAATGAAACACAAAACACAAAAATTTAGTACAAAGCTTCAATCAAAAACAAGTAGAGGTAAAAACTAAAGTCAAAGAACAGTGCTATTCCATCTGCAAGAACTTGAGGATGCGCTTGATAGTACTTGCGATGTAATCTGCACGTTGAGTCTTTGTCAAAGGATTCACTGGCCCTTCTAACCAACGATGGTGGCCAGTGCTTAGCTCGATTGGCCTAGGTATACAGAAATAATGGTCTTCGTTCAGGCCCTCGAAACTGCCTTCAAATGTCACTTCACGGGTGCCCGGTTCAACACATCCAGTTTGAAGTAAGATTACTAAAACACGCGCGTCCTTTTGGAGATTACCATGCCAACGCTGCTCAACACGAGGCTGCTTTAGCGGACGAGAAGATCCAGCTTCATCTTGCGGGTGAAATGGCAATGGTGAAGAAACCGCCGGCTGGGATGGTTGAATTGGCAACTGAGACAAGGAAAGCTGTAAATCTACCTCCGGTTCAGACTCTAGATCTTGTGACTCCATAAAAACCCTCCAGTTCGACATATTAGTTCGAACTTCAAATCCAAACACAAACTCTAAGAACGTAAAGGAATACTTCGAATTGGTGAATATTGTTTACGGCTTTCGCCTTTTAAACAATTCCATGAGCAATAAGCGTCACCTTGAAGCTACTGGAAGCGTCACCAATAAGTTTCGTCCTTCTAATCAAAGATCTTTCCAAAAAGGTAAACAAGTAAATATTTTATACACTGAAAATATTTACATCAGGACAACGGATGTTACTATATTGCAACGCGATGTTAGCAAACTCCACAACGAGCGGGACACCAAGATGCTAGGCACGGTGTTAGCTTCGACAAAGGCGAAGGAGTACGAGGCAGAGTTGGCAAAGATTTCTGCTGAGTGGACAACCAACGGTAGGCTGAGAACATTATTACTCACGTCTTGGCCAACGTTAGATGATATGTATCCAAGCAATTGGGATGACATAGATCCACCAGTGCTTAAGGCCAACGGTAGCATTGACTGGGGGCATATTGTCGAAGAGGATCACCGATGGAATATTCACGAGACGGTTGGTGGCATCGGAGATGCTCATAAAATATGGGGCCACGTGGATGAGAAGACCAGTGATGCGGTGTGCCATTTGCCAAAATCCGTGGGGCCGAGAAGGGTGCTTCACGCTTGGATCATGTGGTCATTTGTACCACCCTCAATGTCTAATTGAGGATATGATACGAAAGCGTACGTGCACGGTTTGCAAATCGCCGTATCATGCCCGCTTGTATCTTCAATTTGGCCTTCGGGATTTCATGCCAAGACATTGGGTGTATCGCCAAGAAGACTTCCCAGATTTTGACATTGGCGCGGATGTCGGACAACCTGTCACGTGGAATTGGAGATACAACGTCTCATCCGCACAACTTATTGCCGCAAATGAAGAAGCTGGCACATTAAATGATCCAGAGAATTCAATGAAGGCGGCAGAGGGCATGTATCCAAATCAACCACCGGATTTCGGCTTGAAGATGTTTTTCTACAACGTAATGGGGTGGCATTACGATCGAGAGAGAATGACGTTATTGCCGGGAATGGGAAGCTGACCGCCTTACAACTCTAGGGGAGTAGAGGCGCTCACCACTGCAGGATTCAACCGATTATATCGGCGTGTGCAAGATATCCAAGAAGCTCGAAGTGCAGAAGAGGATCTGCTTGAAGAAAGAACATACCATCATGCACGACTGAGGACCGCGGCACTAGACATTATATTAAACGATATTTCCCCAGAAGTCAAGGCTTGGCTAGAACGTGAGAGAAACCTACAGAGACGAGGAATGGAAGTGCCTCATGCTTCTCATGGAAACCAAACACGGGATACTGATGCATCCTCGTCGCAACCAAGATAAATAATCCGAGGCATGCCTTGAGATGCTGCAGAAGTGAATCTCAATGCGGATAGCGAACAATAGAGCGCCTATAGTCTCAACATCGATTAAATATTTAGGAAAAACGTTAGATGATATTTTCTGATTTTTTTTTGTGTACAGCGTTGTTATGAATATATCTACCTGTCATATTCTGTGAAAAATCATGTGTCCTTTGGTGTGTAGAAGGTATTGATTCAAAGGCTTCTTTTGGTGCATTAATTTGTATTGCAAAGAAATGTATGTCATGTGCATAACTAGAACTACCTTCATTAGATTCAACATAGCAAAAGTACTTTTGTATATTCTAAATAAATTTGTCCTTCTCTTCTTCTTTATTTGTGTTTTTTGTTTAAAAGAGCATAATATTTAATTTCCTCGCTCTCCCTCTCCCTCTCCCTCGTCATTGGAATTCATTGTCCATGTCACCGGGATCCATGTCCTTGTCATTGGAACGATGTTTGAGGATGGGTGGAAAGAAGAGTTTTTTGGGATTCCTTGCCAGACAATGTGTGGCAATGTGCAAATTTTTTGACTAGGAATGAAATGCAATTTTCCACTAAAGACAAATAGTTTGTAATGATGTAAAAAGAAATAATATTACTAGTTTTGACCTTAGGAACTCAATTAAGACTTATTAAGCAACATACTCTCAAAATTTCATAAACTTTGACTGCACGGATTGAAAGATTATAGTGTTTGAAGTCAAGCAAATGGTTCATTTTATTCCCTATGTTCAGTGGATCAGCACGGATGACTTCACTTGGTGTCAACTTTTTTCACTATTCAAGGTCCAAATCCATTACCATCATATTAAGCATGATATTAGTTCCTTATTCACCAATTTTTAGAGGCAATAGAGTGTAGCATATTCAAAACACTTGTGCAAGGATTGAGGTTCAAAATTTGCCAATTCATGCTTTAATTTTTTGTGAAGTAAACATGTTTTAAATTGATAATCCGAATGTTAAATAGGAAGGCTTACACCAGATCCTTTATCAAACATCATTAGAAATATTATGGCATCAAGAAACACTAAACCATAACACACTCAACGCCCAACTCTCCCAAAACCTCTTACAAAAAATCCTCTCATTTCTTATTTTCAAACTAAAACAAATTACTTTACCAAACGGCACACACATCATGAATAATGAGGACTTCAAAACCTTCCACTTTACCCCATCCAAACTAATAACAAATGCCTTACATATTGCCAAAAAACTTTTTTGTCATCCAACATGCCCCACCACATGCACTACAGTCAACCCTCTTTAAATGTTACTCCTTGAGAGCGGCCAAAAGCATAACACTTATCGAGGTCTAACAAATTGAAAATAACACTTATAAATTTTGGAAAAAAATAATTATAACACATATCGAGAATAACACTTATAAGCCATGAGAAATTAATTTATAACATTTATCAAGGTATCAAACTTATAATACTTAAAAAATGAATGAACAATACATATGAAAAAACACATTTCTAAGACTTCAAACACTAGGTTTTAAAAAAATTATAATACTTAAAAAATGTATGTATAACAAATATTAAAAACCACAAGTTCTCTAAGACTTCAAATATAGTTTTAAAACTTTTATAATACTTAGAAAATAATTGCATATAAATATCAAAGATTCAATTTGTAAGACGTCAAACATAGATTCAAAACTTTTATAAAACTAAATAACGAAAGTACAAAAAAATATGAATAATAAATCAACTACGTTGATTCAAAATAAGAATCTATTGTGGTTTGCCGAGATTCTTTCATGCGCCAATTGCAAATTTTCTTGTGTAGATCTTGTAAATTCTTCACATCCGAATGAACATTCTCCGATTGTTGTTGCAAGAAATTCTTCAAAGTCTCAAGGCAACGCTTTGCGTCATTAAACCCTATCACATCTTCAACATCTGTCGTATCCTCATCTAAATCACAATCTTGATTTTCAGAGGGTAGATAGTCTAAAATATCCTCATCAATGGGTTGATAAGGATTATTCAAATCAAATTCGAGCTCAAAATTGGTGAACTCTTGAGCCTTCATAGTATCATCTTCTTCAGTCTCGGATGATAACAATGTTAATCGCTCAAGCAAAGCCGCCACTTCAGAAAACCTCTGCCAGACGGCTAACTTCCTCTCCCTGATTCACTACAACATTGGAAAAAAAACCCGTATAGCTCCAACAATTCTTAATTGTTTGAGGTGTAACCCCAAAACGCCATGCTCTTTCAACCATAATCAATGCTTGATATACATCAATTATGAATTCTTTTTCTACCGTAACACATTCTAATTGATGCTCTATCACTAATTTCCTGTAATGAGCCTTAAAAGAGACTATAATGCATGCATCCATAGGTTGGAAACGACTTGTTGTATTTGGAGGCAAAAATAAAAGTTTTGTCACCCTCAACCGTGAAGCTACAGTTGGCAATTGATGACCAGAAAAATTATCAACAAGGAGAATAACCTTCTCTCTTCCTGCCAAAACCATCTTCCTTTCAAAATCCATAATAAATTGTTCAAAGATCCTTGTTGTCATCCATGCCTTCTTATTCGTGAACCACATAATGCCCAAGTTTTCTGGATTTAAAATATGCCTTGAAGTAAATGCTCGTGGTTTCAAATACTGATTTATAACTAATGGAGGAAGACAAATGCTTCCATCCCCATTTGTAGTCAAAGCCACCGAAATGCGCTCTCTTAGTTTCTTCTTCCGAGACTCGTTTTGTAGCTAGAATTCGATTAGGCTCTAATCTGTTAAAAAAACCAGCCTCATCCATATTAAAAACATCTTTAATGTCGTATGTAGATACTATAGCCTTGATAGGACACTCTATTGAAAGTGAGATTTTCAGTACTCGCAAGTGATATTATTTCCCTTCATGTTGTCAAAAAAAAGTTCTTGTCTTTAGTGAAAAATAGCATACCAAACCCAAGTCAAACATTTTCACACATTGTCACTCATTGTCGGGCAAGGTACCAAAAAAAATTCATCTTTTCTACATAAAACCTAGAGATCTTCATATTTTTCACTTTTTATTTTTTCAACAACAATATGTGGTGAAAACCTTCTTATTGACCGTTTGGATTATCATTTGAATACATACGTAGTTCACAAAAAAATAAAACGTGAAATGGCAATTTTTGAACCTCCACTCCTTGCACACTTGTTTTGAATATGCTACACCCCTTTTTTACCTCTAAAAATTGGTGTGTCGGGAAATAACATCATGCTTAAGACAATGGTAAATATTTTGATCTTGTACAATGAAATTTTTTGATACAAAGTGAAGTCAAAGTCTGCTGATCTACTCAACCTAGGAAAGAAAATGAACCATTGTTTTGACTTTAAACACTAAAATCTATCAATCTGTGCGGTGGATTGCAACCAAAATTGAACAACATGTTTCTATAGAAGTATATTATAAGATCTTACGGTTGGAAATCCGAAATTCACTTTAAATTGTGATTCTCATGTCTCTTTTTTGTAGTGGCAGTTTTGGACTGGTTTTAGAGCACAAGTGGTCGTGGTCCTTTAGGGGTTAAATGACGGATTTAGGGAAAAATTGTTCTCCTATCAAGGTCGTAGTAATGTCCTTCTACAATATAAATTTGAAAGTGGAATGTTGGAAATTTAAACCCGAGGAACCTGACCAAACTTTCAAAAAGCCCATTGTTGACACTTGGTCCTCAAGGGGTTAATAAATTCAAAATAGGCAAAAAAATCCCTTCATATTATTGTACTTATATGGCTATGTCCATAATGGCAACAACATGGACGAGGATTTTCCAAGATACTAATTGAAGGGGGAATCATTGCCGATCATATTACCCGGTTTCCTTGCCTAAACCTTGGCAAATTACTCTTGCGGTCTTGAAGGGTTGGAGGAGTCACCGCCTTGTGCATGAACATTACTCCGTGTCCCATATCCATGGCGTTCATGGCGAATCACCATTTCCGAATATCGAGGTATGTCCCCACCATTGAGCCATTCCTTTACCTCCGGGGCAACTTCATCCAATATGGCATCGAGCGCCGCCGCCAGTAGTCGTTTACGATGGTAGCGTTCTTCCCAAAACAAGTCCTATGTGGCGGTGTTCACAGCTAGAGGAGTTCCACGATAGGATCTGCGTAGTTCCAGGGTCTCTACCGCTCGCTCACCAGATGAGTTGTAATATGGTTTTGGTCCTATACCGTGCACCAACTCCTTCCTCTGAGGATTCCAATGCCATCCCATAGTTTGATAAAAAAACATCTTCATGCCGTACCCAAGCGGGTTGTCAGGATACATCTCGTTTGTAGCTTGAATTAGTTTCTCTGCATCATCTTCCAAGTTCCCCCCCCAAACTTATGCCACACCTCTGCCTTTGACATATTGTGCCTCCAGCTCCACTCAACAGGGTGCCCATTGAAGTCGCCAAGTTCAAAATCATAATCATCTTGGCGATACACCCAATGGTTAGGCATGAAATCCCGGATGCCAAATTGCAGATACAAACGTGGATGTAATGGCGCTCTACAGATACTGCACATACGTGAGCGAATCATACTCTTGATTAGACATTGTGGATGGAACGAATGGCCACATGATCCAATCGTAAAACACCCTTGTGGGCCCCAAGCATTTCCGCAAATAGGACATGACGATCCGTCGGATGTCATTGGATGTGATTTTTGCCACAACGGCTTCCCCATCATATCTAGCGGATAGTCATGCACATCCTCGATGTTCCAATGATGATCGTCTTCTGTGACGTGCTTCCAATCAATGCTATTGTTATTCGTCTGTATCGACGGTTCCTTGTTGTCCCAACTTTTCAAATACATAGTTTCTTCTAGAGGCCACGATGTGAGCAAGAGGGTCCTCAATTTATTTTCCAACATCCATTCGGCAACAATGCTCTTGAATTCCGCCTCATACTGCCGTGCTCGTGCCACCGCAAACACCGTTATAAGCATCATCTCTTCCCGCTCGGCAATGGTTTCTAAAACTAAGGCTGTCAATTTATTTATCTTCAATTCGTCGTTTGCACTAATTGCCTTTAATTCATCCACCTCACGTTGGAAATTTGCACATGTCGCCTTGTTTGTAGTATGTTGTGCTTTGACTTCTTCTAGTTCATTTTTCAAGCCTACGATTTCAACTTGATAATTTCCAATATCATTCTTGGAATGGTCGAGCTCATTGCGTAACATGGCCATTTCGGCAAGCATGGTATCCTTCTCTGACTCTAGCACACATGCTTTGAATGCAACTTCTACGGCAGCGTTCCTATCGCATTGCAACCTTGTAATTTCCACGCGGAGCACTTGTAATTGCGCCTTCAACTGAACACACGTATCCTGAATATTGCGGTCTGCATGAGCTTGCAAATCACCAATACTGACCATTGCCCTTGTTCCTTCAATTGCATCGCCCAATCGTTCGTATTTATGATCACTTTCTGTTTTGCCAACAAACCCCCCATAGTCACTTACAGTACCATGCGGCATGCATGTTGTTGATATCTGAATGGCTTCGTTTTGATCCGCATTGGTCACCTCCATAGATAATGGGGATGGCATTGACTCCATGTTAATCTCATTACTCACATGGATGCCCAACTGCCTCGCATCTGTGACTTCGGGCTCGCGCAATGATTGTTCAAGGGCATCCACTACTTTTGTCCTGTTAACTACTTTCCTCTTTTGTTTAGAAGGTGCTTCTCGGTCCACTGGCAATGATTCATCAGGGTCGTCAAACAAGCTTGGGTTATTGCGGAACCATGCAGGAACGAATTTTCTTGGAATCTCTACCAGTTTCTTTGCTAAAAGGGGGCGTCCAAGAATCTTCCCACCACAATAAGGTTTGTGTAGAGTTGACCAATCCACCCTCTTCCCCAATTGATGTTCCGCATACATCAATGCCGCGATACTTCTAGGGATATTGTTTTTGGGCCATCGCTCCAAGTTGGAAATTGCACGTAGAATCTCGAGGAACCTCCACTTCACATCGACATCTTTGATGTCGCGGTACGTAATAGCCTTTGCTGAACAATGTTTCTCATGGAGCTCTTCCGGCCACCATCTATCAAGATGCGCAAACTTAATATAGTCCATAGCATTTGTGGCAGTCCATGGCTCGCAAACACTTTCCCATCCTGGTTCCCCTAGAACATCACGATTTTGATATACTTCAAGCTCCAAATCCGCAGGGTTCCTCTTCGGCTTCTTCGCTGAACTAACAACTCGACCTCCACTATGCATGGTGGAAAATTATTGGAAACTTCTATGGGCTCCTGCAATACAAAACAATACTATGTTTGAACCTATTATCTTGGCGATATTATCTATTGTGATATGAGAGTTCCAATGATTGCTCAACTAAAACAACTATAACAACTACCACAACTACTTGCACTTCAAAGTAGTACTGAAATAAAGTCCCAATCATGCACTTCATAATAGTGCTATGTAGGAGTATTAAGACCCTAAACCCTTCTTGGAATATCTGATGTCTTTTGTACCTGATCAGTTACAAAAATTCCCCCCCTTGGAAGAATCTTGGACCTCAAAGGGCCACTTCCCCATCTCAAAATCCCGCACACCCGCCGTCAACGTAGAGGAAAGTGCGTCAAGGCGTCCTGATGAGTAAGAAAGAGTGAGGCCACATTGAACTCCTCTTCTTTTTTAAACACGTCGGCCATGTCCGCCCCCATCCGCTCCATCTGCTCCCCACTCGCTCCCCATCCGCAGCTCCCATCCGCAGTCCATGTCCGATGCCCATCCGCACCGATCCGCACCCATCCATTCCCCACTCGCCCATCCGCTTCCCACCCACCCCCATCCGCTCTCCATCCGCCCCCATCCGCTTCCCATCCGCCCCCATCCGCTCCCCACCCACCTCCATCCGCTACCCATCCGCCTCCATCCGCTCCCAACCCGCTCCCCACCCGCTCCCCACCCGCAGCTTCCATCCGCACCCCTTGTCTGCTCTTCATCCACGCTCTATCCGCACCCATCCGCTCCATAAGCACTCCCCATCAGTAGTTACCATCCGCAGGCCCCATCCGCACTCTCTGTACGCTCCTCATCCGCTCTCACCGATCCCCATCCGCTCTCCATCTGCGGCCCGTCCGCTCCCCGACTGCTCCCCGACCGTGCGGTTCCCAATGTTCGCGACCTGTCGGGGCCTATATAAAGGCAACGAGGCCATTGACGATTTCACTTTTTGCACTCCACTCCTCGCCCAATGGGAACCCGAGACCTTGTTGCGTAAGCAGCATTGCACGGGTTTCGACGGTATAGGAGTTTGGAGTGACGAATTGCGGGGAAACCATTGCAATTTTTTTCCAGACTCACTCACATAAACGTTGCACACTGGATAACCGGTTAACATTTTTTCACACAATGGCTGACAAAAGGGTGCATTACCAAGATGCAGATATGCAACTCCATGAAGCTTATCATGTGGAAATTGCATCTCCTATTGCAGCTCCTAACGATGTCAGCGGTGGTAACTTAGGAAGAGGCCAAGGCAGCAGAGGTGGACCAAGCGAGAGAGGTGGCAGACAAGGCGTCGGAATGAACCAAGAATTTTTTGCTCTCAGACGAAGTAAATCTCGTGGATCACAATCACATTCACGAGGTACACGAGGATCTGTGGGGGGAGGACGTGGAGGTGGGCGGTCTCGAGGATCAGAAAGCTTGGTTGGGGATCAAAACCTTGGAGGTTGTAGTTCTGGTGGCTCCAGTGTTGATCCCGAGCGTGGAGCCTCATCGGTACGACCACTTTCACATAATGTGGTACCAACGCCATCAAAGTCCTTAGTTCCCAGCGAACCTTCAGACGCAACAGGACGTGGACGGGGCAAACGACCAGTAGATTCAGAGGACTCGAGACGTGGGAAGAAAAGGCAAAGGACCTCTCATGTAGATCAGATGAGCAAGTCTTTTAGGACCAAGGTTGTGGCCGAGTTATTATCATGGTATAAAGACCATGACCTAGGTCAGTTGGAGAGACGCTACTTGAATCAAGGTGCTGGTGGATTGGAATCGTTGGGGGAGAGATTGAAAACAATTGTCGACGGCGTTGCTAACGAAGAAACATTTGCCGAAGACAAATGCCGTTTTTCTTACGAAGAGTGGGTAAAGGAATACACTCAGAATGCCATTTTTAACCCCGTCATAACGCTTTGGGAGGAACAAGCGCAGATATTAACAAAAGAAAGTCGTGTGATATCTGGGTGGGAAGAATTGAAGGTGAAGTTAGATAAATTCAAGGAGGGGGTAATGAAAGTCAAGCCTCGAGGGAGAGTGAGCCAAAATGTCCCTTGGATTGAACGTGATTTTTTCGCGCGAATTGCAACGAGAGGTTGCGAAGGGGTGGTGTGGCTCCCATTAGAGGTGGTGATAAAGGGACTAGATGGGAGGAACTATGAAGGTGGCTTTGGAATTGTGCAACGTGTAAGCATCGAAGGTGTGAGCTACATTCCACCAAGTATAGAGTTCGCGGGGAAGACAATGAAGGAGGATTCGAAGACGAAGAACCGGTAGAAACGATCAATCGAGGCGCTAGCGTGTCCGGTGGACCATGCGGGGGTAATCAAGATTTAATTTCTCGATAGAAGAACGTACGAGTCATATACTCTATGGTGGAACGGAGGCTCACTCGCGTCCGTTTGGAGAATTGACTCAAAATACGAAGAGGAACATGAGGATGACATTCTAAGAAGTGCTGGAATCAACCTCGATGCCGGTCTCAAATTGTGCATTTATCGCAAAAACCGGGCATATTTAGCATGGGCACTCATGTGCATCATGGACGTGATACATTCTCAACGGCTATTGCACAATGATTTGAGTGCATCATGGACGTGATACATTCTCAATGGCTATTGCACAATGATTTGAGTCCCAACAATGTTATGCTTCATTTCCCAAAAGACAAAACCGACGCCGTATACATTGGGGTGTGTGATTGGGGAATGGCATCTTGGGACGGCGAAGATAAGATGTCGAACTATGGTCGACCATCTAGCAGGGAGGTGCAAGCTTATAGAGGTAAATACCAACATGCGGCCCTCGAGCTATTCCATGTGTATGGCAAGCCCGGAACGCCAACATCACCGAGAAGAATGGGAATAAAGCATAAGCACAACCATAGATCTGAGGCGTATGCAGTGGGGTACTTGGCAAGGAGGATTTACAACCGTGATTGCTCTTCAAGCTTGTTCCAGAAGAACAAAAATCCAAGTTCATTGTCGCGTCGGTTTGAGCAAAGTATGGATGAGTTGTTGAAACCTGATCCACTAGAGCGATCCACCGTTACGCATGTGGTAGACATGTTGAAAAGACCGCCTTACAACCTCGAAACCCCATGGGACTTCTTCCGCAATGAGTAGTATATTGTGATTTCATAGACCTTATATTTTGCTCGATATGTCGGATGTTGTTAATGGTGTGAAGTGTATACTTCTTTTGTTATCCCTTTTTGTAACAAGAGAAATCCTATGTGGAATTCCCTGATGTTTTGAATAAAGGCAAAGTATTTATGAAACGATGTTTTCGTCTTCCCATCCTGCCCTTCAAAACCTCTCAAATAGAGACAGAATAACTCAATCCACAATCACACAACCGCCTAAACCGCAACCAGTTTGTGGCCCATCGACGGCAGTCCGCGCCCAATCCGCTCCCCATCCGCATCCTATCCGCACCCATCCGCAATTCCAACCTGCCCCCATCCGCACACCATCCGCAGCTCCCATCCGCACTCCCTATCTGCTCCATCCGCTCCCCATCCGCTCCCCATCAGCAGTCCCCACCTGCCCCCATCTGCTCCCCACCCGCTCCTCATCCGCAGTCGATACCCGCTCCCCATCCGCGCCTGTCCGCCAAAAAATGCAAGCTCACAAAATTCACTCAAGGGTTAATATTACATCCCTAAAGGTAAACGAGATGATATACACGTAGGATGTCATTGCCACCTAGGACAGCCACGTCCACCCTAAGGTAACTAAGTTACCTCTTGTGGGGGTAAAGCCTGCCTTTGACCCTACGTTGACCCTATTGTCTCGTGACGAAAGGGTCCGTCACGACACGATGCGTCATGACGACGCGTCACTGTCACAATGTCGCGATAGACAACCCTGAAACTCGCAAAGCCCAATCCATATGACAAATGACAAAACGAACATCACAGCAAGGTCGGTACCTACCCCGTAAACTATCAAAAACATGGAAACAACATCTAGCCACATACCACATAATACAAAAAGCTATTAGAATTGTAAAAAGTAATACCAAATGGCGTAATCATCCTATTTACAATGAACTACTAAATCTCCAAGAGACCCAAATCTCGGCTTCACCTCCTTCCTATCTACCCCATGATGCATGGATAAAAACAACTCACTCATTGCAAAAAATGTCAACATACAAGCCACGAAAGTTACTACAAAATACACCAAAGAAAAAATCAAAAAAGCCATCTCAAAATACATACAACTTTATAAAATTAGCCCTAAGAAAATAAATAGAATTTTTTTCAAAACACATAATCACCACCTCTGTATCATTGATGAACATAATAGTATATTAACTAGCTCCGAAGACTTTGCAAATGAAATATTTAATCAACAAACAAAAAACAACAGACCTATGGTACCTACATGTAACTATCAACCGCAACACCCAACCAAATGTATTTGTGTAATACGCTAATATCCATGGCATGACCTTGATGGATTTACTTTAGATAAAAGAGGCAACCTCAAAACCCCATTACATACATACTTCAACCAAGCCACATACGATACATGCCTCCAAAATCTTGGAAATAACAAAGCCCCAGGACCAAATAGCATACCAAATTCTATACTCAATCACATGCCTCGAAGATTCCATAAATTACTATTCCTATTCTTCACACACTACTACAAACAAAAACAAATACCTTTCTCTTGGAAAACTAGCGCAACAATTCTAATATACCAAAAAGGTGAACCATCAATACTACCAAACCATAGACCAATTGCATTAGCTAACACCATCTACAAACTTTACACAAGTACAGTAACCTCCATACTATCCTCATACGGGGAAAAATACAAAGTCCTACATGACAGTCAAGAAGGCTTTAGAGCAAAAAGAAGTACCTCTAGACAAATCCAAACCATAATAGCCGGGCAAGAAGACGCAAGGTTTACAAATCAAAACATATACACCCTATACGTAGAGTTCAAAAAGGCCTTCGGCTCTATAGATCACGCTCAACTATTAGCAATATTGACAGACCTTGGTTATCCAATAGAGGCAGCTCGACTTGTTGGAAACATATACTCCCAGTCTTCAACCTACTACATTAGAGAACACTTCGGAAAAATAAATCAATCCCCATTCAAAGAGAAACCATACAAGGACATACCCTTAGTCCATACCTATTTATAATATTCCAAGAACCACTATTACAATGGCTAGAAAGAGGCAACAACGGATACATCGCAAGATACCATAAACTCAGCTGCCTATGCTGATGACTTTGCCACCATCACCAACAAACTTAAATCACTACAAATACAAATAAATAAAATAGATAGATACTGCCATTGGACCGGTATGGACATAGGCATCCCAAAATCTGCTGCTAGGGGATGTCCAAATAAATCCAAAATGAACCCAACCTCATTCAAAGCCTTAAATGCAAGCATCTAACATCAAATATAGCAACCAACCAATTCCTATACTTCACCAAAATTAACCATATATACCTCTAGGCACACACCTTGTCCCCTTAACTAAAATGGAAGATCCAGATTCATACTACAACCACAAAAATCATAAAACAATGCAAAGAACTAGCAACATGTCCGGCCACCATGGAACAAAAAATAAATATGGTCGACACAATATTAAGACCAGGCGTATCATACAACTATTACGCCGTACCATATTCCATGCCATCAATTAAAAAACTTGACCAAAAAAATATGGCTATACAAAAAACCATTTGTGGTATGCCAAAATGTATGTCAAATGCAATAACTCAACTCCCACATAGCTTATTTGGGCTTGAAGCTTTTTCCCTAAAACATGCCTATCTTTGTTGCATTGGGGAACAACTCCAAAATGCTCTAAACAACAAAGGTAGGCTTGGAAAAATATACAAAGGGCTAACTCAATATGTCCTTGCCCAAAACGGAGGTGCCAAAAACATACCTGGAATCAAAACAACTTGAAACTGTATGAGACACCAATAACCCGTACATTTTTTCTCTTGAAAAACATAACTAAAGTCCAACTACAAAGCACCCTCACAGATTTTCTCTTGGAACCGACATCGTTGGAGCAAATATGGTGCCAAGAATCAAGAAATCATAATACACTTAATGCCCAACTATTCCAAAAACTTCAACATAAACTTCTCTCAAAAAACATATGGGTGATGATCGACTAAGGTAGTATGAAAAACTTGTCACAAAGGGTATAGGGACAAGTCATGAGCCTTCTTTGGCTACCTAATGCCAATGTGGGCTTGATTTTGGAGTTCTTCTAATGCGATGTAATCGCTTACTTCAATAGCAATATGAGAATCCTAAAAAGTTAGAGTTCCGGCTCATGGTTTGGCCAGTAGAAGTATATCTTTTATTTTTACATACCTATCACAGGTACTTCAAATCAGAGAAATATGCTTTATTTGAGAGTTGCAGGAGGTAAAATACTTTGAAAATTTTGGAAGACATTCATACCATAATGTGCTCCTACATTATAATTGAAAATTCTAGTATTTAAAGAGACTAATGCACGAGCTACTAAGGCTGACAACATCCAATCTCTTTTTGCTATTGCAGCCACAGAGAATTGCGAGATGATCGAGTTTGATATCAAGATGACATTTCTTCATGGTAATCTAGATGAAGATATCTATATGGATATACCTGAAGGTTTTGATTTCTTTGATAGTGCCAACAAGGTTTTAATCTCTATAAGCCTCTATGGACCCAAGTACGCCGGTAGCCAATGAAGTAAAAATTCATGTCCTTTCTAAAGCGTTGTTACTTGGTCCAATCATCAGCAAATCCATGCGTTTTTTATTTGATTATTGTTGGCTACTACAATTTTTGTAGTATCAAATTAAAAACGCATGGATTTGCTAATGATTGAACGAAGTCATAACGCTTTAGAAAGGATTATTGCTGGTTACTACAATTTTGGTTGATGATTGCCTTGCTATTTGTATTGATATATCTCGGCCTCATTATATGATTCCTACTTACAGGAGCATTTTGCAATCACTGTTGGCATTGTTGATATGTACATTGGGTCACATGTTTCGTAAGATAGATTTCTTCGTGCTATTTTTGTGGATCAAGCACATTTTATTGAAACCATGCTTGCGAAGTACAGATCTTCTTATGTTACTCTAGTTTCCATACCTGATGATTCAAATGTTTGTCTTCAAAAGTCGATGTGCTCACTAATTAGATAAGATAGATCTGCTAACACTCCACGGTGTCATGCGGTCCTCGATGCCACATCTCGTGACAAAATAGATTAAGCGGCTCTGTTTGTTTGTCATGTCGTCACTTCCGCCAATATCGGCAATCTTGACAAGATCAGCAGAAGCAATATGAGGAGACACACAATAAGCATCACTCGAAGAATGGATGAAAACACCATTCTTAGAATCTAAAGATATCACTTGAACTGTTGTAGCACTAACATTACCCTTCTTGTAAGTAAATTTCTCTGGAGAACAGGG
>OZ020515.1:19865656-19909438 GCA_963971425.1 Bryoerythrophyllum caledonicum
AATTGGAACGCGCCCGGCCCTTCATGAACGCGCCCGGTCCAGATTGGTACGCGCCCGGCCCCAAATGCTGCGCGCGCGGTCCGAAGGCACGCGCCCGCCCCTTGATGTGACGTGGAAAGCCGTCTGACGTGTCGTGCACACGTGTTTTACCAGGGGGTAAGTTGAAAATTTGATTTAGGGTTCGTTATTTTTTTTTACACGCAACTGTCCGCCAAAAAGTGCTGTCCGTCCTGTCCGTCCGTCCTACTGTCCGTCCGTCCTACTGTCCGTCCGTCCGCTGTCTTTGGGCCCCTGTCCGTCTATGTAGACAACCCTGCTGGAGAACGATGATGCTTGACTCGAGGCTGTTTAGGTGAAAGATACTCATTACCACTTGAACTACACTTTTTTGAACATTCATTAGAGAAATGAACTTTCTCACCACAATTGTTATAGCATAAGATAGCCTTCAACCTAGGAAGAAGCTCAGCCTTGTTTTTCTTTTGTTTAGTTGTAAGTTTAGGTTGTGAAGAATACCAAATCACATCTAGAAATTGAGATATAAATTATTGGAGCACAAATTACTAGCTAGGAAAAAACTTCTTAACAATTTCTCAACTTCCGCCAAGGTTGCTTATTTCAAGCTCCGCAACTGCCCTAGTGATTCTAGAGAGGAGTGACAAAATCTACATGACTAGGAGCATCATCTACATTGCCATCCCAATGTTTTTATCCAAGTTTTGTGTGAAGTTTTGTTTGGTAGTGCTGATGTGGCAAGTAGGTGGGTGACTTGGATTGTGTCCTAGTAATTCATTGATAATACATTTGAAAAGAATTACCATGTGACTAAATAGAAACTAATTGTGTATTACATTTTATAACTAAAAAAAAATTTGTGGATAATTTTTCAAAAAGGTGACATAGATGGATGCCTATTTTTTCCAATAGTGTTGATGTGGCAAGTAGGTGGGTGACTTGGATTGTGTCCCTGCATTTCTTTAGTAATATATTTGAAAAGAACTATTGTGTCACCGGATATCATATGTTTTAATTAAGGAATGACTCGTCACTAAGAAATTTCCACGTGGTTGTTTAGGATTTTTCAATTTTGTAAAAAAAGAGGGATTCAAAGCTCAACAAATGTGGAAAGGTGAGGCCACCTTCATTATATAGAAATACGATGATGGAGGGAATAATTTTGTAGTTATCCTTGAGTGTTGTATTCATACTGCAGATTAACACGATTTGTTCCATATTAATTTCCAAAACTTGGTCTATTCTTTAGATATAACTAGTAGCATTTATGTATAAACAAATTGCAAATGATAGGCCATTTGTGCTTTGGACACATCTTCTTGATTATTACTAAAGTACACGCAAGCAACACCCACGCATAATGCACACGATTGCAGTCCTAGTTGGAGAGAGGACTCACTGAATGAAATATATCCAATTCTACTAGTCATCTGCAGAGTTCATCTATATCATCACTCCAATATTACCATAGGTGAGCCTCTAGTTCCACACCTCCATGCTGAATGATTAATTAAAGTGATTAATTGATAGTCGGCAGTGGTCGCACATCGGTCGCTTGCACTTGCGGCACTTCTCCGCCTCCCGCGAGCTCAGCGAAAAGATCTGCGACACGATGTACATCTCCACGCCGGCGGACCAGATGGTGGCGCCGATCACGGTACCCAGGACGATCCCCGCGGCGCCCTCCAGCCCGCGCCCGGACACGTCCTCCACCAGGCCCAGGTACGTGCCCACCATGAACAGAGCCGCCACTTGCCCGAACACCTAGTAACGCCCAATATAATCCGATAGTTTCAGTAGATGGATACAAACCTTTAGTCTCCTTTGAGATGGTGGCATAAACGTTGTGAAATACTGCATACCTTCTGCCACCGCCAGTCAGTGCGGTGCTTTTTGTCGGGGTCGATCAAGTGGCGGAACAGCGAGCTGACGAGAGTGAAGAGCGTCAGGTACGTGTACACTACGCCACCGTTGAACATGAGCTGCGAGCGCCACTCACGCGTCCGGGAGTGGCCGATCCCTTCCATGAGGGAGCTGCCGACAAGGGAGAGCAGGAGAACATGCAGGAGGTCGGAGAAGAGCTCCTCCCACTGCACTTTGCGGCGCAGGCAGCGGTATGGGATGATCAAGCCGCATGAGACGAGGAGGGCGAAGAGCGGGGCCGCGGTGATTACCCCCCGCACCAGCGTCTCCGTCCAGAAGCGCTTCATGTACAGGCGGTGCAGGTCCGTGACCTCGCAGAAGATGGGCGTGCTGTACAGCTTCGTGGGGAGCTTCCAAAACTTCCAATGCTGCCAGTACCACTTGTACTGCCTGTCGATCAGACCCAGGTCGAAGTAAGGCGCCGGCTCCAGCGTGCCGCCGCCGGGGCTGTAGCGGTACTCGCTCAGGTGGAACGGCGCTGTCGGCGAGTTGCTTGTTGACGTGGGCTGGTACTCGCAGCAGTAGCGGAACGGGACGCCTTCAATGGACTCCGGCCACTGCACGAAGAGCGGCCGCAATACGGCCTCATTGCGGAACAGCGCGCACTCCGCCATCGTGAAGTTCCAGACGGGCGGAGTCGTGAGCACCTCCGGCCCCGAGCTCGTGCTCGGCGCAACAACGCCAAGCAAAACTAGCAGAACGAGCCCCGGGAGCCAACCCATTCTGCTCATCTCAACCAAACAAAGCATAATATCCTCCACAAAAGGTTTGCAACAAAAAAAACTGGTTGGTCAGCGTACGTCCGGTGCAGTCTTAAAGCTGTGGCAGGTCACTTGCAGCCGGCAGCATCGGACATTGACAGCGTGTGCAGACATGACTGACGTTCGAACATATCCCTCTGACAGACGCAGACGCGGTTTAAGTCGAAGCGGTCCGATAATTGCTGTCGATTATGCCGGTCCGGTACTCGCTCAGGTTGGACGCTTTCGGCAAATAGCGTGTTGACGCTGTCGGCAGAATGCTTTTTGATGCTGTCGGCAATTTGCTTGTTGACGTGGACTGATACTTGCCGTTGATTGCTTGTTGAGGTGGTCTTACAGCCGGTGCAGTCTTACAGGCGTCGATTATGGGTTTTGGTTGGTTACCAGGGGTTACCTCAGTTGGAACCACATGCGACTCATGTAGCTGCAGACATGGGGTCCCGTGCAATCTGGTAGAAACAATGGTATACTGTATCTACAGATACTATCTCTCCAGGCGTATCGTATCGGAATTTCGGAAGCGCTAAACTGAATCACAGCAACTTGATCACTTCAGAAGAGATTTTTTGTTGAAACATGCGTTGAAATCACAGTGCATAAAGACAGAGGCTCCGGGTTTGATGATCATTTATCACTCGATGGAGGCTCCGAAAGTGACCATCTAGCGCCGGCCATTGAGACAGTGGTGGACGAATCATCGGATGTCTGAAGGAGGGGGAACTGTTGCAAGTTTCTGGCTGTAGTGCCGGATCATCGGTTACAAGGGCAGACAATTTGTATCGGTCCGACTCGACTTTGCTCAAAATATCATATTCCGTTTGCTCTGTTCATCTCACTGGAACTTAAGCATCCCTGACTCAAACGTGTCGCCCTTCACTCGTGGAAAAGGGTGCTTTTTCTTGTCCTTTCTTCACTTACCCACTTCTAAAATGCTTGAATCAATAGAGGTCTCCTGAAAGTGCTGCAAGTCAGGAGGAATATGGTGCTAGACTGTATGAGATGTATAAACCAAAAGATAGAGAGCATTGAGGAAATTTCATATCGCCTTTTTCTGCACCAATGAAATGCTTTGCAATCAATGTTCTTGGGCCCTACCCCATGCAAGCTAAAGGCTAAAGCTCCTTATAGTACCCTCAGTTCTCAAACGGTTGACCAATAGTTCCACCAAACCAATCCCAAGCCAAGACACCATGTGCATGTGGTCCCAGTTACTAACATAAGACCCTAAGATTTGGATCTTTTTTCCGTTTTTATATCTCATACGGTCTAGCATCATATTCCTCATGGCTTGCCTCTTTGGGAAGCACTTTCAGGAAAACTCTAATAAGTGAAAAGCGACATGGTTGATAGCAGGATCTAGATAACTCACCAAACACTGCATATACTATGGACCAGACTAATTCTAGTTCATGCAAATCAGAGTGGTCCACCTCAATTCTCAATCCACATCAAATCATGTTCCTTCAAAAATAGTGTGGGATGTTTTAAAATTGTTGACTCAAAATTAATGTGGATTATGGAGAGGTGGCGGCGAGCGGTAGTGAGGTGGTGGCAAGTGATGAGGAGTGGAAGATATTTGGTAGTGAGTGGGGGTGAAGTGGCAACGAATGGCATGACACATGTTGAAATGTGTCTACATCAATTGTGTTCCAAAACCAAAATTGACGTGGTTCACATCATTTTTCACCCAAATTACCAATGAATCCACACAATATTCAGTGTTAGGTGTAGTGTTCATGCATTCAGCAAATGGTTCACTTTCTTCTCTGCCTTGCAATACTTATTTTTTTGATTGCCAGAATCCCTCGTGACCACTAACTCAACTTCCCTCTAATTTATTACCAAGTCCACGTTTGACGAAAATGCTCGTTTGTATGCTTATTGCCAAAAAAAAACCCTAATGCGTTGAGTGGATCAACACACATTGACTTCACTTGGTGCCAAATGATTCCGCTACACAAGTTCCAAATCCATTACCATTGGATTAAGCATGATGTTAGTTCCTTAATCACCAATTTTTAGAGGTAGAAGAGGGATGTTGCATATTCAAAACAATTGTGCAAGGAGTGGAGGTTCAAAAAATGCCAATTCACGTTTTAATTTTATGTGAACTTAACATCTTTCATATTGATAGTGTGAATGGCCAATAAGAAGGTTTACACCACATACTATTGTGGAAAAAATAAGAAGTAATAAATATGAAGATCTCTAAGTTTTATGTGGAAAGAAAGAAGTTTTTTTGGTACCTTGCTCCACAATGTGTAAAAATGTTTGACTTGGGTTCATATGCTCTTTTTCAATAAAGACAAGAACCTTTTTTTGACAATTAAAAGGATATAATAGTATTTGCTGGTATTGAAAATCTTACATTCAATAGTGTCTTAGCAAAAGTTTTTGGAGGTGCGTGACGTGCCCACCTTCCCCGTTTCAAATTCAAAATCCAACAACTTTTTCATCAAATGTCGGGTTTATGGCAAAATTGTTCTCCCACTAAGGTCTAAGTGATGCCCTCTATAGTATAAATTTCAAAGAGGAATGTTAGAAATTGACACCACATGAACTAAACCAAACTTTTTAAAAGCCTATTTTTGACACTTGATCCTTTAGGGATTAAGTAGGGTCTTGCATCAAACCAAGATCGGTCACTTGTAGCCATGTTCTAGATACATTGGCTAACTAGTGGATCCCCAATGTCTCCAACAAGCCAAGGGTAATCCCTAGAAATATAAATGTATGCGCGCTATCTACTTTAGATACCTGTAGATGAGCATAGCCGGACAGATGGGCTGACGAAGGGATGTAGTACACATAGGGATGATTAATGCACAACAAGCACATTAAGCAAGATCAACCCTTAAATGTTAGAAGGTGCCACTTGTGCCTACTATAATCTACATATTTGGTGTTGTATTTAAACATGATAAGGTTCACATATCAAAATGACCTCCAGATAAAAGATGCTAGAATCTTCAATCCAAAGTGTAATTTTTTCTAAATTTTAATACATTTATTGGATTCCACAAAGTAAAATACATGCATGTATATGTGGTTCTCAACCAAAGAACAGTATATTCTGTAGAATCCAATAAATGTAAAAAGTAAGCCTTTCTGCTACCATATTTTCATTCTAACAATATGCTTTAGTTTTGGTTTGCATAAAAATGTTTAATTGAATTTGAAACAATTTATACAATAGAGTTATTTATAAAGTGAGGGAAAGATATTGCAAATTTGACCTCTATTCTCATTCTAAATAATGGTTGAAAGAGCTTAAGGGCAACAAAGATTCACGGTACAACATATCTCTCCTATCTGAAAGATAGAAAAAATTACTTTTAACCTTTCAACACCTACAAGGCCCTCGTAGGGTCGATTTGGGTGTTTTTCTTCTTCGAACTCTTTCCACAATTGGCTATTGTCTCTCATCTCCTCGGAACACATTTCAAGCTCCTCGTTAGCTTTTCAACAAATCTCTCTAATCTTCAATCCAGTTTGCTAAGATGTAGGCTCTCATCTCAGCCTAAATCTTAGCAAACTACAATGATTTCCGTGAAGTGGAGTCATGCTAAAATATACGCTCCGTGTAGATGTTGTTCTACCTAATCAACTACACTTGTAGATTCTTCTAGGCTCTCATGGTCCACCTAGGCGTTAATGATTAATTTGAGTGTACCGATTATCAATTTCTTGGGTACTTGACGAGTTTGGACTCGAGCAAAAATGCGTATCTACTGTCAAGATTGGATTCCCTCTTAGGAGCCCCCTTTAGCCGTGGGACCTAATCCTCGTTGGCCGTGAGCTCGAAGGTCAATTCACTCCGCTCCCAGACAATCAGCCCACTCACGAAGCCTCTTCACGCCCCCACGGTCAACCGAGCCAGAGTTGACTCTGTCCAATCAAGAGCATGCACGAATCCCGGCTGTCCCATTCACTGCTCCCAGTTGGCCTGCTGTCCTCGATCCCCAATTTTCAACCGCCCCACCAACCGCTGGTCACTGCTCCTTCTTCCCCCCGTCCAACGATCCAGATGAGCGCCAAGATTGAACTAGAGAGTCTCTTGACTCTCTCACAGAAAATCCCAGAAATTGGACACTAGTTTTAGGGCACTAATTTTACACAATCTTGCCCACAATCTAGAATTAGAGATGCTCGCTCTTTCTCCACTCTTTCCTCATTCTTTTACAAACTTTTGAAATGCAAAACTAGTGCAAAAATAAGAGCGATATAAGAGGGTCTTTGTTAAATGAACAAGTATGAAATCACTCACGTAGTCAAGCGTCTTGCACTCAACAAAGGAAGAATCAATGAGTGCAAGTAGTATAAGAGAATGCGGAGCATTCACTAATGATAAACAATCACTTACAGAAGCAGAACTCCAGTTCCAAAGGGGCACGTGTGAGTAAATTGTTCGTTCATTCCACCACTAAGTCCATGTCCACCGCACATAGTCTCACTTACAAGCAAAGGTCATCACTAAACACTCTCTAACTTACTCACAATGCTTGACTTCACAAAGACGTCAAGTCAAGGCGCTATACGCACACACATACAACCCTAAGTGGATGAAAATCATCCATGAATGAATGCGGTGCGCCGCCGTTCGTCCGTAAACACCCATAGATTGGTAAGAAACTAATCTACACTAAACCTACGATGCACAAGGCGCTCGACAACACGTCCAGTAATACAATGGCTAGAAAGAGGCAACAAGAGATACATCGCAAGATACCATAAACTCAGCTGTCTATGCTGATGACTTTGCCACCATCACCAACAAACTTAAATCACTACAAATACAAATAAATAAAATAGATAGATACTTCCATTGGACCGGTATGGACGTAGGCATCCCAAAATCTGCTGCTAGGGGATGTCCAAATAAATCCAAAATGAACCCAACCTCATTCAAAGCCTTAAATGCAAGCATCTAACATCAAATATAGCAACCAACCAATTCCTATACTTCACCAAAATTAACCATATATACCTCTAGGCACACACCTTGTCCCCTTAACTAAAATGGAAGATCCAAATTCATACTACAACCACAAAAATCATAAAACAATGCAAAGAACTAGCAACATGTCCGGCCACCATGGAACAAAAAATAAATATGGTCGACACAATATTAAGACTAGGCGTATCATACAACTATTACGCCGTACCATATTCCATGCCATCAATTAAAAAACTTGACCAAAAAAATATAGCTATACAAAAAACCATTTGTGGTATGCCAAAATGTATGTCAAATGCAATAACTCAACTCCCACATAGCTTATTTGGGCTTGAAGCTTTTTCCCTAAAACATGCCTATCTTTGTTGCATTGGGGAACAACTCCAAAATGCTCTAAACAACAAAGGTAGGCTTGGAAAAATATACAAAGGGCTAACTCAATATGTCCTTGCCTAAAACGGAGGTGCCAAAAACATACATGGGATCAAAACAACTTGAAACTGTATGAGATCACCAATAACCCGTACATTTTTTCTCTTGAAAAACATAGCTAAAGTCCAACTACAAAGCACCCTCACAGATTTTCTCTTGGAACCGACATCGTTGGAGCAAATATGGTGCCAAGAATCAAGAAATCATAATACACTTAATGCCCAACTATTCCAAAAACTTCAACATAAACTTCTCTCAAAAAACATATGGGTGATGATCGACTAAGGTAGTATGAAAAACTTGTCACAAAGGGTATAGGGACAAGTCATGAGCCTTCTTTTGCTACCTAGTGCCAATGTGGGTTTGATTTTGGAATTCTTCTAATGCGATGTAATCGCTTACTTCAATAGCAATATGAGAATCCTAAAAAGTTAGAGTTCCAGCTCATGGTTTGGCCAGTAGAAGTATATCTTTTATTTTTACATACCTATCACAGGTACTTCAAATCAGAGAAATATGCTTTATTTGAGAGTTGCAGGAGGTAAAATACTTTGAAAATTTTGGAAGACATTCATACCATAATGTGCTCCTACATTATAATTGAAAATTCTAGTATTTAAAGAGATTAATGCACGAGCTACTAAGGCTGACAACATCCAATCTCTTTTTGCTATTGCAGCCACAGAGAATTGCGAGATGATCGAGTTTGATATCAAGATGACATTTCTTCATGGTAATCTAGATGAAGATATCTATATGGATATACCTGAAGGTTTTGATTTCTTTGATAGTGCCAGCAAGGTTTTAATCTCTAAAAGCCTCTATGGGCCCAAGTACGCCAATAGCTAGTGGAACAAAAATTCATGTCCTTCTAATGCGTTGTTACTTGGTCCAATCATCAGCAAATCCATGCGTTTTTTATTTGATTATTGTTGGCTACTACAATTTTTGTAGTCTCAAATTAAAAACGCATGGATTTGCTAATGATTGGACGAAGTGACAACGCTTTAGAAAGGATTATTGCTCGCAACTACAATTTTGTTGATGATTGCCTTGCTATTTGTATTGATATATCTCGGCCTCATTATATGATTCCTACTTATAGGAGCATTTTGCAATCACTGTTGGCATTGTTGATATGTACATTGGGTCACATGTTTCGTAAGATAGATTTCTTCGTGCTATTTTTGTGGATCAAGCACATTTTATTGAAACCATGCTTGCGAAGTACAGATCTTCTTATGTTACTCTAGTTTCCATACCTGATGATTCAAATGTTTGTCTTCAAAAGTCGATGTGCTCACTAATTAGATAAGATAGATCTGCTAACACTCCACGGTGTCATGCGGTCCTCGACGCCACATCCCGTGACAAAATAGATTAAGCGGCTCTGTTTGTTTGTCATGTGCTCACTTCCGCCAATATCGGCAATCTTAACAAGATCAGCAGAAGCAATATGAGGAGACACACAATAAGCATCACTCGAAGGATGGATGAAAACACCATCCTTAGAATCCAAAGATATGACGTGAATTGTTGTAGCACTAACATTACTCTTCTTGTAAGTAAATTTCTCTGGAGAACAATCATGCTTGACTCGAGGCTGTTTAGGTGAAAGATACTCATTACCACTTGAACTACACTTTTTTGAACATTCATTAGAGAAATGACCTTTCTCACCACAATTGTTACAGCATAAGATAGCCTTCAGCTTAGGAAGAAGCTCAGCCTTGTTTTTCTTTTGTTTAGTTGTAAGCTTAGGTTGTGAAAGAATAACAAATCACTACTAGAAATTGAGATATAAACTATTGGAGCACAAATTACTAGCTAGGAATAAATTTCTAAACAATTTCTTAGCTTCCGCTATGGTTTCGTTTGTCAAGCTCCGCAACTGTCCTAGTGATTCTGGAGAGGAGTGACAAAATCTACATGACCAACAGCATCATTTGCATTGTCATCTCAATGTTTTTATCCAAGTTTTGTGTGAAGTTTTATTTGGTAGTGCTGATGTGGCAAGTAGGTGGGTGACTTGGATTGTGTCCTAGTAATTCATTGATAATACATTTGAAAAGAATTACTATGTGACTAAATAGAAACTACTTGCAAATTACATTTTATAACTAAAAAATAACTTGTGGATCATTTTTTCAAAATGGTGACATAGATGGATGCCTATTTTTTCCAGTAGTGCCAATGTGGCATAGTAGGTGGGTGACTTGGATGGTGTCCCTGCATTTCTTTAGTGATACATTTGAAAAGAACTATTGTGTCACTGGATAAAAACTAACTACATATCATGTGTTAGAAGAAGAACGCCGGTCTCCGAAGAAGGCCGGCGTGAATAAAGTGTCTGTTTGTTCCACTACTAAGACCAAGTCCAGTGGACAGGGAATTAGTAAGCTGGAACTACTTCCCCCTTTTGAAGGTAGACACTATGTAACAAGTATCCAGAAACCACAAAACCAACCAATCAAAAGAGTTCCAAGGGAGGAGGGAGGGGGGAGGGAGGGGGCAGGGAGAGAGAGGGGAAAAAGGAAGGCGAGGGGGTGTGTTTACATGTTGTGGTTTGAAAATAAAGTGAAGAGGGAAGTTTATGGGGGGTCTTGTGTATCGAGGAGGGCTTGGTTGTTTTCAATTTTGCGTTTATGTAGAAGGATAGACATAGCATGTTGTATGGCAATGATGTTAATATTTTGAAAGTATTTGTAATTGTATCAGTAGGGATTTTGAAGGTATCTTCCAGGGTTTTTATAGATGGTATAAAGGTGGTGGCACGAGCGCCAGCAGTGATTACAATAAGGGGGTCCACATTCCATCCGAGGGCAGTGATATCATCGATAAGGGGTTGGTTGTTATTGATTTTGTTTTCGATTGTTTCCGGGGAGAATCTGTCATTACAATATGTAAATTCGATGAATTGGATGGTGTAATCTTGGTTTATGTGGTCGGGTGGGCGGTCATTGTATGGTAGGCCTCTAACGCACAGTATATCCGGTTTAAGTCTAGCATTGCAGTGGCATCTTTGAGTTACACATGTACATGGGAGCAACCATGGTGGTACCGTATTTTCTTGTGGGTTGTTGTTAAAGGTGCCGGCATTCATGAGGATAAAACATCTCGATTTGTTATGGGAGGTGATTAATTTACGTATTTCCCATATGGCTTTGATATGTCTTTTGACAATTAGGACGTGTATGTGGTGGTTGTGACATTTACGAAGCACATGTAGCCATGTGTCGGGGTCTGTGGAAGTGCATATTGGGCATGTTATGGATGGGAATCTTTCTATTCCAAAGAAGAGTTGTTTTCGGGTGTTTCCCATGTATTGTCCGGTACGGAATTTGATGAGGCATGTTATTTGTGAGTCGGTGATGATGGGGTTTTTCCAGAAATTTGTAGAGAGTTCATTGTCTATGTTGTTGTTACTGGTCCTTTTTTCTATGTTGGAGAAGTTGTCTGAGATTGTATCAAGGTTATTGTAAAGGTCTTGTTTTTTGAGGTATTTACTTAGGAATCTAACCGGTCCTTTATCCGGGATGTCTTCTTTGGAGGGCCAGTCTTCTTTTTGAAAGTAGTATGGGGTGGCGTGGGCGTGTTCGTGTGGATCTTTGGCATTTTTGTGTGATTTTTCCCGGCCCTCTTTGGCAAGTTTATCCACTTGTTTGGTCCCATCAATATCGGCATGGGCTCGGACTTTGTGGAAAATTGTGATTTGATTTCTTTTTTGTATGATTCAGACCATTGATTCTAGTATGATTTGGTTGGGTGGCTATTGTCGAGGGTAGGGTGTGTTATTTGGGTGTTTAATAAATAAAGTGCGTTAATGCAGTTTGTGAATATGTGTGCTGGTTCATTGTTGTATTTTGTTGTGACAATTTCCAGTGTTTTGTGGATGGCCATGAGTTCTGTTCTAAAGATATTTTGTAGTCCATGTATTTTTTTGGCTGATTTAATTTCTTTTGTACAGTTGTATATTCCATAGCCGGCTTTTTCTCTACACCAGTCACCCGGGTTAATTTATTCTGGCGGTTTGAAGGAGCCATCGGTATAGTAGCTATGTGCGGGTCAAATTTTGGAATGGTGGTCGTATTATAGTCCGGGAGGGGTGGGGTGTTAACCCCTAAAGGACCAAGTGTCAAAAATGGGCTTTTTGAAAATTTGGTCAGGTCCCTATACTATCAATTTCAAACATTCATCTTTGAAATTCTTACTATAGAAGGGCATTACCAAGACCTTAGTGGGAAAACAATTTTTTCCTAAATTGGACATTTGATGAAAAAGTTATAGGGTTTTGAATTTTAAATAGAGAGGGCGGGCAGCTCGGGCACCTCCAAAAACTTTTGATAGGACACTCTATTGAAAGTGAGATTTTCAGTACTTGCAAGTAATATTATTTCCCTTCATGTTGTCAAAAAAAAGTTCTTGTCTTTAGTGAAAAATAGCATACCAACCCAAGTCAAACATTTTCACACATTGTCACTCATTGTCGGGCAAGGTACCAAAAAAACTTCTTCTTTTCCACATAAAACCTAGAGATCTTCATATTTTTCACTTTTTATTTTTTCCACGACAATATGTAATGTAAACCTTCTTATTAACCATTCGGATTATCAATCAAAAACATATTAAGTTCAAAAAAATTAAAGTGTGAATTAACAAATTTTGAGCCTCCACTCCTTGCACACTTGTTTTGAATATGCTACACCGTGTTTCTACCTCTAAAAATTTGTGTGTGAGGAGCTAACATCGTGCTTAACAAGATGGTAATAGATTTAGACCTTTTGTAGTGAAAACTTTTGACACCAAGTGAAGTGAAAGTCTGCTGATCCACTAAACGCAGGGAAGAAAATGAACCATTTGCTTGACTTCAAACACTATAATCTTTCAATCCGTGCGGTCAAAGTTTATGAAATTTTGTTCATGTATTACTTAATAAGCCTTTATTGAGATCCTACGGTCAGAACTAAACATCAAAGTTTTCGTTACCTTCTTTATTCATTGCACTAGAATCCATTTAGTTTGAAGTGTTTTTGGTGTAAAACTGCCATGATAGTATGATACCTTAGGGGTTAAGGTATAGTCTAGTGTGTTGTTGCTATGATATAGCTTTGACCATTTTTTATTGCTATTGACGGGTGTTTGTATAGGTGTCGGTGGGGCCACCTTTGTGTATAGCCGGTGTATGTTTAGAGTTCTTGCTATGTAGATGAGTTCTTCAAGTTGTTCTTGGATGCCAAGGGTTTGATTTTGGTGGTGGACACATATTATTTGTAGTGTGGATGGTTCGATTCAAGGCTTTTTTAGTTCTAGTGGAATAGTGGGTTCTTCATATGGTATTGAATCTGCTTCAAATAAGGCAATGATGTGGGAGTCTGAGAATGGGCTTACTTGTTGTTGGAAGTTTTGGTACCAATTAATGTCTGGGATAATGATGAGTGTGGATGTGTGGTTTGGGTCATTTTTGGCAGCAAGGTGTGCCCAGTGTAGTGCTTGTTGTGTTTCCTCGTCGTTGTGGAGGTGTCCTAGTCCATTACCGATCCATTTGTGGTCAAAGGCTTTCCCCAGGGATCCAAATATTTTGTCTCTACCAAATGGGGATTTTTTTTTTAATTTGGTGGAGTATGTGATAGGGGAGGAGAAGTATGAATGCTCGATTTTAAAGGATGACATTAGAGAGTCTAGGATGGGGGTGGGTATTGTGTATTGTGCATTTTTTAGGGGATTTTTTTTTTGGGATACAGTATTTGTATCTTTGGTATAACCAGATTAATTCGGTTTCAAATGATTGTGTTATTGGTTCTATACTCGTGGGTGTCTTTAGTTTTGTATTGTATTGTATAGGTTCCATAGCCATTGGAGTCTACTAGTGGTAATGGTTTGTAGGTGTCGGCCATTTTCTTCATATAGATGTGCTAGGTTGTTGTCTATTTTGATTGTGTTTGAGCTTGTGAGGATATCTTTTTCGGGGTTACATTCTGTGGTATGGATGCTTAGGAGTGGGATACTTATTGTTGGGGTTACGGATCTTGTGTCTTGGAGTTGAACTTGGAGGTGATGGGTTTGAATGATCTCGGAGTAGAATTTATTTTGGATCCTTTGATAGTATTGTTTTAGTTTATCGATGTTATGTATGGAGGTATTATGGTTGTGTCTTGGAAAAAGGTTTCTTTGGGAAAGCCACTTGTTAAATGTGTTATCATTGTGTTGCCATTGGCATAGATATTTGGTGTATGTGTTTTGCATGTTGTTGATATCTTTGTGTTGTATGTGTTTATGGTGTATTATTTTGTTGATGGGGTATAAGGTGGGATTCTTGGAGAGGTGTGTTGGGGGCCGGGGGTAAAAGGGTAGTGCCGGATTGGGGGGGGGTGGGTTTGTTCGGAGGTAGTTCTTGGAGATATGTTGTTGTTGGTAATGATGAATGGTTCTTCAAGTCTATTGGAGTATGTGTGTTCGAGGCAAGGGGTGGTGCATGTTGTTGGACATGTTGGTCGGCAGAAGAGTTGTTTTGCAATATTTAGGGCGCACTTAATTAGTTTAGATGGGGTAAAATGGTAGGTTTTGAAGTCCTCATTATTCATGATGTGTGTGCCATTTGGAAGAGTAATTTGTTTTAATTCAAATATATTTTTTGAAAGGAGTTTTTGTAGGAGTTTTTTTGGAGTGTTGGGGATTGAGTGTAAGGTGATTTTGTGTTTCTTGGCTCCATGTTACTTCTAATGGTGTGGGATTGAGGAGGAAGTTTGGAAGTGTGCTTTTGAGGTGAACTTTAGCTATATGTTTTAATAGGTATAGTGTACGAGTTATTGGTGATCTTATGCAATCCGTTTTTTTAATTCTGGGGATGTTTTTGGCTCCCCCGTGTTGAATTAGAACATATTGAGTTAGTCCTATGCATATTTTTCCCAGTCGTTCTTTGTCATTTAGAGCATTTTGTAGTTGCTCACCAATGCATCTGAGGTAAGCATTTTTAAGGGAGAAGGCTTCCAAGCCAATTAAATTCTGTGGTAGTTGGGTTATCGCATTTGACATACATTTTGGCATACCACATATGATTTTATGTATGGCTATGATTTTTTGATCTAGTTTCCTGATGGCTGGCATAGAGTATGGTACAGCTTAGAAGTTGTATGCTATTCCTGGTCTTAGTATGGTATCAACCATTTTTATTTTTTGTTTCATAGTAGCCGTGCATTTGTCAGGTCTTTACATTGCTTAATGAATTTTGTTGTTGTACTATGAATTTGAATTTTCCATTTTAGTGATGGGACTAGATTTGTCCCTAGGTATACGTATGGTTCGTTTTGGTGGAGTATAGGGATTGGTTGGTTCCTAAAGTTGATGTTAGAGGCTTGCAGTATGGCTTTGAATGTAGTTGGATTTATTTTTTATTTATTTGGGCATCCAGTAGCAGCACATTTTGGGACTCCTACTTCCATGCCAGTCCATTTACAGTATCTATCAATCTTGTCGATTTGAATTTGTAATGATTTTATTTTGTTGGTTATGGTCGCGAGGTCATCGGCGTATGCGGCAGAATTTATGGTGATTTGAGAAGTACCAAACGTGTATCCATTGTTGCCTTTTTCAAGCCATCTGAGTAATGGTTCCAGAAATATAATGAATAGGTATGAGCTGAGGGTGTCTCCTTGTATAGTACCTCTTTGAATGGGAATGGGTTTGGTTTTTCCGAAGTGTTCTCCAATGTAGTGAGTAGATGATTGGGAGTAGATGTTTCCAACTAGTGCGGTTGCATCTTCAGGGTAGCCAAGATCTGTCATTATTGCCAATAACCTGGCGTGATCTATGAAACTAAAGGCATTTTTGAAATTAATATAAAGTATATATATATCTTGATTTGTAAATCTTGCATCTTCAAGTGCGGCGATTATGGTTTGTATTTGTCTGGATGTGCTTCTTTCTGCTCTAAAACCCTCTTGACTGTCGTGCAGGATTTTGAAATTTTTCCCATATGAGGATAGTATATACGTGAGTGTACTCGTGTATAATTTATAGACTGTGTTAGCTAGTGCTATTGGTCTATGGTTGGATAGTATTGAGGGGTCTCCTTTTTGTATAGTAGGATTGTTAGGCTTGTTTTCCATGAGTCCGGTATTTGTTTTTGTTTGTAACAGTGAGAGAAGAATAGGAATAATAGTTTGTGAAATCTAGGGGGCATATTTTTATGTATTGAGTTTGGTACTCGATCTAGCCCTGGGGCTTTGTTGTTCCTAAGGTTTCGTAGGCATGTATCATATGTGGTTTTGTTGAAGTAAGTATGTAATGGGGTTTTGGGTTGACCCCTCTTGTCTAAGGTATAGCCATCTAGGTCATGCCATGGGTATTGACGTACAGCACATGTATAATTCCTTGGCGTGTTTTGTAGTGGCATTCCGGACTTGTTTATTGGCATTTTTTGCTATTTTTGCAATATAATTTATCCATGTGTCGTGTGGGAGGTCTGGAGAGGGTAAGGTAGGAATTTGGATGTTTTGTATTGTTAGTAATTCGTCACAAATGGGGTGATTTCGCCATTGGGGATTATTTTTTACAATTCTAATAGTTTTTTGTATTACATGGTATGTATCTAGGTATTGTTTCCATGTTTTAGCAAGTTTTCGAGGTAGGTATCCTCCTTGTTGTGTTGTGCGATTCATCATCTTTGGTATTGGTTGGGCTTTGCATGTTTTTTCCAATGTTTTGGAGATATTATTGATGAGAAAGTCTAAGGTATGGCATATCTCATGCCATTGTATTTGGGAGAGTTGATTATTATTCTCAAGAGTGTTTATTAGTGAGTCAATTTGCATGGAATTTTCTTCAAAGAACTGTGTGTTGAATTTTTCTAATTTATCTTTTGGGATGGGGTTGAGTATTCTTATGGTGTCATTGTTTGTGTTTATGGGGGTACGACTAATTAGTATATTCTTTGGGACATGGAGTTGTATGGGTGTGTGGTCTAAGTTGAGTCTAGTGTCTTTGTTTGATGTGGAGGTATATTGTGTATTGTTAGGTGTGTTTACATAGAATCCGTCTATTAGACTCTAGTCACTATAGTTATGTCCACCTTGTCGGGAGTATTGTGTGTATGTGTTTATATAAGTGAGGTTTAAACTTTCTCTGAAGATACGCCATTGGTAGTTTGTGGTTTGAGGGGGAGTGTTATGGTTTCCGTTTTGTCGACCAATTAAAGTTATGTCTCTATTGAAATCTCCACATAACATGTAGGTGTGATTAGGGTTGTTATTTATTTGGGATGTAATAGTATTTTGTATGTCTATAATAAGTCTAGTATCTTCGGGGTGAGATGGCATATACATGTGAAGGATTTTAAACCATGGTAGTAGTGGTTGATTGGTAATTCTAATTATTTGAAGGTAGGGAGATATGTGCATTGGTGTGGGAATTTTTTTGATGTTCCCCGGGAAGGTGTATATTTGTGTATTAGTGTAAGGAGGCCACCACGGCCCGGTGTGTATGGTCTCCGTTGTTGGATGCATCTTGTTAGTGTGTGTGTGTTATTAAAAAGGATTTTGTGGTCTTGAAATATGTTTTGTATATATTTGTGGATTTTGTGGCCGATATTTTTGATTCTTGCATAACTATGACGGCCAATGGAGTGTTTGTATGTGTTATCAGAGTTTGTAGGCTGGGAAGAGCGGTGTTTAGAGATGCAACATTCCATGTGATTATGTTTGTACATTCATTATTGGAATTAATGTTTTGGTTTGGGGGAGAAGGTAAAAAATGAGGGGGGGGTGGAGGATGGGTATATTCAAGTATTGGGTCAAAACATTTTAGTGACTCATTGATTAGATTGTTAGGAAGGTAAGGAAATTTTTGTTTTATTGTGTTTTTGGAAGGTGTTATGGGTTGGATGTGTAAGAAGTCGTATAGTTCATTCTATATTGAGTTTCCGTGGTTTATGGTATTTATGTTTTCTTCTAGAAATCTTGTTTAAGGGTGTGGGGTATGAATATGTCTTTCAGGAGGATTTTGTAAGTTTGATAAAGTTTGTAGTAGTCTGTTAGTCCATGTAGTTGTGTTTGGGTCTTGTAGATTTAAGAGATGGTTACATTTGTCTATGTTTGGATGGATGGTAATTAGTAGGGCATATAAAATGTGTGTAGGTGGGTGCGTGTTTTTTTGTTGTATGTATTGGGCCATATTTGGGTGTGTTGTGTTGTGTAGTTGATGTAACATATGTGTAGTTTTCAAGAGAGGCGCAAATGTCTAGGCAATGTGTTTGTATTCTGGTTGTAGTTTTATGGTGTTTAGTATAAAGTATAGTTTGGCATTTTTCTTGTATGTAGTGGGGTGTCTTTTCAGTACATTAGGCATGGGACCCGGATTGGCTCCTATATCTCCGCTGATTAGCAATAGGGTTTTGTGGTGTGAGGGTTTAATACATTGTTTTGATTTGATGGTTAATGTATATATTTTAGGTATTTTCTTGTTTTGTTGTTTATGTTTTTAGTGTTTTTGTTTGTGTGTGTGTTTATGTTTTTGTGTGTGGAATTTGTTGTGATTTTGTTTTTGTTTGTATTTTTGAGTATTATATTTGGATGTGTATTTTTGGTGGTGTTTCTGTGAATTTGTATATATATATATATATATATATATATAATATGGATTTGTGTGTGTATTTGATGTTGTAAAGAGGTAGATTGTATTGTTATGTGTTTTTTGGTGTGTGGGGGGTTGGATGTTTGTATGTGGGTGTGGATTGGTATACGTATGTTTATGTTTTTGTGAGTATGTTTTATTATGTGGATGTGTTTGTGTGCATGTGTGTGTATGTGTGTTAGTGAGTTTATTATGTGTGATTGTATATGTGTATGGGGGGGTATATATAATATATTTGTGTGTATCTTTGTGTATTTGTGTGTGTGTGTGTATGTATGTGTGGTTGTTTTAGTTTGTTTATGTAAATGTATTTGCGTTGGTGGGCATGTGCTTGTGGAAGTATGTATCTATGTAGATATGTGTTTTAAAGTACGGTGTCGTGATGTAAATAACTACAGTATGTAAAAAAATAATGTAGATGCAAAAAGTGTGGTCGTAGAGTGACCTACAGTTTAATTCAATGTGGGAACAATTGGAGCTTATTAGCCTAGTTTGGATGTACTACATCTGTCACTCTAACTTAGGGGTAGGTAGGTGGCCAGTTGGCTGCTTATTTTCCTGCTCTCATAAGCAAGTGCCAAGCCGCAGCCGCCCGAACAGTTCAACGAATTCAATGAGACTCGAACTCGGAATCAGTCGGCGGATAACAAACGGGTTCTAACAGCCAACCAAGTCTGCAACTTGGCGATTATCATCGAGCCCATAATAGTTTTATACTGCTACAGATAAGTCGTTTATTTCTTAATCTGGCTTTACTGTGGACCTTCTTTTAGATGGAAAGGCATCTATGGCTACTTAAATTTGCTTAACCGTTAACTATTAAAGAAATGTCATTGAGTTAATGTTAGGGAAGACAAACTTCTTGATGAAGTTATTGAAAAACATATAAAGGGTAGATGGTTGACGTGCCTTATGCATTATTTCAGGTCATTATTAGTTTGGATTGTATCTTCTTAGTTTCTATAGGTTGATAGTATGGCTTCACAAGACCCTGATGATTGGGAGTTCTCTTTAGCTCACTCACCGAATGATCCAATTCAACTTTCTCAACCATCAACATCAAGGCGACGTGAGCGAGAGGAAGCAGGGCCTTCTGAGCGTCGTGTTCAACCACGTACCGCTTTTGATCCTCAACAAGTTCCTTTGACAAGTTTAACAAGTTTACAACCGGAGGCAAGAACTTTAGTAATCGTCTTGGAGGCTGAAGTTGTGCTTATCGAATGCCATCAAGTGGTGTTTGAAGGGTGTTTTCAAAACACTAATGAAGATCAGATGGTGACCCGCTTGTCCAATGACTTTGGTCACCGTCTTTGGCTTCAAGGCCCGCTCAGACACTTGAGTAGTGAAAGGTGAGCAAGTTACATTGCTGCTATTATTCGTGAGATTCTTGACTTTTTACATGTTTAATCCATCTAGAGGCTGAAGTTGAGACAATTTATTGTTATTTCTCTTTATTTATTTGTGGTTAGTTGTTGTTGAAGAAACCCGGTCTTTAGATTGATGACCAGGTAGTTAGTGTTTCAAAATATAAAAGATAGAAGGGATAGAGGGATGATAAGAGTTGATAAGGGGAGAATTTGAGCAAACAATGGGGTTTAAGATGCCCATGTGGCCTTTGAAGGGGTTGAGGTTAGTTGTGATTGGCTCCTTTCCCCGTTTTGGGGGTTGGATTCTTCCTTACCAAGGAGGGGTTGGACTGCGGGGGCTCTTTCTGGTTATGTTTGTCTTAGTTTATTTTGGATTTTGAGTATGTTGTAGCCCTTGTTGTTAGCTCTCTATGAAGCTATCACTCGGTCTTAGAGCTAAAAGTATGAGTAAACGGCACCTTGTCGAACACAAGGGGGTCTGCTGCCCCATGTTTTCATGAGTAGTAGGTTTGAAGCCTTGTAGCAAGTTGTACAAAGTATATCTAAATGACATCTTTGGTGAGTGTTTATACACTGTAAATAGATTTCTAAAGAGCTATCTTATGCTCTATTTCAAGCTTTTGTGAAGTCATAGCACTAATTTGAAAGAAGAGGGGTCAGCTGATTTGAGTTTTTGTAAGAAGTAACTTTGATTGCACATAGCGGCTGGCCAGATGGATTTTTGGAGGTGAAATTTGGCGTGTGTGTGGTGTATTTTAGTGGCTTTTCAAGTAGCTATAGCACGACTCATTCCGAGTTTGTATGAAACCGTAGTGGTATTTTGAATTAGAAGGTAAATCAAGAGTTTAAAAGAGAGTTTGAGTTCGGTTTATACTTAATGAGAGGTTAGAGAAATGATTTCAAAGGGAGTAAGGGTATATAAGAGAAGGGTATGAAGTGGTTAGGGTATGTAAGGGTAAGGGTATGTGGGATTGTGGTTAATTAGGGAATTAATTATCTTAATCAAGGTTAATTGAGTTAAGTAAGATTAACTAGTCTAATTGTAATTAATTAGCTTAACTAATATTAAGTGGATTAATTAAGGTTAATCATATTATTTAAATATAATTATCTTAACTATTAATTAATTATTATTAAGTGAAATTAGTTAATTTAATCAGAGTTTAATTAAGACTTGATTTAGATTAAGGATAATTAATGTTTTGAGTCAAGTTTTTGGGAGACAAGTTCTACAAGACATCTGCATCATGTCTTATTATATGTACATCGAGTTTTATTATACAAGTTGAAGATTGGAGGCCTTTCTCATATGCTGAATGAGGACTTATGAGTTTATATGGACTTGAATACAAAAATATATGTTCCATATTCTCTCTTTCCCTCTCTAAACTAAGTACAGCCAAGAACCCTGCGTTTTCCTGAAGCAAAGACTCTCTACACGACAACGGTTGTGTATGAGTATTGGTGTACTTATGTAGATTTGTCTGTGTGTTTTTGTTTTTATAATAGTAAGTGCTTGTAAGTATATACTTATATGTATGTATGTGTATGTGTATATAAGTATTTGTATATATATCCACATGTATGTGTATATATATCCGTGTATGTATTTAGTGTTTGTATTTGTATGTGTTTTTGTCGAAGTATGTAGTATACCATATTTGTATTGAGAATATTAGGAGGTACAATATTGGTATAGCATACTAATGTGCTTGTATAGTATTGGTATTTTACTATACAAATTATTGTGGTAAGTATATTTTACCGCGTGGTCTTTGTTCTTCACGTGTTTGACGGTGTGTCTTCAATTTGACTTGGTTTGACTCTTCCTTTGATGGCTCTCATGGCTTCAATGGTAGCTTGCATGGAATTTTGGATGCTTTCCATTTGAGCAACAAGTTCTTTGTGTAGCTTGTCGGTGTATTCTCTATTCTCTCTCCTCATCCTCTTGTTGTTTTCTTCCAATGCATCCGCTAGGTCTTTCTTCGTCACATTGGTATTGGTGGAGGAGGGGGCATCTTGAATTTTGAATGTAGCAACGGTGTTAACCATGGCGGTGTTGATGTCATTGAATCCAAAGCTTTCAACTTGTTCTTGAGTTGGTGGTTCTACTCCTTCCAAGCTCCTCCTATGTGGGAAAAAGTCCACATGATTTCCTCCAATGTGGATAGTCCTCTTCACAAACTTCCTATACACGATAAGGTTAGCACATTCCACATTGGCACTTCCATTATACCTTTCACCATTCTCTTTATGAAACCATATATTTTTAGTGTTATCATTACCTAGAACTTTGTATATGGCATTAGTGGTATCAACAACACTCATAAGAATGGGCAAAGGATATAGGGTGAGAGTATGGGCATCCTTCTCTGCCTTAGCTTTGGGTGTCATGCGGCCACCGGTGAAGGTTTTCTTCGCTTGGATGACTTCATGTTGAGTTGTAACGTGGTGGAGTTGAATCTTCGAGGCTTGTTGTGGGGTGGTGGTTGAGATGAAGGCATGGGGATCACTCACAACCTTTTGCACTCCGGTGATTTCGAAGTCTTGGCCACGGTTGAAACTAATATGGAGGATATCCATGAATAGTTGGTGCACCGGGATACCTATCAAAGAGTCACTTCTAATATGCACGGAGAGGTTAGTAGAATTAGCCATGTGGTGACAGGTTTTGCATACTTTTCCAATGACCTTATGGTTGTCTAGCATAAGTATAAAAGGCCTAAGGCCTTTGAGCAACATGAGACTATCCGTATCATGGTTAAGTAGATGTAGTTTAAATATTCCCGCCCATACTCTTTTTTGACCTCCTCTTTTGACACTATGACATTGGATATAGATTGGGTCAATTAGACTCGTGCCTAGTTTGATGTCCATTGATTCTAGTCTTCTAGTTATCATGTTGTAAACATCATCATGCAATACAAGATTGGTGGGAGGTTCGAAGAAAATTGCCACATGGAAATCCAAAGCCAAACCTATGGCTTCGTTGATCTTGATGTCAAGTGGGATTTGGGTGATGTTGTAGTGTTGCTCTTGTGCTCCTCTCCTCTTGCATGGGTATAAGAGTTGAGGGGTCCGTGGAAATGCCGCTCTTGGGTCCATTGCTTCTTCTGCTTCGTTGGCCTTGAGACCTCTAGACATCATTTCTTCTCTTGTTTCTTCACTTGGAGGTGCTTCCCATCCTTCTTCAATCGCGATCTGCTCCATAGCTTCAAAACCTAACCAGAATTGTAAGTCTTTGGTTAGTGGGAGTGGTTTAGTTGACTTACCTTTGTCACCTTGGGCATTTTGGCTCTTTTTGCTGCTCCCAATTTCTTCTGCGTTTTTTCTTGAGCCTTTCTCATTTGGGGCTATTACTTTTTGCACGACCACATCGTCAACATCCATCTCTTCATCAAATAGGATATCCTTTCTACTACTCATGGCTGATTTGTCCTTATGGTGCGATAGAGTTCGAATGAAAGGTATGAGGGGACTTACCTGTGCCCGGGGAGGGGAGTCGATGTAGACTTGTGGAGTGTTGGTGGAGTCTTCAACATGTGTGGATTGCGCTCCCTTGGCGGCAGGGGATGATGGTTGAGGCTGGTCTTCTCTTCTTCTTGAGGGAGTTATTGGTATAAAAGAGGGCGTTTGGCCTCCCTTCAGCTTCACACCGCTCTGTGAAAGCTGTGCTAGGAGCTCCCATATCGTATCACGTCGCTGACGAAGCAGACTCTCTTCCTCGTCTGAGGAAGCACTGCGTTCAGTGCTCGTGTTTTCTTGCGTTATCCTCTTCTCGCCCTTGTTGTCTCACTCCTTCCCTGCTTGCTTCGCCCTTGTTTTTTCCTTGCTTCTTGTTATTGTTGCTCCTTCCCTGCTTCGTTCTCTCGACTGGGCCTTGTTTGTTTCTTGTATTTGTCTTCTCGGCTCCTGCTCGATGTATCTCCAGCTTCTTGTAATAGAGTCTCCCTCGCGTTCTTCGATCTTCAAGTGTGTTGTTCTTTGGTAGCGCTCTTGCTTTTCTCCTTTTCGTGTGGGCTTCCTATCTAAGCTGCATCCCAAGAGCTCTTCTTCCAAACACAAGGGTTTCTAGCATAAGATGGCGAGTATCGAGAACTTACCTTTGTGGTCGTGTTGTCTCTGATTGAATCTAGGATCTACTCTTGTGTCGCCTTGCGTAGGTCGAGGGGGAGTTGGTCTTCTTGTGTGGTATTGTTGGTAGAGGTCGTGAATGTGTGGATGTAGCGTTGTTGGCGGAGACTGCCGCTGTTCGTGTTGAGTCCGAAACTTGTCTGCACTGTTTGTTGTTGTCCCACATTGTCGTCCAGATATTGTTGTTAAGGTCCAGTCTTGTGTGGCTGTAGCAGATCCTGTTGGGTGATTTTCTTCGAGGGGGTAAGCGTGTAGGCTTGGGTTTGAGGTCCTACAGCGGTTCTTGGTGACTAATCTTGAGGTGGTGGTTGCGGCCCTCGATGTTGTAGCATGTTGTTTCGTTGATAGAATGTAACTCCTGCAGTTCTGTTGGTGTGGTGCTGATCTTGTTGTCTTGATGTCCAGGTCCAGTCTGGTCTAGCAGGGTCGGCGCTCGTGGGGTCTGATGTGAGTTGATATCGTGGTTGCTTCGTGGTTGGGGTTGACGTCTGTAGGTCTTGGTTGTTGTCTTGATCCCTGTAGAGCTGCGGTTTTGCTTCTTATGTTGTCGTTGCTTTGTCTTGATCGAATGTTGTTGATGTATCTTGAGTAGTGGTTGTAGGTGCTCTCTTAATCTGTCTCCCCCTATATCAAAGTAGCAGTCGCGGCCCTTGTGGCTGTCGATATATTCCATAGTAGTGAATACTACTTTTGTCTTTCTTCGATCTTCTATGTGCGCCTTTGTATTCAGAGCTTGGGGTTTGTCCTTAGAGATATGTATCTTCTGACTCAACTTTTTTCTTCTTGTGCAAGTGGAGTTGGGACGGCCTTTCTTCTTTGGACTTTGGCTTGTTGGTTTAGGGTAGCAGCTATTGCACTGAGATACAAAACTACTACCTATGTTGGAGAAGGAAAGAGTAGAGGGAGGGTGGGAGAGTGAGACCTGTCGCAAGTCCTGGTGCTGATCCTGCAACTTCAGATTGCGTTCCTTCCTTGACTGTTTGGAACCCTTGTGTTTCGCGAGCTGCTTGCAGCTCGTATGGTTTCCCTGTTGCTCCGGAACTTGTTCACCTCTAATCTGAATATAGCTTGTGTAACACGTAAAATGCTTGTAATTTTTAAGTTCTAATTGACTACTGTGGTGTTGAATATCGTGGTGATGATTGTGAATTTTTTGGCAGCGCTTCCGCGTGGTTTTTATAGATCTAAGTTTGCTAAGATAGTGTCTAAAAGTATGACAATGCTTGTATTGTCTTTCTAACTTGTTGTTAGAACTATTTTCTTGGCAGCATTGCTTAGTTTGTGTACTATTAGGACCAGGAGTTTTGTGGCAATTTTGTGAGTTTGGTCTAGTTCTAAAACCTAAGTGGATGTGTGTGCTTACCGTGGTGTAACTAGTGATAACGTAGACAAAAACAAGGATAAGCAGGAACAAAACTATGCAAGAGTGAGAGAGAGGGTTGAAGGAAGTGCGTAGCTCATAGGTGGGCGAAGGAGGTGCTGGTGGCAGCTTGTATTGATCTTCTTGCTCGAGCTTTGTTAGGTTGATGATTCTGGATCTGGGCTGCCTTCAGAGTCTATGTATGAGCTTTGTACGTATACTCTTCTAAGCTTACAGATCTACCACTTGCTCTTTGGATTTGAAGTGAGGCCTAAACCTAGTCGCCGAACACATCAAGTTCCAGCTCTTACAGATGACTTGCAACAAGGTCCTGCTTCTGAGCACACTCTCAACTTCCAGAAAGTTTGCACGTGTAGATTTGTCTAGCATAACCCCACTCCAACACTCCACGTCCGTCCCCAAGCTCATACACTTCTAGATCTGGAGTAAAGGTGGGGTCATCAACAAGCCCAACACCTCTTGTTGCCCTTTACTCTCAATCGGCAACTAACTTCCAAAGCAACCTTCACTAGAAAAATTGGAACTCCTTTAGTTCTCTATTTGCTCCCACCTGTTTCTCTCAATCTCTAGATACGATTATCATATGTTATAATTGAGGAATAACTTGTCACCAAGAAATTTCCACGTGGTTGTTTAGGGTTTTTTCAATTTTGCAAAAGTGGAGGGATGCAAAGCTCAAGGAATGTGGAAAGGTGAGGCCTCCTTCATTATGTAGAAACACAATGATGGAGAGAGTAATTTTGTAGTTATCCTTGAGTGTTGTACTCGTTCTGCAAATTATCACGATTTGTCCCATATTCATTTCCAAAACTTGGTCTATTCTTTTGATATAACTAGCAGCATGTATGTACAAACAAATTGCAAATGCAAGGCCATTTGTGCTCTGGACACGTCTTCTTGATTACTACTACAGTACACGCAAGCAACAACCAAACAACCAAGCATAATACACACGGTTGCAATCCCGATTAGAGAGACGACTCATGAGTCATCTACAGAATTCATCTATGTCATCACTCCAATATTATCCTAGGTGAACCTCTAGATCGGCACCTCCATGCCAAATGATAAATTATAGTGAGAAAAGGCCTTTCGGCATCCAAAATAACAATTAATTTGTTTTCAGCAAGAAATTACAGACTACTATATTTAGCATTTTCAGTGACCATGGCGCTTGAATCCAAGACCTTGAGGTACTAGACCGCACCCTCCACGCACACACAACCTAGGTTGGAGACTTTTCCAAGCCCCACTCACCCTTGACTTCTACCAAAGTCACAAAATCTGTAAATATATAGTTTCCCTAGTTTCGGCAATTTCATTAAATATTGTTCCACTTAATTCGGCAAGCATTTTTCTAATAGACAAACAGCAAACCAGAGGTTCACCTACGGTATCTACAGGGGATTGACATGCAACATAGTATTCTATGTTGGGCTGGAGCACTACATAGCATACACATGGGCCTCTTCATTGTGTCGGCAGTGGTCGCACGTCGGTCGATTGCACTTGCGGCACATCTCCCCCTCCCGCTAGCGCCACTCGCGCGTCGGGGAGTGGCCGATCCATTCCTTGAGGGAGCTGCCGACAAGGGAGAGCAGGAGAACATGCAGGAGGTCGGAGAAGAGCTCCTCCCACTGCACTTTGCGGCGCAGGCAGCAGTATGGGATGATCAAGCCGCGTTAGAGGAGGAGGGCGAAGAACGGGGCCGCGGTGATTACCCCCCGCACCAGCCTCTCCGTCCAGAAACGCTTCGTGTATAGGCGGTGCAGGTCCGTGACCTCGCAGAAGATGGGCGTGCTGTACAGCTTCGTGGGGAGCTTCCAAAACTTCCAATGCTGCCAGTACCACTTGTACTGCCTGTCGATCAGACCCAGGTCGAAGTAAGGCGCCGGCTCCAGCGTGCCGCCGCCGGGACTGTAGCGGTACTCGCTCAGGTGGAACGGAGCTGTCGGCAAATTGCTTGCTGACGTGGGCTGGTACTCGCAGCAGTAGCGAAACGGGACGCCTTCAATGGACTCCGGCCACTGCAGAAAGAGCGACCGCAACACGGCCTCATTGCGGAACAGCGCGCACTCCGCCATCGTGAAGTTCCAGACGGGCGGAGTCGTGAGCACCTCCGGCCCCGAGCTCGTGCTCGGCGCAACAACGCCAAGCAAAACTAGCAGAACGAGCCCCGGGAGCCAACCCATTCTGCTCATCTCAACCGAACAAAGCATAATAACCTCCACAAAAGGTTTGCAACAAATTAAACTGGTTGCTCTGCGTACGTCCGGTGCAGTCTTAAAGCTGTGGCAGGTCACTTGTAGCCGGCAACATCGGACATTGACAGCGTGTGCAGACCTGACTGACGTTCGAACATATCCCTCCGACAAACGGAGACACGGTTTAAGTCGAAGCGGTCCGATAATTGCTGTCGATTATGCCGGTCCGGTACTCGCTCAGGTTGGTCGCTTTCGGCAACTAGCGTGCTGACGCTGTCGGCAGATTGTTTTTTGCCGCTGTCGGCAGATTGTTTTTTGTCGCTGTCGGCAATTTGCTTGTTAACGTGGACTGATACTCACCGTCGATTGATTGTTGAGGTGGTCTTATAGCCGGTGAAGTCTTACAGGCGTCGATTATGGGTTTTGGTTGGTTACCAGGGGTTACCTTAGTTGGAACCACATGCGACTTATGTAGCTGCAGACATGGGGTCCCGTGCAATCTGGTAGAAACAATGGTATACTTTATCTACAGATACTTTTCCTTCAGACGTATCCTACCGGAATTTCGGAAGCGCTAAACTGAATCACAACAACTTGATCACTTCAGAAGAGCTTTTTTGTTGAAAGGGATGCTAACGTCATTGACCCCTAAGGATCAGAAGTCTTGGACTCTTGGGTCCACATCCACAGGGGTTTAAGAGTTGGACTACTCCGTCCTCACCACAAGATACGGCTTTTTTAGTACTACCACTGCAGCAACCGAAGTTGCCAACCTTGTCAGGTAAGAGAACCGGCAGATTCAAGACCAGAACAATTTTTGGCACTTGGTCTGAGGGGCACCCCACTCACGTCCCTCATATGTTTTGAACGCTGTTAATTGTCTTTTACAACATGTGCGCCTCAATATCAACAGCGTGTTGAAAAATTTACAAGGTATCAGTCGAGGAGTGCACGTTGTAAACCACAATGGCACTTGGCAGATTTGATCCTTCAAAATATGTACATCTTGCTAGGATTGAAAGAATCTCCTTCAATTTTACTCACAATGAAACAATTTGTACAGTGAAAATGACGAATAAATGTTGTATAATATGATTCCAAAATGTTTAGGCAAGTGTTACTCTGTCTCTTGGATTCGGAGCCGGAGAATTGGAGCCGGAGTCGGAACCGGAGTCGCCCTGGGTCATCGTCACAATGCGCTTGAAGTGGAAGAACTGCGAGATGACATAGAGTTCCACCCCGGCGGAGTAGATGGTGGCGCCCACGACGGTTCCCAGCACCAGGCACGCCAGGCCCTCCAGCCTGCGCCCCGCCGCGTCGTCCACCAGGATGAGGTAGGCGCCCACCATGAACTGCGCTGCGAACTGCCCGAACACCTTCTGCCACCGCCACGCCTCCTTGGCGTGGCTCCGGTTCCCCCTGGTGCTCCGCCGCCGGATAGCGTGGCGGATCACCGACGACGCGATCGCGAACAGCGTCAGGTACGCGTACACCACTCCGCCGTTGAACATGAGCTGCGACCGCCACTCGCGCGTCGGCGAGTGCCCGATCCCTTCCATCAGGCTGCTGCCCACGGCCGCCAGCAGGACGACGTGCAGCAGGTCGGACCAGAGCTCCTCCCATCGCACTCGGCGGCGGCGGCAGAGCGGGGTCGCGACCCCGCTCAGCAGGAGCACGGTCAAGAGGGGGGCCCCCCGGTCACGGCTGCGCGCACGAACGGCTTCCACCAGAACCGGTGCATGTAGAGGCGGCGCAGGTCCGAGACCTCGCAGTAGAGGGGCTCGCTATCGAGGCGCGTGGGGAGCTGCCAGAACACCCAGTGCTGCCAGTACCACGCGTAGCGCGCGTCCACCAGGCCCAGGTCATAGTACGGCGCGGGGCTCAGGCTGCCTTCGTCGGGCCTGTAGCGGTAGCCGCTGAGGTCGAACGTCGGTACCGCAGCCAGTGTGTTCACGGCGACTGCAGGTTGGTACTCGCAGCAGTAGCGAAACGGGACGCCCTTGATCGACTCCGGCCAGAGGATGAAGCGTGGGCGCAGGACCGTCTCGTTGCGGAAGCGGTCGCACTGCGACATAGTGAAGTTCCAGACTGGGGGCTTGTCTAGCCCGTCAGGCCCACTACCAGCAACATGGGTACATAATAGAAGAAGAATGAAGACAGCTGATGCGAGAACGGAACTCATTCTGAAAAACAGCTTCAGATCAAGTGATCGAATGAGCGATGCACCTAATCACAATAATAAATTGTGGCTTTTCAAACTGAGCATTCAATATATCATCTTAAGGGCTCTGGTCGGTATCAATAGTGATTTAGGCTACTACATTGACGCCAGTGCAACGTCTCTCATGGTGCGGAAGTCTTTATAGAATATGCTTCCGTGGAGTAAGGTCCCCCTGACTAAGCACCTCATGTGCAGTATATTGGAAGGCAGCTTTACAGACGAATCGGAAACACGCGTTGAAATCACAGTGCATACAGACAGAGGCTCCGTGTTTGATGATCATTTATCACTCGGTGGATGCTCCGAAAGTTGACCATCTAGCGCCTGCCATTGAGACAGTGGTGGACGAATCATCGGATGTCTGAAGGAGGGGGAACTGTTGCAAGTTTCTGGCTGTAATGCCGGATCATCGGTTGCAAGGGCAGACAATTTGTGTCCGTCCGACCGACTTTGCTCAAAATACCATATTCCGTTTGCTCTGTTCATCTCACTTCAACATAAGCATCCCTGACTCAAAACGTGTCGCCCTTCACTCGTGGAAAAGGGTGCTTTTTCTTGTCTTTTCTTCACTTATCCACTTCTAAAATGCTTGAATCAATAGAGTTTTCCTGAAAGTGCTTTTCGAAGGGGCAAGTCAGGAGGGATATGGTGCGAGACAGTATGAGATGTATAAACGGAAAGAAAGAGAGCATGAGGAAATTTCATATTGCCTTTTCTGCACCAATGAAATGCTCTGCAATCAATGTTCTTGGGCCCAGCTACCCCATGCAAGCTAAGCTCCCCCATAGTACCGTGAGTTCTCAAAGGGTTGACCAATAGTTTCACCAAACCAATCACAAGCCAAGACACCATGTGCATGTGGTCCCGGTTACTAACATGAGACCCTAAGATTTGGGGTACCTGTCTAGTGTATTTGGATGACTTTCAGGAAAACTCTGTAAGTGAAAAGCGACATGGTTGATAGCAGTATCTAGATAACTATACCAAACACTGCATACACTGTGGACCAGACTATTTTGAAATACGTTCATTCCAGTACACGCAAATTAGAGTGGTGCAACTCAGTTCTCAATCCACACCAAATCATGTTCCTTCAAAAATAGTGTGGGATGTTTCAAAATTGTTGACACAAAATTAATGTGGATTATGGAGAGGTGGCGGTGAGCAAGAGTGAGGTGGTGGCAAGCAATGAGGAGTGGAAGATATTTGGTAGTGAGTGGTGGTGAAGTGGCAAAGAACGGCATGACACATGTTGAAATGTGTCCACATCAATTGTGTTCCAAAACCAAAATTGATGTGGTTCACATTATTTTTCACCCACATTACCAATGAATCCACACATTATTCAGGATTCTGTGTAGTGTTCATGTATTTAGCAAATGTTCATTTTCTTCTCTGCGTTGTAGTGCTTATTTTTTTTTGCCAAATTCTCTCTTGACCAGTGACTGAACTTCCCTCTAATTTAATACCGAATCCACGTTTAGCAGAAATGCTCGTGTGTTTGTTTATCGCCAGAAAAAAAGCCTTGTTGCGTTGAGTGGATCACCGGACATTGACTTTACTTGGTGCCAAATGATTCCTCTACACAAGTTTCAAATCCATTACCATTGTCTTAAGCATGATGTTAGTTCCTTATTCACGAATTTTTAGAGGTAGAGGAGGGGTATTGCATATTCAAAACAACTCTACAAGGAGTGGAGGTTCAAAAATTGCCAATTCACATTTTATTTTTTTGTGAACTTAAAATCTTTCAGATTGATAATGTAAATGGTCAATAAGAAGGTTTACACCACATACTGTTGTGGAAAAAATAAGAAGTAATACATATGAAGATCTCTAAGTTTTATATGGAAAGGAAGAAGTTTTTTTGGTACCATGCCCAACAATGTGTGAAAATGTTTGACTTGGGTTTATATGCTCTTTTTCACTAAAGACAAGAACTTTTTTTTGACAATATAAAAGGATATAATATTACTTGCTGGTATTGAAAATCTTACATTCAATAGTGTCTTAGCAAAAGTTTTTGGAGGTGCGTGACGTGCCCATCTTCCCCGTTTGAAATTTGAAACCCAATAATTTTTTCATCAAATATTGGATTTATGACAAAATTGTTCGCTCACTAAGGTTTAGGTGATGCCCTCTGTAGTATAAATTTCAAAGGGGAATGTTAGAATTGACACCATAGGAACTTGACCAAACTTTTTAAAAGCCTATTTTTGACACTTGGGCCTTTAAGGATTAAGTAGGGTTTTGCATCAAACCAAGATCGGTCACTTGTAGGCAAGTTCTAGATACACTGGCTAACTAGTGGATGCCCAATGTCTCCAGCAAGCCAAGGGCAATCCCTAGTTATATAAATGTATGTGCGGTTATCTACTTTAGACACCTGTAGATGAGCTTAGCCGGACATATGGACTGACAGAGGGAGGGACAGACGGACACTAATATTTTATACATAGGGATGATTAATGCACAAGCACATTAAGCAAGATTAACCTTTAAATGTTAGAAGGTGCCACTTGTGGCTACAATAATCTACATATATGGTATCCTATTTAAACATGATAAATGACCTCCAAATAAAAGATGTTAGTTGAAGAATCTTCAATCCGAAGTGTATTTTTTTCTAGATTTTAATACATTTATTGGATTCCACAAAGTAAAATACATGCATGTATATGTGGTTCTTAACCAAGGAACCATATATTCTGTAGAATCCAATAAATGTAAAGAGTAAGCCTTTCTGCTACCATATTTTCATTCTAACAATATGCTTTAGTTTTGGTTTGCATAAAAATGCTTAATTGAATTTGAAACAATTTATACAATAGTTATTTATAAAGTGAAGGAAAGATATGGCAAATTTGACCTCTATTCTCATTCTAAATAATGGTTGAAAGAGCTTAAGGGCAACAAAGATTCACGGTACAACATATCTCTCCTATCTGAAAGATAGAAAAAATTACTTTAAACCCTTCAACACCTACAAGGTCCTGGCAGGGTCGATTTTGGTGTTTTTCTTCTTTTAACTCTTTCCACAATTGGCCATTGTCTCTCATCTCCCCAAAACACATGTCAAGCTCCTCATTAGCTTTTCAACAGATCTCTCTAATCTTCAATCCATGCTAGCATTAGCAAACTACAATGATTTCCGTGAAGTGGAGTCATGCTAAAATATACACTCTGTGTAGATGTTGTTCAACCTAATCAATTATGCTCATTGATTCTTCTAGGCTCTCATGTCCACCAAGGCAATAATGGATAACTTGAATGTACCAATTACCAAGCTCTTCTTTCATCATTTGATAAGGATTCTATTTAGAGATCATTAGAATATTAAACTCTCTTGATTTAGAACACTAATTGCATATGCTTTGAAAAATTTCATAACATTCAACAACATGGATTAGAATTTTATAGTGTTTTGGAGTAAGAAATAAGTTTATCCCTGTGTAAAATAGATCAACTGACCTCACCTTGCAATGTGTCAAATCTAGAGAAAGTCATTTCATCATTGAAAGTCAAAATTTTATAAAATTATATTGTATATGATATTAGTTCTTTATACACACGTTGTTAGAGGTAGAAGAAAGTGAATAATCTTTCACAACATTATACAATGAAAAAGATTCGATAATTACCAAACCACAATTTCATTTCTAATGAAATAAAGATTCCAAACAGAAATAAACATTTTTTATGTTTCTTATCATAGTAGAGAAAATGATCAAAACAAACCAAAATCTTTAATTTTAATGTGAAAATGAATAAGAAGATGAAAATGATTTTTCACTTGGCTTGCCAAAGTGAGGAAACTTCGACTTCTCTTCAAAAGCCTAATAGTACATTCTCTACATAAAATAATCTTTCAAACCATGAAAGCCCCTCCAATTCTAAAGAATCAGAAATATAATTATCAATGGAAACGAGTGATGTTTGGATGACCCCAACATGAACACATGAAAAATTACTTCCACAAGCCAAGCACATCATAAGAGACAACAGGCAAACACAGCGAAAGGGAAAGATGCAAGAAGATGTCTTCAGATTTTCAGATAATTCCAAACCTTACCTCAACTTCTCTCCCCTAATCCAACATAAAAATCCTTCATGAATCCCCAAACCTCCTAAATTTATACCAATTGGTACATATAAACCTGTAAAATGTACAACATCTGTACACCCAAACCCAGCGATGATACTTCTAAACCGTACATACCTCTCTCACCACTTCAGGTTCAAAGCATGTTACTTCATACCCAAATACATTGAAATCCCCTAACATGGTGCAAGAGCAATCAGCCTCTACCTTCACATGACAAATGGCAACAATACAAAACAGACAGTGGGTTCGATACCTTAGGTTACAGACGAAGAATGGTGCGCAGTGTGTCCGACAAGTTGTGGATGATCTGCTGCTCCTGGGCGGCCTGCCATCCCTGCGACGGGAGCTCCTCGTAGCAGCGCTTGTGATACGCCAGAGAGCGAGCGAGGTTGGGAAGCGTGGTGCTCGTGGCAGCTCGCTGATGGACACTGGCAGGCAACGGCATGTCGTTGGACACTTTTCTGCCTCGCCTAACAGGGCCCTCGCCGACGTACAGGTCCTGGATGGCTTCAAGAGCGACGTTGCTGCTGCGGTCCGAGCGCCCGTCTGTGAAGATCCTGTCGAAGGTAAGGGCGATAGGTGAGAGGTCTGTGGCCTTGAGAAACGGGATGGGAACTGTGTTGCCGGCTGCGTACACGGAGAGGAGCTTGTCTTGGATGCCGAATCCGGGACGGCTGGCGCCTCCAACAGGGGTGCCCGGACCAAGCGTTGCCTCCATTGAGGAGAGGCTGCGTCGAGAGACGAAGGAGTTGACGCCCGTGGCTTGGTGTGGCATGGGAGAGAAGACGGGAGAGCTTGAGGAATGGGGGGTGAGAGGTTCTAGGGTGAGACCTGGGCTGTCCTTGAACTGTTTCCTTTCAGGCGTTAGGCTCCGGGCCTGGTCAGTGTCTTGCTCTTTAAAGAGCAAAGAACTACCAGGAGGGGTCAAAGGCATAGAAAGAAGAGTCGACGCCTCGAACAATGGCCTCCTAGCGGCCTTTTCTACCGACGTGGAACCCCTCACTGTACCTGTACCCATATTCTCATCAAAAGAAGCGTCACTAAATGCCTTGACAACGGTATCACGAACCAGCATTGTCCCTTCGCTTGTTTCGTGCATCTTCACAGTCTGACCTTTCTCCCACGATGCGTATTGGCCACCTGATGACACGGTCCCTTGCTCCTGAATGTAGTTGGCAGCTTGGGCAGCCAGTTCAGCTCTGATCCGCCTAGCCTTTTCAATTTGAGGAAGCATTGTTGAGGCAGTCCCTTTGCAGTTCTTGATGAACTTATGACTCAGCAGGGCGCTTGCAGTAGGTCGAAGCCTTGGTTCTTTCGTCAGACACTTTGCGACGTAGTCGTGGAAGACTAGAGACCACCTTTCTTTATCCTCGAGCATTGGAGCTGGTTCTCGTGAAATCATAAATAGCACCCTCATGGGGTGTACGTTCGACCTAGGCGGCAAACCCTCCGCCATTTCAATTGCCGAAACGCCGAGAGCCCACACATCCACCTGCAAGACAGGCGGAATGTTTTGTTCAGCCAAAATGCAATTCATGGGCTTAAGGCATGAAGAAAAGTTGGTCTACTCAGGAAGGGAAAGGCAGCAAATGCAACTTGGTCACTGAGTTGAGCGTGTGTAACTAGAACACATCTAGTCCATACCACCAAACTGGACAGCATATGAATGAAGCACAAAAATCTGAACGAACATGCGATTCGATTCAATCGTTTGCCTCTAACCAACTCAAGGCATAATCGCTTGCTACGAAGAATCCACTGGATACATCAGGCGATGATAATAATTGACATAGGAAATGTGAGAATTTTCCAAAGTACCGTCTAGATAGAGACATAACAGCTTGAACTAAATATTGCGAAATTCCTCAGCTACTCTTCTGTATTACTTATCAACATAACCGCCAAGTCCCAGGATCATTAAAAACCTAAAAATGACAATGTAAGCTGGATACCACAGCCGGAATACTCATGACAATAATTTAGTGCCAAGTCAAACTAATCCGCTATCTTCTTCCGTATTACTGTAAACATTTCCCTGTCATTTTCTCTTCCACAACAGTCGCTCCTACGTTTGTGCACGAATCGTGCAACAATTGTTTAATGAAACGAAACAACATTTGAGTAATTCTTACACAATGCTCAGACTACTTGGATCATTAGAGGAACTTAAGAATTTCAAGCAAAATCTAACTTGTAAAGAAGAATGGTAGATTACTCCAAGAGCGGTGAGTTACTGCAGACAGCTGTAGTTCACGACTAAAACCCTCAAAATGTAACCTGCACCGGATAATTTTGCGAAAACTCAAAATCCGCATATGCTGTGGATCACATATCTCCATTTCTCCTAATTAGAAGCTTATTTGAAAGAACTGAATTTTTCACCAAGCTAGGACAAACGCTGAGAGAAAAACAAGCAGAGAACTTGTGAGTAACTCGTCGTGCAAGCACTTCCATGCGAAACCCTAAACCCTAAAAAGCACAGCAAGCCGTTTTTACCCCAAACAGACCACGATTCAGTAATTCGACAACGCACCTTGCCATCGTATCGATTCTCCTGGATCACTTCCGGCGCCATCCAGTGCGGAGTTCCAATAAACGTATTCCGTTTGGACATTGTCCTGGTGAGCTGCGCAGCTACTCCAAAATCCCCAAGCTTCACCTCTCCCTGCTCCGTCAACAAGATATTGCCCCCCTTGATATCCCTATGCACCTTAAAAATGGAGTGCAAGTACGTGAGCCCCTTGAGGGCCTCCCGGCAAATATACGCAATCTGCTGCTCTTCCAACGCCTCGTCCGTGATATTCATCAAATCCGCCACGCTGCCGCCGCCGCAATACTCCATCACAATCCACAGGTAATCCTCCCCCTGGAACGAGCCCAGGTAGCGCACCACGTTCGGGTGGTTGCACTGCTGCAGCATCCCGATCTCACCCCGAATCTCCTCATACCCCTCCTCCCCCTCCGTGAGCGATATCACCTTCACGGCCACGAGCTCGGACGTCAACAAGTCCCGAGCCTTGTACACCGCGCCATAGCTCCCCTTCCCGAGCTCGTTCAGGAGCTCGTACTTCAAGCTCGGATCCTCGAACGCCACATTCTCATTCAAGGGACTCGCCGTTGTCCGCTCCGCCTTGCTGCTCTGCGCTCTCGTCGCCCTCCCCGGCGAGGACGACACCTCCTTCCGGAAACTCTCCGCCGCCTTGTGCACCACCGTCGAGTACGCGTCCGCCACCCCGCTGTGCTCCACGATCGTCGCAAACTGCGCCGACGACGACACCGCTGCGTCCGGCTTCGTGATCACGGTCGCAAATATCGACGGCGACTCCGGCAGCTCCTCCTCCTCCTCCTCCTGCTGCCTCCTCGACGACGACGACATCGCCGTCCTCTGCAAAACCAAACCCTAGCTAAACAACTACATCGCCCTCCCCGCTCACCTCCTCCAACTCTTCAACAAAGACTTCAGAAACTCTGCACCTCTCATGAATTGGTCGATTTTGCTGCGACTCGGAGAAGACGACCCAACTCCGCGTCCGCACCTAAAGCCGCTTTCTGCGGATAATGTTCTGCTCGCATAGATAGTGGTGGTTTAAGGTCCAATGACGGTTTTGGGGCAGGAGACCGTCGGTGCCCTAAACTGCGAGACTGGATTGAGAGTTTCGGGAAATTGATGACTCAAAGGCGTTACTGATCCCAAAACCGACGCTTTCTTCGTAGAGACATACAGTGGTGGTTTTAGGTGTTGTGACGGTTTCTGGGTAAGGTCACGGGAGTACCCTTAACCCGTTCACGTCAGTATTCTACATGTATGGTGGTGTATTTTTACATGATAAGGTTCACGTATTGAAATGACCTCGAAATGAAACATTCAATCTAAAGGTGTAAGTCTTGCTAAAGTTGATACGATTTTGGTATTCTATGCAGTAAAATACATGCTGATATATACCATTTGCAACTGACCTTTGAGGACGTACACATGCTTGGAACAACTACATTGATTTTTATGTTTAGTGTCATGGGTAGTAAATGACTTGTAAATGCTATAAGTTTTTACTTTTTGATATAAATTTTTACTAAGAGCACAACAATCTATACTATTCAAATAAGAGGATCATAGTGGACATGGTCGGTAAAAATATTCATCAAGAGTGAAAAATTATAGCATTTACAAGTCATTTACTGCCCATGACACTAAACATCAAAATCAGTGTAGTCCCCACTTTCCTCAAGTCCCTTAACTCCCTCAAGTCTCTATCCCAGTCTGTTATCTCTGCCGTCGTTGTCCACGTCCATTTTCTCTAAAGTGTGTATCTTATCAGGTAGCATCGACTATTATAGAACTTGTCTAACTCAACAACCCTTGTAAATCATTTTTTGTCGCTCGTGCTGACATCCAATATTATAGTTTGTTGTATAGTTGTCAACTTGCCTTATTCAAGAACTTACTTAAATTGATATTAAGGATTGAACGTCAGTCGGGAACCCTATACATAGGCATGTATTTTACTCTGTAGAATACTAAAATTATATTGAAGTTTAGCAAGACTTGCACCTTTGGATTGAAGACTCTTCATCTATTGTAACATCTTTCATTTGGAGGTCATTTCATTATTAGAACCTTATCATTTCAAATGCAACAATATACATGTAGAATATTATGGGCATTAGTGGCACCTTTTGGAGTTTAAGAGTTTACTCCTTTGTTTTCTAAATTGAAATTTGCACTTCAAATTTGAGAATCTAATGATAATAATAAAACTCTCAAAAATATTTGATTATCCCCACAATAAAAAATATAAGCTTCAGAAAATAGGGTGGATGAAAATGATGTTCAATGACAAGAAATTTTTCAATTGTAATCTAGCATGTGGATGATTGAGCGTTTAGGGGTTTATTGCAAAAGTGGATTGAGAAATTAGGGAATTGTGGCAATGATGCAAAGGCGTTATTGATTCCAACACCTTCTTTAGATATTTTGCACATGGAGTTCTAGAGTGGTTTAATCTTTAAAAGACACACTTTTTGTTGAACAAATAATTGGAGTTTGATTAAATTTCCAAAAAAAAACTTAAATGTTTGAACAAAACATAGGGACATTCATCCGGTTTGTAAGGGGAATTTTTTAATTACATACCAATAGTAAAAGTTATACTACTAGAAACAATCAAGGCAATTTGGGCAATGGTGGCACATATAGGGCAATGTTGCAATGTGGGTGGTTGTGAAGGCATGTCTAGCTATTTGCATAATGAAAAGTATATGTGCAAGCAAAGAAGATGTATTCAACAATACCATGATTATGTGCCATGTGAAGGGAAATAACATGTGAGTATAAACGACATTCATTTTTATTGATGTAATTTTTTTTTTAAATTGTAAATTTTTATTTTTATTTTTTTAATTAATTTAAAAAAATCCCATACAAAGTCTATGTTGATATTGGTTGTTCAAAGTTGTTTTGGAAGAAGCACATGATGCTTTTTAGCAAAAGCCATGAAGAAGCAAAGTGCAAGCCATTGTTGCATAGTTCCATGCTTTGATTTCCATTACACTTCAACATTATATAGAATAAGAGAGGATAAATTTGTGTAAGTATAGAGTTCCATACTACTAAACCTATGTCTGGCGGACATGGATCCAGTGGTGGAACAAACAGGCATTTTATTCACGCCGGCCCCCTCTGCAAATCAAAGTTTTTTTTTTTTTGGGTATAAGTACAAAAGATTTTTTTCTAGACTTCAAAAAAATACTACTTGTAAATATGATGGGTTATTTGCTTTCATCGTTTTAGATTTGAGAGGAGAAAAAATTTGAGCGCGCAACAAATTCTTAGAAATCAGCCAGTATTGTCTTTTTTGTGGACCTCCTTGTATTGCATGACCATTTAAAATAGGTTGCATTGTGTATTTGCTTCTAAATTTTGGGTGTATGTACCATAAGATATACTCATGAATATTGAAGAGCCTCAAATTTTTTTAAGCAAATTTTTTGTTCCAAGGGAGCTTAAAGTCTTTGTTTTTGTCAGGCAAATTAGAAAAACTCAAATGGAACTTTTGTTGGTAATACTCTTTCAATCCACATGGTCAAATAGACTAAATTTTTTTCCACACATGATTTCTACAATGGTCTACTACCATTTTTGTATAGTTGAAGTTTAGAATTTTTTTTTTAATATTTTCCCTTTCCCAATCATCAAAAAATGGCATTTTTGACAATTTTCATTTTAAAAATGCCCCTAGTCCTTTAGGGATTAAATATAAAGCCGTTTTGGATCTATATGCAATCTATGTACAAATCTCAATTGCAAATGTGAGAATTTGGTTAGCACCTTGTTGGGAAGGTCATTTAGCTTGATCTTAAGCACTACTTGATCCAATTTTGAGCCTCAATTTATTGTTGAAAAATGTCCACATATTACTTTCCAATTCATCATGTAATTAGAACGATGTGTTTTTTTAATAAAATTATCAATTATATGTATAATATGTAAGTTGAATGTGCTAATGGTACATTGTCGCCCAAGTACTTAGCAACATGGTCTGAATAGAATCAATTGACTTAACTCGCATAGATATGAATATTAGAATTATGTAGAAACTCATTTGCTCTTGCATCCAATAGAAATATCCTTAAAGGTTAGGTTGGGAGTGAGGTGGTGAAAACCAGAAGCTTGACTATAATTTACTAATATTAAGGCTAGTCTAGTACCATGAATTTCATATACCACCTCACCTTCTCAATTCTCATCCATGTTTGTATTGTAGAGGCACCCAATTCCGATTAGTCACCCAATTCCAATCAGTAGAGTATGCATGGCATGGTGCATAAAGCAACCCAAAACCGATAACTCAAAATCTGAAAACCCTAGTCATTATCGGCATTGGGTCATGAAGTGTGTCATTTCGGGTTGCTCCACCTCAATTGAGCTCTCATTGGTGGCCTTGCCTCAAAAGTCAAACAAGGCAGATCAGCATTGGATACCTTCCATGAGTTGGTTATCCATGGCATGTCTTTGCTCTTTTATTCACTCTCGCTTGTTGACATTGGATGAAGGAAGGCACAAAATCTCACCTACTCTACAGTTTGATTATGGCCTACGGTGGTTTATGGGCTTTTAAATTTTATATCAACTCCAAATCTTTGTGGTTAAATTTGAAAAAATATTTGTTGAGTTTTGTTCCTAATTCCGCATCTTTCTACATGAACGTTTTAGACATACGATGTCATTTGAGTCCCCAACTAGCTTAAGTGATCGGAATTGGGTGCCACTACTTTAATTGGAGTACATACGTCAAAAGGAACAAGTGAATAAAGTGTTTATTTGTTCCATCACTAAGACCATGTCCACCTCAATAACAGACCAATTCCTATCACTTTTCGCAAAAGAGAACGTCGTCACAACTAGAAGATAGTCTATGTTGCATTAAAAATGATCACTCATTGAAACGTCCCCTTTCCATGTAAGAACAAGAACCCATACACTGCAAGAACAAGCTCCAAGAGAATAGGTGTCATTACCATTGCTTACCCCTTTAACCCTTTAGCGTTGCAGAAATCCCGAAGCACTGCTGGAAAGGCCCATTGTGGGCCTCCTAATGTTGAAGGGTTACGGACAATGAGCCACTATGGCAAACCAAATCAAGAAAGGCGAATGTGGATACACGAGGATCGCAGGATTGATTTGGACAGCCTTGCAACGAGGCACTTGCTGCTACTCTCCAAAAATAACTATGGTCATCCAATGTGGTATTGAAGTAGCTCTTTCCAAAGAAAAGACTTCATTCTCTACATATTGAATAAACATGTTTTTCTCAATAAAAGGTGAAGAACAAACTCAAAGAATTCCCAAAGGTTAAATGTCCAACCTCAACTATTTTCAATCCCAAATATTCAAATGGATTGTCCTACGATAAAGAATGGATCCCATTGAAACCTACAAACCTTCCCACCCATTCACATCCTTGACCTCCACTAATTCTCAACCGGAAACACAAGGTATGGTTCAAAGAAAAGCCAGTACAAAAGATCTTAACCCTTAAACATCAATCAGTAATCGTATATATAGGCACATACTATACTCCATAAAAAATACAAAAAAATATTAAAGTTTAGCAAGCACCTTATACCTTTGATTTTAAGTTCTTCAACTAACATCTTGCATCAGGAGGTCATTTCAATATCTGAACCTTATCATGTTCAACGACAACACCATAACCATTTTGCAACTTCTCAAACATGTAATAAGTACAATAACAATCTAGATTTGAAATGCCATGGGTCATTGGATCGGGCACAACACAAATACAAACTATTGTAACTATTGTATACATCAATTCTTACACCTTGTTCGTCAAATACACCTTGCAACCCAAATGTAGCTTCTCAGACCTTTAAGGATTAAAAGCAACACCCAGGAGTCATGTGAGAAAAATCATGGCTATTCACAAAAAAAATAAAAATGAAGAGAGTGTTACCCAACTGCTTCCTCAACTGCTTTCGCCGTGCTTATCTTCGTCGTAAGGCAGCTCATGCCGAGGTGCATCGTACTTTTCTCTCAATTGCTTACACGCTATGAAGTCTCCCGCACCATCCATTCCATAAAACAGAAAGTATACGTAGGGATGGTCAAACTGCTCAAAATCAGGCTCCTCGGGGGCTACAAGATTATCTTCGGCCACATACGTCACCATCACGGACGGCTCCTCCCGAATGTCCACCAGCAACTGCAGTCACAGCACAAGGCTTTAGCCCCAGAAATGCACAACACCTCATAATACATGTGTTAACCCTCCAACGTCAGTCGAGAACCCTATATACACGGCACGTATTTTACTCTATAGAATACAAACAATGTATTCAAGTTTAGCAAGCACCTTACACCTTTGGATTGAAGATTCTGCAAAAGACATCTTTCATTTGGAGGTCATTTCAATCCATCTTAACCTTATCGTGTTCAAATACGACACCATACATGTAGAATACCATGGCCACCAGCGGGTCATTGGGTCGTTTAAGGGGTTACCCCTTAAACGTCATAAGGTGCCACTGGTGACCACAATATTCTACATGTATGGTGTTGTATTTGAACATGATAAGGTTCAGATGGATTGAAATGACCTCCAAATGAAAGATGTCGTTTGCAGAATCTTCAATCCAAAGGTGTAAGGTGCTTGCTAAACTTGAATACATTGTTTGTATTCTATAGAGTAAAATACGTGCCGTGTATATAGGGTTCCCGACTGACGTTGGAGGGTTATGTAAAGAAGCACCCTGAATAAGATGGTGAGCAAGGATAGGTTTCTTTCAAAAATCGCTACGAGGAAGAGAAAGAGAAGAGAAAAACGATTATGATCCAAAGAGAGCTCCCTTGCGAGAGAGAAGAGAAAGATAGCATTAACCAAGACGTGGTGTCTGTACTCGACCACATTCCGCGAGGATCTCATAATCTCATAATCTCATAATCCTGGCATGTTGAAAGATAAGAAGTGATGATTATACCTGGTAAAATGGTTGGTTGCGGCCGCGAGGGAGCTGCTCCACGGCGACTTCACGCATCCAGTCCTCGGACTCGCAGCACACGGGGTCCATGCCGCAGACGACGCCGCGGTAGCCGAGCGCGCGGTGCTTCACTTTCTGGCCCAGGCGGAACTCGTAGCTGC